>JARJCM010000520.1:0-52558 GCA_029233265.1 Mycena alexandri | reverse complement strand
CTGTGATATGCCGAAACTTGCGAGTCATTCTGCCGCACGGCAGCCTCGGCACCGGCTCCATCTTTACTCTTGCTCTCAACTACCACAATGCGCACCCAACCAATTTTGTTACTCCTTAGTCTGGTATATCCAGGCAACCCACCTCTCAAGAGTTTTTTGAAGTGGGATTCCCGCCTTCGAGACAATATTCGGAGCGGAAGAGCGTGTGAACAAGGGCAGAATTGCCCTCTTCCTGCTGTAACGGTTAAACCAGTTCCCTGTACTCGGTCCCTAGCCAAATCTGAGGCAATCAACTGGAAACTCAGTATGTACCATACATCCCATCTTTTGTTCAATGAGCTGAATGATCCCCAGATCATGTTCCCGTTGTCTGTCCGGATACCCGCGGTCTGACTGGTGTCGACCCACTAGGTAATTTACTTTCTCCGATGGGAATACTAGGTTTTAACTGTTATGCAGGATTCAGCATGTCAGTGTTCTTTTGTCTACATCGCGACTATATTTCGGCCCATCGGCTGTTCTTCGGAACTATGGTCATAGGGTGAATCACAGTACTGGACTTCAACCTTTCGCGCCGGATTTTGACTGCAATTCAATTTCTGACTGTGAAATTCACCGAGAGCCAAACACAACTCCGCGAAATCCGATCACTGTGATACACCCTATTAGGAATGCCCACATGGCTGCTTGTCGAAGCTACGTTAATGATATGAGGGCACTTCTGCTTCGAAATTGATAATATTCCTTTCAATGTCAAAATTCAAAGTCCTAGCGGGACAACCATCCACCACGATGCTATCTGGTGGATTGGATCTGATATTCCCCTTCCAGACGGAGTCTTGCTGCTCCCTGGATTGTTACCAATTTATCGAACTTGTCGCAGCTGGTATCAACAGATATTCCAGTACATTGAGCCCCTTCATGGCGGCTTTTTACATTTCCTTTGTGGAGCCCTCCAGGTGTGGGAAGTGATTGTTTTTAACGCTGGCTTTGAGGCAGCGCGGAACATACATTTTAAATATGTCCGTCTTTCTCTTGAGACTCGCCGGCAGACACTTCGGGCTCATGACTTTTCTGCCCTGCTCTTTCGCACTCAATTTAGCAACTGTACGCTCAGGTTTAAATCCCGAGATCAGATTCACTGTCTGTTGGCCGATTATGCCGTTGACACAATTGTTTGGTTGCTATATATTGACAGTATATTCTTTCAATCCCAGGCGGTCTTGACTGTGGAGAATGACAATGCTGGTGTTGAGTTTGTTGGAGGTGGTCGTCCACCATTGACTGTACCGGCTTCTCTTTTGACGGAGCACACCAGTTGGTCAGAGGAAGCAGAAGACTTGAAGGTCAATCAATTCATTTATATCTCTCATCTCAGCATTGGAGAAGCCAAGGATTTAGTGAAAATTCATCCAGAATATGTCTGGTGGACTATTCCCATCCGAGAACTCGCGGCTTTTGTTCCAAGGCACGCGTTATTCGAAATTGCTCGCATTCATGGTGTCCGTACTTCTCGAAATCCAGGAATCTCAGAATTACGATCGTGTTTTGACCTTCACCGATGTGGGAGATATGAGACATATGCATCAGTGTTCTCCCCGAATCTTAAACAACAAGAGGACACATCCAATGGATTGACCTCAGTTGATAAGAAGAAATTAGCCCGAATGGCCAAGCAGGCTGAGAGGAAGCACAAACGAAGAGCAGTCGTTGAACCCAGTACTGCTAGACAACGAAAGAAGGCAAAACTTGTCGCTCTGGAGAAGGCTGTCAACGTGATCTGATGAGAGGCAGTGAGTCGGTGCCAGTTTTTCCCACCGAAGCCTCCTTCGGAGAAATTATTGTGCACAATCGCACGCAATTTTTGTCGGGACATGAACCCAACTGCGTTCGAAGAGGCTGGGTGTGCTGTTTGTGGCCAACTAACAATACTAGAAGAGCTCACACCGCTCAGAGACCTCACCTTCCCTTTGGATATCCTCGAAAGAGATGGTGTGACGCAAATGGAACGTGGCTTTAATGATCATGAGGAAGCACAAGAAATCGAGGGTCCTGTACTTGATTTGGCATGTGATTCTGTTTGTGTTGAGTGTGAAGAACATCTCTCCAAAGGGGTTGCCCCACCACTTGCGCTTGCTAACGGGTTTTGGATTGGGCCAATTCCTGAAGTCCTCCAGGGTTTATCCTTTGCTGAGAAGTTGCTTGTTGCTCGCATCCGCCACAACAGATGCCTTGTTAGGGTGTCTTCCGGTCGTGCAAAAATGACAGGGAAAGTCATCATGTTCTCAAACCCTATACTCAAGGTATATAAAGAGCTGCCTCCAAGTCGAGCTGAACTCGAAGATGTTCTTGCATTTATTTTCACCGGGCCAGTTCAACCAACCCCAGATGATTTTGCACGGACACCAATGCTCGTCAGACGTAACAAGGTTGCAGATGCACTTGCATGGTTGAAAATCAATCACAGAGACTATCGTGACTTGGTCATCTCAGAAGAGAACTTGCGAAGTTATGATCTTGCTGGTGTTCCTGTTGTCGTTGATTACAAACAAACAGAACTCGATGATGGTAATAAGCTCCCATCTGAGTTGAGTGTTCATGACTCGGAGAATGATGAGGGTACTGAAATAGGTCCATGTCCCTTCACTGTGCATGGTCTGGCAGGTGCTGAATACGAACAAATGGACATGCAAGCTGTGAAGGCCAGAGCTTTGGATCACCTAATGACAGAGGGGAAAACCCTTGGAATGGGTCACTCAGCACAACCAGAGTCAATGTACGACAATCCCCAAGCATATCCACAAATGTTTCCTTGGCTCTTTCCGTATGGTATGGGTGGATTTGAAAATGAGAACATAGTTGGGTGAATTTCAGAAGAAAGCCACAAACGGAAACTTCTGTTGTATCACGACAAGCGGTTTCAAACTGATGTTTACTTTCCCATTGTTGCATTCAACCATGCCCAGATGAAATCATCGAGCACCTCAAGTTTTCTTGTTGCAAAGCGTGCAAAGTTTCCAGATATTGCTGACCGATTGCTGGGCCTTAATTTGCCTGTACTCAGCAGCATTTCAGAGAGAATGATTGAGGGTGAGATTGTCAAACCAGTTACCCAGGATGAAAAGGACTGTTTCGATGTCCTCACCGATGTTGATAGTGTTGCAGGCAAAGTACAGGGATCTCTGACCTCAAAGAAATTTATGCGCAATGAAATTTGGGCACTGACTTCATTCATGGGTGCACCGACGTGGTTTATAACACTCTCCCCGGCAGATATTGCCCACCCGCTGTGCCTCTATTACGCGGGGTCAGATATGAAATTCTCCCCTGATGTACTCAGTCATGATGCTCGTTATCTCAGAATTTCTTCAAATCCTATTGCAGCTGCCCGCTTTTTTGATTACATCGTGAAGGCATTTATCAAACATGTTCTCGGTGTTGATTCCGGTCACCCTGGAATTTATGGTGAGACTGGAGCTTATTATGGCACAGTCGAGCAACAGGGACGACTCCCATTACATTTGCATTTATTGTTGTATATCAAGGGTGCCCTACCTCCACAGGAAATTCGGAATAGATTAATGACCCAAGGATCAGAGTTCGAAAAATCATTAATTACATATCTTGAAGCAGTCCATGTCGGAGAATTTCACAACGGTGATTTAGCCACGATGCAGGCCAAATATCCTGCACCACCCAAGGAGAGTCGTCCCGAGATCACAATTCTTGGAGAGTTGAGACCTAAGCTTCCGATTCCTCAGGTTCCAATGGACACTGATTCGACTTATCAGAACCCAACACTAACCATGCCTGTGCCACCGCCAAACCGGTGCAAAGACAAGAAGTGTTCAAACTGTAACCATTGTGTACAGCGGGCCAATTGGTGGTCCAACTTTTGGGAAACGACAGATGATCTTATGGTCAAGTCAAATATTCATACCCACCATCAGGCGCATGAATCAACGGCTAAGGATCGAAGAGCTGCTGTCACTAAAGGCTTGAAGACCAAGTACAAGGGTGCAAAAGGGTGCCGAAACAAAGATGGTATCTGCATGGCAAGATTTCCCCGAGAGATATTCCCAGAGTCTGTTGTAGACTATTCCGATGGCTCCCTAAATGTGAAAAAATTGGAATCAAATATCAATAATGTTACACCAATGCTAACATACTGCCTTCGCTGCAACACAGATGTCACAAGCCTGTTGTCAGGCACAGCGATAAAGGCTATTGTTGCATATATATCAGACTATGTATCAAAAGCCAGTCTGAAGAGCTATCAAGTGTTTTCTTCAATGTATGATGTCTTGCACCAAAACGAAGACCCACTCAGTGCTGATTTCAAGAGGAAGGACAAATGCCGCCGATTGCTGATGAAGATTGTTAATGCTCTGTCTACAAAGATGGAAATTGGCAGTCCCATGGCAGCAATGTACCTCTTGGACAATCCTGATCATTATACAAGTCATAATTTCACCGTGTTCTGGTGGCGCAATTATGTTTCTGAGGTTAGACGGGCATGGTACAAAGCAGATTCTGGTGCTCAAGATGACGTGCCTAGTGATTCTGATGACTCTGATGATGAGAGCGACAGTGATGCTGAGGAGATTGATGAAGAGACCTTTCTAGACAAAGTAGTACTCACAAAGTCAAACCAGAAAATCATTGGAGCATCCGCTGTTGATGATTATAAATATAGGCCTGAAGATCTTTCAAGCATGTCTTTGTATGAGTGGATTCAGTGTGCTAAACGTGTTAAGCAAACACCGGCACAAGCCAAGAAATTTCAAGCCGAAGTTGATGCAGAGGCGGAGTTGTCGATCATTATATCTGAGGATGTTGAAATGGAAGATTCCATGAAGGACAAGGATGGAGACAATATTTTTTCGAGACCATTTACTCTAGATCACCCACTGTATTTGACCCACTATGTCCGAATCTATAAACTGAATGTGAACACCACAGTCCCCAATTTTGTCGGTGGGTCTCTCCCCCGAAGAGACGCTGGAGATCGCGGGTATTACTGCTGCACAATGCTGACCCTGTTTAAGCCCTGGAGATCTGGCATAGAACTCAAGGAGAGTTCCATGGACTGGGAAACTGCATACAACCTTCATAACTTTTCTCCCCGAGAATCTGACCTCATGAATAATTTTAACATTCGGTATGAATGCAATGATGCTCGAGATGATCACTATGCAACACTCAAGAGGAAAATCAGAGAGGCACGGAGAACTCAGCATGATGCATACCTTGGAGATGAAGATGACGATCTCAACGACTTTGACGGTGTCAATGAGGACATTACAGCAGATGATAATGGAGAAGGTCCAAATTACAGTCTACCCGGTCCAGTAAATCGAGCTCAAGCAAAGAAAATGACCACTATGAGGAATATGATGACAGATGCAGAGTGGCTCAGCACAATACCTGGGCTTCAAGAAAAACCTGCAGCTCAATTCCAGCCAGATCAGTCCCTGAAACCCCCGAGATGGCGAGCCTTGATCTCAGAATTGCGTGAGAGTGTTGCAAACATACGGCTAAAGAATTTACCTGCCATAAAATCCGGGAAACTAGCCAAGCCCACTCTAGATACAGTTGAGGTTCTTGAGAGCGAATATTTCTCCCGGAAATTCCGTGCCACGGAAGCGGAAGCTCATGTATTAATTGATTCAACTGTCACAGCATTCACTTTAAACAGAGATCAGGAGAGGGCATTCCGCATTGTTGCCAACCAGGCTGTGTCCTCTGGACCAGATTCTCTTGTTCAACCCCCACAGCTCAGAATGTACATGGGAGGCATGGGTGGTACAGGCAAAACTCAGGTCATCAAGGCCTTGATCCATTTCTTCAATGCTCGTAATGAGGCACATCGGTTTGTTGTTGTTGCTCCCACCGGCACAGCTGCTGCACTCTTGAATGGTTCAACCTACCACTCACTTTTGGGAATCCGAATTGACTCCAAAGACCAGGATGATGGTTATGTTTCAGAACGTACCTCAGTTGCTCGTGCTCGGGAGCGTCTCACGGGTGTTGAATATGTATTTGTCGATGAGGTTTCAATGATTGCATGTCACGAGCTTCACCACATAAGTGCTCGGTTAGCTAACACTCTCAATGTGCATGACACCCCCTTTGGAGGAATGAACATGATTTTTGCTGGGGACTTTGCCCAGCTCCCACCAACTGGCGGTGTTCCATTATATTCAGACAAGGTTATGGACACTTGCACTGCCCGCATGAAGCCGAGAGACCAAGAAAATGCTCTGGGAAAAATTCTGTGGCAGCAAATCACCACAGTAGTTGTGTTGAAGGAGAACATGAGGCAAACCACAGAGACTGCAGATGACCACAGACTTCGAGCTACCCTGATCAATATGCGCTATGCAACTTGTACTGATGCAGACATTGCCTTCCTCTCTGGACGTGTGGCTCGAAGTGAGCGTCAGCCAGGATCTCCAAGACTTACAGAGCCACAATTCCGTAATGTATCCGTTATCACAGCTTTGAATGCCCACAAGGATGTTCTGAACGAAGAGGGCAGTAAACGTTTTGCGAGAGACTCAGGTCAAGTGCTCACTGATTTTTATTCCATCGATAAACTCAGTTTATACACCCAAGCCAAGAAAAGCCGAAAGCGGAGACATAAAGCCAAGAATTTTGCTCCATCCTCGAAGGGAATGAGTCAGTCAATGCAAGAAGACCTCTGGGCATGTCATGCCTCCTCCACAAGCAAACACATACCAGGGAAACTGTCAATTTGTGTCGGGATGCCCATTATGATCCGTAACAACGATGCCACCCAACTTTGTGTAACGAAAGGACAAGAGGCAACCGTTGTGGGGTGGGATTCATCTACTGGACCGTTTGGTCAGTCAGTGCTTGACACATTATATCTGAAGTTGGTCGACCCACCAAAGGATATTAATGTACCCGGACTTCCGACCAATGTTATTCCGATGACCAGATCTGTGGTCAACCTTGCATGCACTCTAACAAACGATATGGTGGTCAACATATCACGCGAGCAGATCCAAGTTCTTCCCAATTTTGGAATGACTGACTACGCTGCACAAGGCAAAACTCGTTTGTGGAATGTTGTTGACTTGACACGATGCAGGACTGCAATGTCTTACTACACGGCCTTATCGCGAGGATCAACAGCGATGGGTACAGTTATAATTAAGGCTCCAACTGATTGGTCCATCATCACTAAGGGGTTGAATGGTCATTTGCGGCAGGAATTCCGAGAGATTGATTTGCTGGATGAAATAACTGAGCTCCGATACGAAGGGCAGCTTCCCATAGATGTTGAGGGTACCACTCGAAACACCTTGATCCGGAGCTTTCAGGCAAGCAGAGGTGCGACCTATCAACCCAGAAGTTGGCACAAGGCCTTGCACTGGACTGGAAGTGAGCAACAGATCCAACCACTGAGACCTGAAATTCCTTGGCAATCAGATATAGTTTCAGTTTCGTCCAGCAAGGAAAAATCATTGAAGCGCTCACAGTATGAGATTCCCGATGGGCTAGAACAGCCCCCTAATAAGAAGGCTCGTTCCAATGTTGCTCTCCCCCAACTCAGTTGGAGCAATGCCCAGAGGACTGATCTGGGATCCTGTTAATTACAGTTGTGGATATGATTCATTGTTCACAATCCTATTTGATATTTGGAGAGGAAATCCGAACAAATGGCGCGGAATATTCAGCTCGCGAACTGAAACTTTCAAAAATTTGTCAGACGGATTTTTGCGAGTCACAAATCAATTAACCTCGTTGGAGACTCTGAGAAATGAGATTCGGGTCCCCCTGAATCAAGCTGCCCCCTGGAATTTCCCATATGGTCACAATGGAATCTCAACTGATAACTTGGTGATAGCTCTCATCGGGCAGAATGCATTCTGTGCAACAGCAACCAAACAATGTCCTCAATGTATACACATGGATCCTGTTGAGACACAGTGTTTCAATGAGTTTCACTCTCTCAGGTATAACTCAGAAAATGTTGATGGTACACCCTTAAAGGTGCGCCTACTAGGAGATCTATCCATTCGAACTCATACTTTGTGTCCCCAATGTTTAACCGAGATGTACTGGAGCCCGCAACTGCAACGAGTACCTGAGCTCCTTATCGTTGGAATTCAGAGCCCTGGTTCATATTTACCAATACATCACAAACTTCGGTTTGATGTGAATGGCCGGGCAAGTGTGCTCCTCCTTCGAGGGATCATTTACTTTGGGAGTGCTCATTTTACATCACAAATTATTGGGGTCGATGGCCGGGTTTGGTTTAATGATGGAATTACAACGGGTCGATTCTGCGTAGACGAACAATATTTGGACAGCCACCCCCCGGGCTTCCTTGATTCTTGCAGAGGGAAAGTTGCAGCCACCCTTGTGTATACTCAGGGATGAAGACTGGGAGTAGTTTTTATAGGTGAGCAGAGGCGGTGAGGTGGTGAAGGTGGTCCCAGCCTGACCACCTTCACCCCTTCGCATTGCAGTGGTTCGTGAGGGGAGGGGAGGGGAGGGGAGGATCTTTGTACTAGGCTGTCAATACATTTTCTCTTCCTTCTGTCATATATTCATCCACTCTCTGCCTGAGTTTACCACAGTTTTCTGATTGGATAGACTTTGCAAAGGAAAGTCCTCGTATCTGCCATGCGGAGCAATGGCCCCACAAAACAAGTATCGGCTAGGGTGCGTGTCTTTGTTCAGAGTTTAGCCTGCTGCTGACTAGCATGTCTTTCGCGCCGTCCGACTCCCTGTCAATACCTTTCACTGCCTGCCTCTGCCTAGTCACCATTGTAACTCCACCCACTCTCCCTGCCTCCCTGCTCTTCAATCCAACGTCTGCCGACTTGATCTTGCTTCAACCATGGAAAGCTCTAGTGGCCTGAAGTCGTTCCTGGCAGCACCATTCCGACGCACCACTCTCCCTACTCCGAGGCATAATCTCGTTGGGCTGCCACGAGGCGTTTCAAAACCGTTCCTTCCGTCGCGCGTGCAATCCAACCCAATCCAATACAATCCGGAACCCAGGTATGTATAAACGGCGGGTTTCTCGATGCCTCCTCGTCAACGCCAGTATAATGCTCCCGTCGAGATCCCGCTCACTCCCCTCCCAACCCTCTTTCGTAATTCGCTCAAAGGAAGATTACCTTCAGCTGTGCTGGCCCGAGGTTTACGCACGAACTCAATCTAGCGCGCGCGTGCGTACCGTCCTATACACGCATCTCCTCTCCATGCTAACGACATAATTACCTTTCGCGGCGCCCTCATATGCATTGTTCATCCGTCTCCCGGCGCCTACATCCGTTCCGTTCCATTCACAATCACTGACTGGTGCAACTACCCACGTTCTGTCCTGCTGTGAGAAGTGCACGTACGTTCTCCCGGATTCTTTTTTGTTTCTCACCCGATACGCAGGCGCGCAGCCGATAGGTAGGCTTACCCAGCAAGATATCGACCAGGGATCATACACTTACACAGACGCCGCCAGTTGCGCCCCCATGACCCGGGATCGCGTGGCGTCTGTCGGTATATCTCGTTTCCAGTTTAAACGTATACAACTTAAAGGATTTGAATGTATCGCGAATCTCATAACTGTCTACACGGCATACTGGGCTCAACACTAGCAACCTTACCAGAACAATTCTCTCGCGTTCCCTTTGGAACCTTAACTCTTCCTGACCCGCATCAATCCGCTGCACACGGATTGAGATCCAACACATATCCTGCTATCCCTTGGTCCGCCCACCCCCCAGTGCCGGCCAACATGGCATCGTAGGTCGTCTCGTTAATTGTATAAAAGTGGATCGTGTCGACACTTTGGTAGAGACCATAGAGCGGCACGCTTCCGCAGATCTGCGACGGGTATATGTATGCCGCGATGCCGGCGTCGCCCCATCCAGTCTCCAACGCAAGTTCGCGATCTGTGGCGGATATTGTATAGAAGTTGTCGGACGTCTGATCGTTGTGGAGGTGGAAGAATGGGACAGTGGAAAGCTCCTGGGTAGTGAACACGCGGGCTGCAATGCCGAGGAAGGTGTAGGCCAGGTCGCCGACCAGGGTGGTCACGAAGCCGATGCCCGTGGCGTAGTACATGTCCTGTCCCGCGATCTCCATGAAGTACAAGGGGACTGCATCGCTGGGGTCACCGCAGGTCAAGGGAGATGGAGCCTAATCGTTGTTCAGGGTGCGAATGGCTCGGTTTCAGGGACATCCGTACCGTGGCGGTCACATTTTTGGCTGGAGCTAAAGCGGACGAAGAAGCGCAGAACGCCAACAAGAGCGCAGATGAAAAAGTAACAGTCAACGAAGATTTCATGGCTTGTTTGAGAAGCTAGTTTAGTGCAGGACTGTTATCTTGATACTCGCCTCGACCCGATTTAAATACGGTCAAGGAGCGTCTATTTATACTGAGCACCATATGAGACGCGGGGCTCAGATGTACCGAGCGGCGACCGAATATGGAAATTTCAACACATTGACACAGGCAATGTTGTTTATTCAGATGAGCTACCATAGGTTAGTATAGAAGAACATTTGTGCTGGGGACAGAGACGTCTTCGGTGTTGAGCGTTTCCGAACGGTGCGCAAACCTAAAATCTAAACAGTGGAGTGACACACGAAATGTACGTTTCCTGTGCCCGTTCAGATGAGCCACCAACAGTCTGCTGAGGATGAATTAGAAGAAGATGTGCGCTAAGAACGGAGGCAATGTAGCAAATTTCTGAAAGCTGCGCAAATATGGAATCTCGGATGAGCCGCCAACCGTGTGCGGGGCCTGGAACGACAGAAGCATAGAAGAACATGTGTGTTGAGTAGAGCATTTCCGAATGGTGCGCAAACATGGAATCTCAACAGTGGACGCGCGAAATGTTGGCGCAAGTTCTTAGAAGAGCCGCCGCACGGCCGCCAAACAATCTGGTGCTCTTGAGCTCAGAGAAGAATGAAAGAACATGTGGTGTCCACCTCACCTTCGTCACTTCGTTACTTCGCGAAAGTTGACGGATCTTCGTGACTTTGATGAGAATCTGGGAATCTTCGTGACATTGGCATATTCCTGCGAAAGTTCGTGAGTTGTTTGTTGCACGGCAACTGCTCTGCATCACGAAGTGATGGGTATCAGCAGTGTGCCGAGCATGGCCGGTTAGGTTTGGGTTAGGTGGTTAGGGGTTTGGGTTAGTCGGTTAGCTGGTTAGAGGTTTGGGTTAGGTGGTTAGGGTGCTTAGAGGTTAGTGGTTAGGGTTCTGGTTAAAGGTTAGTGTTAGGTGAGGTATCTGAAAAAACCCGCCCGGCCTTATGCTAAAGGAACAATGATGGCCGGTGCTTCCGGGTTTTTGAACGTGCCTAGGGTGTGCCGAGTTAAGTGACGAACTTCCCTAAAAACATGCCAATGTGACGAACATTCACAGATTCTCATCAAAGTCACGAAGATCCGCGAACTTACGCGAAGTAACGAAGTGACGAAGGTCAGGTATACTCAACATGTGGGCTGAGTATCGAGACAGCTTTGAAGATGAATTCGGAATGTCAACCAGAACGTCTGTATAACCATTCACTAAGTACACGGCTAAACCGAAATCTTGCAAAATCGTACGAATTTGTGTGTAAGTATCTGTTACGACTGTTTCTTGCCTTCTCGTTAAGAAAATCGTGTAAAAGTACTAAGAAATCAGTTGCTAAGAATCTTTGCTAAAGCGGAACAATGTGGTAAGATCTTGAGCCAGGCAATCATTCCCAACAGTTTGGCCGGGGTGCCGAGCAGACAGCGGTCCGTGCGTGGGGAGTAAGACCACGTGCATGTTGGTCGCGTCGCATCTTTTCCTTTCGCTCACGCCCGTCGCCCAAGTCACGCCATTCTTTCGCCCTCACCCAGCCCGCCACGAGCCTCGCCAGCGGATATGTTCATCTTCCTCAACATCTACCAGGTGACTCTCCTCATACCTGCACGTCCCTTCCTCCGACCAACACCGCGCGCGACAAAATTTCTTGAAACTCCAAGTCACTTACTCGTTTCAAGACCAAGCCCCTTGCTCAGTCTCAAGACTAAAACCTATCAATACCTTCCCAGTGGTTATTGCCTGCCTCTTCATGAAATTGACCCAAGCCCAAACCTCTTTGGCTTCAAGGCGCCGCAAAACTTCAATTGACTCACGACCCGCAAGAAGACCTGTGCAAGTTTGCAAAATGCAACACCGAAGCCCATGGTCTTCCTCAAGTTGCATTCTTCATCCCTGGCTTGAGATCATCCCCTCCTCGCGGTTTCGACACCACTTCATCCAACTCTTTTGACTTTGCAAGTAAATTTTACTTCTTCTTTTAGTATTGGATCTGTTGTACTTAGTATTTAGACAATAAATATCTGGTTTGTGTTCTCTCATATGTGCCGGTCAGCGCGATAACTAGGAATAAGAAGAGGACGAGGCAGCTGCTGGTCGCTGGCACTCGGCTGAGTGTCCAAAAGGAGTCCATCAGACCCATCAATCGTAGGTAAAACATACGTTCGGCCGACTTAAGAGTTCTTAATGGGTCCGAAATCTCGTTTTCATTAAGAATTTCATTGCGAATCCTTAATGATCAAAATCGTAGTGTAGAACTACGCCATCAGTGCAGCCGTGTAGCTGGCGGAGAGTTACCCTTTTGGCTTGCAAACGTGGCTGGCGCCCGCGCGGATTGGCCTGTTTCTGGCATGCACGTCGATTTAAGCCACCACCGTTTCGATTCTCCCGGTGTAGAAGAATGGGTTGGTCCTAAGGTAGACCAGAGTGATGTCAAGGTCGTGAAGGCCGGATGCCGAGGCTTGCAGTAAGAATGAATGTGGGAGCTGGGAAATAATCAGCGTAGGTGTGGAACGAAAACTAAGGGAAAGAGAATGTAAACTTAGCTTGTAATCACTCAAATAAAGGTGGATGCGCGCGAGGAACTCAGCAGAAGCATAGATTCGACGTCGTGGTGTGAGAACAAGAGGTAATTTTCGAAGCTAATGACCTAACAGAATAAACAATGCAAAACATGTATGTAAAGTGCCCGTGGTTGGAAAGTGCCGAAACTCAGAAATGAACCATCGCCAAACAAACCATCCGGGAGCTATGCAAAGACGTAATAGGGAGAGGACGTCCCCCGCAAGACGCTGACATGTGGGTGCCCAAGCCACAGTCGACTCGATCCCCGGCATAGTCCGAGAAAGCCGATGACTTGGATCCACTCGTTGCGTTGGCGGTACGTAGGAAGGAATACTAAGAGTCTGTGGTATATGAGGTGAGTAATTAATAAATGTGAGGTAGATTGAGAAATATGTGTAATATAATATTTGAAGCTTGAATGAATATTCGTGCTCGATGTGTCCGGTAGAATAGCTTGAATGTAAAATAGGTATGGTGCTCATTGTCGAGAGGTAAAGCAAATCTATCAATGTGAGAGCAATAAAAGTGAGTATAAACATAAAACGAATGAGATGTTGTGCTTGTATGAATAAAACACAATATTCAGGTATTTTGTTCAAAATCTTGGCTTGGGTATAAAATCGGCGTGAGAACTGAAGGCGATGAGCGGGGCGAGTCGCACTTCCACACCGGTTTGGCACCTGTCAAAAATGCGTATTCCGCGCGTCCCGGCTGAATCAGGAAAATGTTTTTCAGCTGGCGGGATCTGGTACTGCTGGCAAATCTGGCGCACCTGGCGATGGTGAGCGCAAGTGCTGCCAGTTTTTGAAAGGTGGCAGATCTGTGTTCCCTGCCAGAAACTCCTATCTGGCCAGAACTTACCAAGCCTACAATGTTCTCGCTAGCTCAATGTCTCCGCTGGTGTATAGCTTCTTGAGATCTCAAGCCGCCGCGCCTCAACTTGGTCCAAGGAATAAAACCCGCAAGACGAGGTTCGACTCCCCGCGCCCGATCGCGAATGCTCCCGAAGGTTAGCTATCTTTTCCTCCCATTATTCTTGAGTGGCTTCAAACTTAATCCTTCCATCTTTTCACATTCAGTCAGCATCGGTTTCAATGACCAGAATCTATTTACAAATGAATTTCAACCGTGGGAATATTCGATCAATTTTTCGCAATGCTGCACTTGTCTCGTCTGGGTCTCAAATTGATTTCAACGCTGCTCTGCTCTGAATTAGCAACGTCCAGCGCCGTCCGAATGCACTCACATCGGAGGATCCACGGGTCAACCACCGACGTTAACCCAACTCACTCATAATCGGGTGTGGTGTACGGGATACGGCGAACTTTCGTTATGTAGGATGCCCCGGTGAAGATAACACACGTCGCTGAACGGGGTTCGATTCCCCGCGCCCGAATGTTGAAGCTGTGGACAGGTATCTTTTTCCAACGCATTCAACCGTCATCCGCTGTGTAACAAAATTCGCCCCCGACGGGTTCATGACTTTTTCTCGCAATCCTATAACACTCTTGAGAAAATCAGGGTCTTGAGTCCAAGTGGTCTACAGCATGACACCGACATTTGATCAAGAGGCTCAACGCATTACGAACCTCAACTCACCAACAGCGTTCACTCTTATTTTACCCGAGTGTGGTGTACGCTGCACGGCGAGCTCGCCTATGAGAGCAAAGAGTATGGATGAAATACAACTCGCTCAACGGGGTTCGAATCCCTTCCCCGCTTGAATATTAACGCTGGCCACACTGCGCACATCCTTTTCCGCCCTATTGAACCAACCGACTTCTGAGTCTGTTGGTTCATCCCCAAGGTGCTGACACTGCTAACCATCCGGTGCATAACAAAATTCCCCAACCAACGAACTCATAATTCTTTTGAGATTTAACGACAGAAAATCCGGTCTTGGGTCGGAATAGAGTCCAGTCCCTGTTTATATCAGAACTCTAGTGAATCAACCCGCCCAGCTTCGCGTCTACAAAAGCGATCTATTTCAACTGCGAGGATTGCTCGAAAAGCGGTCTCGCCTCCCGCAATAAATCTATGGCGCGCCCGTTTTGGGTCTCCCGCCTTTCCAAGACTCCAGATATGCGAACCATGGAGCCAGCCGCCCATGCGTGCACACCCATGGAGGTGAAACCCTTCAACGCGACCTCGAAAGGTTGCAACGCAGTTTCTTCGTCGTCGAGGGCAGCTAAAACATCGCCCAAGGACCGAATCGCCTTCATCATCGCCAATCTGCTCTTAGCCTTTTTTGCCGATGCGAGGTAAACTGTCGCCCAGTGTAACGTCTCTTGGACGCTGTGCATACCGTTCCCATGATCGGCCAGTCGCTCCAGGCAAATGCTTGCTGCCTCGTCCCACTTTCCGTTGAATGCTTGGAATGTTACGGTAAAAAGCAGTCGAGCGTCGGCCGGGTTTCCGTCTCGAAGGAGTAGATCGCCGTCTGCAACGTCGCAGAGATGATCGCCCAGTGCGAAGTTTAAGGTTGAAAAGTGGGCCTTCGCCATGCTGACGTTCGCACGGATAGTATCCGATGCAGCGTCGGTTGCGACGTCGATTAGCGCCAGGTTCAGACGCGCGAATGCATCTCGCCACTTGTATTGCGGGTCTGCGGTCAGAAGAGATGTCTCGGCGGCTCGAGCATCCGAATATTCAGTCTTTTGCAGATGGATCTCGGCCTGGAGAAGTTGGGCATCGAGGTCAGTCATGCTGCCCTCCAGCTAATGTTGCCGCGACTCGCGACTCCGAGGCTTCGAGTCGACTCCGCAAGTCGACATAAGTCGAGTCGAGTCGAGTCACAGATATGACTTCGTGTGACTCCCGAGTCGAAGCAAGTCGACTCGGCCCGACTTCGAGTGACTTCGAGTCGGTCTCAAAAGTCAATTGTGTACCTTTCATCAGCTACTACTCAGAGGAGTTGAGAGAACACCTGGAAATCACATTAAACACCATTTCTCTTGTGATTCGTCGCGAAGGTTATGAAGTGGCTTTGGTAGCGATCAACATACCTCAAAATATTTCAGCGGGATTGGGAAGAGGTATAGAGTACTCTGAGACTTACTACGTGAAGTGAAATGTCCTTAACTTGGAGAAAATGGGGTAGTGAAGTCAAAAGATCAAAGGTTGATGTCTGATCACTTTTATCTGAGGGCGCCGGTAATGGTAAACACACTTCACAAATATCTGAGAACACTTTAGGGGTGTTACATGGGTGCCCCACAGTAATTTACAACCACATTGGACCTTTCTGTGGACAATATTCAGAAAATCCGACTTCATCGACTCGAGTCGACTTGAGTCAACTTCAAGTGACTCAGCGGCCCGAAGTCGAGTCGAGTCGAGTCGAACGGCTCTTGGAGTCGACTTACCGAGTCGTGACTCGACTTTTCGAGTCGCGGCAACATTACCTCCAGCCCACATGCCTTCACCAATGCCCTGACTTCCGCACACAACCTCGCCGCCTCGCGAAAGTCGCCCATGCAGGAACAGTGATCGGCTTGCGTACTGAGTGCCTGGGATTCGATGTATATGTCCCCAAGGCTATTCGCGCACTGGCTTGCTCTCTTTGTGTAGGATATTCCACCCTCGTAGTCTCCAGCAAGTCGCATGATTTTAGCGAGACCCAGTAGCGCCCAGAATTGGGCATGAGTTGGTCCATTCGATGTCGAAGCGAGCGACAGCGCGGATTCACAATACTGCTTGGATTTGGCAATGTCGCCTCGAGCGAAATAACAGCTACCGAGAGTGTGGTGCCATCGGGCTACGCAACAACGATCAGTTGCGTTTCAGGGTAATAATTAGTACGTACGTACCCCTTTCCAGGTCCCCAGACGCTTCGAAGAAACTGTGGCCTGATTGAATGAGGTCCGCTGCCTCGTCCCCTGCATGTACGGCGGAGTGGATATTTTCGAGAATATATGCGCCAAAGACCGGATCGTTCTGCCAATGTACGATTTTGTGTGAAACAGGAATCGCAACTGCCGATCCCGCGTGCCGACAGAAGCTATTGAAGAGCAGAACACTCCGGAGACTGGCGAGCGCATCTGGGTAATCCATCTGCATCGCGTCCGAAAGGAGGCGCCTGAGGTTTCCGAGGTTGGCCGGTATCTGGGAAATGGAGTTGGGTGAACCGTTATGTTGGGAAACATCCCATAGCTGCAATATGGTACGGAAGTACTCGCGCGCGGCGAGTTTGACTTCGGAGCATGGAGGATGGATGCTGTAGACATATTCACGAATGGGTACCAGAACCTTCAGTCGACGTCCGTGATCCGTGTAGGCAAGGGAGGTTCGAATGAGGGTCGCCTTGCAGTGGGGAATATTAGAGATGGGGAGGTCACTCTGGACCAAGTCGGCATCCGACAGGCCGTCGGGAAGCATGGAAAGAATACTGAGTAATTTCTGCGCCTCCACATCCATCTGTGGGCTAGAAAGCGACATCGTGATCGAGATCTCCAGACTGGATGTCTTATCGTAGCCGTCGGAGAGCAGCCGTGTACTCTCGGTCCTCCAGCGTGTCAGAGTGGTGTCACACCCTTCGTACGCAGCGATGTTGGCAATCAAGGACACCGCCAACGGCAAATTGTCCGTCAAGTCGAGCAAGTCTTGGATCTTCCCATCATCCTCATCACCGTCGACGATGTCCATGAAAGTTTGGAGAGCTGCCTCCCCTGACAGTGACGCTAGCGGCGAAGGACACGGGCGCGTCCAGTTGACTTTTCCCGGCCGTTCCGCACCGCGCATCGTAAGCTGTTGGATCAATTGTATTCAAAATCTCCAAACCAACAAAGCGATGGCGCTCACCAGCATAGCCAGGTGAGGTAGATCCGCCAAGAGCGAGAGAAACTCTGCGATGTCTTTGCGATCCTCGAGAGTCTCCCACGGCGTTTCAAAATTGTTGAGGACCAGCAAGGACGCGGATTGACCCGCAAAATGTTGTGCGATTTTGCGACCAAGGTTCGGGCCCTGGCCAATGCCAATGTGGGATGCAATATTTGAAAGAAGCTCGGAGTAGCTCGGACTCGAGTGGCAGGAGACAAAGAACCTAGGGGGGAATTTTGATGCAATATCGTCGGAATGGAGGACAGCGAGTGCTAGACTCGTCTTCCCCATTCCACCGGGCCCGAGAATGACGACGCGCGCTGATTTCTTGGAAAGGATGTCCAGGATCTGCTGTAGTTCAGTTTCGCGGCCATGGAAGATTTTTGGTGAAGCGGGGAGCATTGAAAACGATTCAGTGCTGAGAACTACGGTCAGTTTAAAGAATTATTGATGGGCACGGTGAAAGTGCCGCCCGTGACGCCAAGTGACGCCCTTTGATGGTGGGGGCGGCACCAAAACTGACGCCCTCTAAAATTGTTAACGCCCTCTGGGGCGTCAGTGTTGTCACATCACACGAGTTGATGCACTCCCCCCCTCAAATTGGCGCGCCTTTACTCTCCAGAGGTATACTTTTGACATGCAACTAAAGTTTGAACAACGATTGAAGTTCGAACTGCCAGAAACAAAGTATGTTGTATTAACGACGAATTTGTGGTGTCCTTCGCCTGACTGCGAACAGATGGCGAAGGTGTGTGTGTGTCTAGCTTCAGAGGCGTGGGTTTGGTTTGACTGACAGTGGTTGAATAGTACTCAACTAATTTGAGTATTTGGAGAAAAAAATAATGTAATATATTGCATCCAATATGTACCCTCCTTTTCTCGAGTAGCACTTGTTCTATTTAGGCCTCGGCCCGCAGTATGTTGACTTCGTTGCTGACTCTTTGGATTATGGAACTCATCTCAGTGGGATTTCCTTCATCTGTATATTCAGTCCCAACGCTACACCAGTCGAAATAAGTGGGGCTGTTCGACTTGAAGGTTGAATGTTTTAAAAATATCACGTCGTTCATTGTTGAGCTAACCTAGGTTCACAGCCAGCTCCCAGCATTCAAACTGGAGTTCTTTACCAATAAATAATGAAGTCACATGCGGTATAAATTAATCCCAGTTGGAGACTGACGCCCCCGGTGTGACACACTGACGCCCCTGTCACACAGGAAGATTGCCGCCCCCACCGCTTTGCCGCCCCACCACATTCACGGTGACGCCCCCTGCCGCCCTTACTGCCGCCCCGTTGACGCCCCATGCTGCCCCCCATGCCGCCCCCTGCCGCCCCCGCAGAGTAACTGTGCTGCCCCCAACAGTCACTTTGCCGCCCCCAAAGTGACGCCCTTCGCCAAAAAAAATCAAATTCCCACAGTATAATGATTGTTATGTGTGTTCAATTGGATATGTTAGGTTCTCCTGTACACAAATCAACATCCCATTAACACTCCACCTCACAATTCCATGGTTAATCAGTCTCTGCCGCCCCTACTGCCGCCCCCACTGACGCCCCCGGGTGGCAAAGGGCGGCAAAGGGCGTCAGTGGCGGCACTTTCCCTTTGCCCATTATTGAGGAGTGCACGACTCGCCTGGAAGTGAAAATCGACAATGTTCCAACCTGCGCAAGAGAGTGAGTAGGCAATGAAATGAGGAGATATCGCGACACCTACCGAGGACGAATCTGAAGAATTAATGTCAGGATGGGCAGCGAGCAATGCAAGGAGTTCCTCGGGCTGCTGCTCGATGTTTTTTTGCGCTTGCCCCACGGCGGAGACCATCGAAGTTCCGAGTTGAATCTGGGAAGCTCTTGATAACTACAGGGTGAATAAACGACGCAGATGTACCGTGAGGGTATTAACTATTTCCGGCAGATCTGCATGGCACGCCTGTAGCCGCGAGGCACTATCTGCCTGCTTCAATAATTGCTTGAACTTTCCCATCTCTCGCTGCGCCTTCATGTACGTGTAAATCTTCTGCAAACAGCGACGGGGGTGTCAGCTGATTATGCAGTAAACGCAGAGCACTTACTGCGTAAACTTGCGAATGTCGTACAAAATTCCGGGAGGCAGATTACCCGCCACCCCGGTTGCGGAATACAACCTGAGGATAACACATAGAATCTCGTGAATCTGTCTCACGATCTGGAATGTCTCCTCTTTGACAGTTTTTGCCACCTGAGATAGGGTGAGTTATAGTCGGTCCGGCTCATCCTGGTTTTATTGTACGCACACGGACGAATGCCAGGATCTCCGCGCTCAACGTGGAAGCTGTGAGCAGAAAGGGAAGTTGAGTGGAACGAGCTATCTCCCCCAGTGCGCGCGCCGCGAACGACGTGTACTCGACGAGACTCGTGAGACGTGCAGCGTGCATTTGCGTGAAGCAAAAGTGTAATAAAGCACAGATGGAGCCAAAATGGAGCAGAGGGATTAGTGGCGGTCTTGGTGGCGGTCAACGAAATTCCCTACAAATTCCGTACTAGATGACAGACAGTAACCCTAGCAGCTTTGTTTAAGCAATGGACTTTGTGATCTCAAACAGAGTTTAAAACTTGTTCATGTGCACCATGACCGAGGTCCCGGCCTATGAACATTGTGGAGTATGTAGGCATATTTAAACACTTCGTTTAAACAGAGCTTAAGCTTAGTTCAAACCGTGTTCGGTTTAAACCCTGCTCAATACCAACCGATGAGTCCCACGGTTCAATCCTAAGTTGAGTCCTTGCTGTTCAAACACCGGTTGGTTTGAAGTTGGTTTGAACCTGGTTTGAACCTTGTTTAAACCCGTATGTGTCATCACGGTTCATACTCTGTGTTCGTTCAATATTCACCACCGGATATGGGTTTAAACAATGCTCAATAGATCATCAAGAGAACAAGGCATATGAATTTGAATCTGCACAAGTACTTTCGCCCATTTTCTGGGATTCCACATCCCCTCACTCATCGTCGGACCCTTCATCACTAACCAGAACCCATCCCCTGCAATAAATGAGTTTAGATCAACATGACACCGTGGGCAAAGACCCGGGCACATGGGCATCATGTGCCTTAAATGCACATGCGTCGCACATGCGCCGCAGACGGGATGCACAAAGAAAAAAATATTTGGTCCCTTTGTTTTCCTTTGTGCGCCCCCTCTGCGGCGCATGTGCGACAGATGTGCTTTTAAGGCACATGAAAACCATGTGCCTGGGTCTTTGCCCCCGGTGTGATTTAGAGAATTCTTACTTCTTTTGTTTCGGCTTTTCTCCGGTCTGACCAGCCTTGGAGGCTACACTCCTTCTGGAGGCACTGGCTGTCTCACCAGAACGGCGCGAGGAACGGCGAACAGGTACTGCGATACCTTCAGTTTGTTTGCTGGGTCCGTGGTGAGAAAGACCCGATTCATTAAAACGTTCTAAACATACGCTGTCCTGGCAGACTTCCTCTTCCTCTTGCTGCCAGAGTTCTTTTCAATTTCTTCGTCTTGGTCATCGCTGCTGCAGAAGAAAAATCAACATCGGTTTCATGAGAGTGCATGATTTTCAACCTCGCATGTTTCCTCTTCCGGGCATCCCCCTCCAAATCCTCCGGTGTCGCTGCAGGCACACGTAGAGGTGACGCGCCGATAACACTAGGTGGAGGCTGAGGCAGCACGAGCACTTTAACCGGGGATTCCAAAGGAACCGGCGGAGGCGAAAGACTAATACGTCCTGGGGAGGGAGCTGGGGAATCCAACAGAGATGGCACGGGCGATGGAAGTAGCGGCGCCAGGTGCGGGGGTTGGCGGAGAAGACTGAATACCAGCCAATGACATGACTATGCCCGCTCTGAAACTGTTATATGCCAAGCCGCGGGGTTAAGGGATAGTGGAACAGTCGGCCGGAGTCGTACAAGGTACCCCGGAATAACCGGGGTGCCAGAGAGTAGGCCGGAGTAACCGGAGTCGACAAAGGGGATCGGTGGAGCTGCTTGACACAACACCACTGAGGCGCAGGGTGAGCGTGTACTGCCAGGTATCGTCTAGAGGAAGAGGAAAGGTCTGGGGGAAGAGAGGAGCGACTGGCACCACTCCGGAAGGGGGGAAGCGACGTTTATTAAACTACTGAAGAACAGGGAGTATGCTAGCTGATTAAATAGTGTTGGATCCTAATTTAGTGTAAAGGAGATAAAGGAGAAACATGTGGACGAGCATATGGTTGAAAGAATAGGAAGTCCATAAGCGGTAAGAGAAGTTCGACCTGTATCAGTATTGATCTTGGGAAATGAAACATGAGGTGATGAAATCTGCCATGAGGCGATGGAAGGCAAGAGGGAACATGTGGAGAGGTCGTTACCCCTTGATACCAGCCACGACTGACCGCGAGAAGTCATCCCAATACTAATACCAGGATTCCGGTTGGCTCCGGGTTTCCGGTTGACTCCGGAAACACCGGAGTGGACCGGAGTGCCCATAGAGAACCGGAGTGGTCTTGGGTGACGAAGGCCATGGTCCAGGGGTGTGGTTGCATGGATATAACAGAAACAAAACAAGACACGCTCTGTTGAATTGAAGAATTGGCCAAATGTCAATGTTTCAACACTGGTGAATTCTTCCGGATTTTTGAGCAGGAGAGGGAAGATGAATGCCTCAGTATCATAGAACTTGGCCGGATTAGACACAATCTCCGCCCAAGGGATGATCAAATTATCGATGGTGATGTCTCTGTGCTCTGAAGTCGCCCATAAGTTCATTTTCTGCCCAATATCCAACAAAGTACTCACTCCAACACAGTTGAAAATACTGGCTCAAAAGAAAGCGCAGGTTGCCTAGTGGAATTATATCCAAGTCGATCGCGGGGAAGATCACGATACCATCCTTCAAGGTGATCGCGGTCGCTTGGTGGGTGTGCGGCCCTGAATTATTTGAGTTATGATCCAGGAGGTAATTTCTGTTGACCGACTCACGAGGAATGACGGCCTCAGCGAATTCTGACCAGGGGACGCCATATGTTGTAGCCAACTCATCCCCACCAAAGTTGGCTTTATTGTGCGTTGAATGCCCGTGCACCCTGTTAATAATACAGAACTTAGCTCATGTCTGTATCTGACAGACATAAGGAAGGACTTGCGTTCCAGCTTGCAGGTCACCATTATCTGGGTTCTGGAAGGCATAGAAGAGCAGCATCTCAGCATCGCCAAAGAGTCCTCCCTGGCAAAGGCCTCGAAGCGCTAGCAAAATGTTCCCGTCGAATTCCCGTTGGTTGCTATGCCTGTATTAGGGGGGGATACAATCCACAACGGTGAAAATATCTCACAGTGCTATATCACCGCACTCATCCTCTGCCTTCGCCTCCCAGTCCGCTTTCTCATCAGCATCCAGCACATCCCACATCGACTTCAACGCAATCTGATATGCAGCTGCCTCATTTGTGCCCTTGTTGGCGCTGCGCTCCTTGGAAGCCGCAACAATGTCCGAGTGGAGGTCTCGTGCAAACAACTGCCTGCCACTGAGCACCGAACTTCAACAGAGGATTCGCCTTGATGGTAGCGGAGGCAGACGGAACTTCAGGGTGCTCTTTAAGGTATATTTGGTGCAGATAGTTCGTATACTTTCTAACGATCATCTGTTTTCAATGTCAGCAGGATCTAGTGAGAGAGAAAACAGAATTATGTGCACCCCAAACCACTTTGTTCGAGGATTAACTGTAAAATCCAAATCCTCAAACTCCGGCGATCCAAGGGCCTTTGTCGCAATGGCTTGCTTCCATTTTGTCAACTCCCCCCCGCGCACACCGGCATCTAGCTTCTTGATGTACTCGGGGAGTTGCTGGGTCAACCACACGCTTTGAGCCGCTGAAAATTGGCCCTTTGCCATCGCAGACGTGGGATGAGAGACAAAGAGAGGAGGGATAAAGAGTAGCGGCAAATGGCAAATGGTTAAGAGAATGGGTTCAAAGTCAAGTTTCCATGCTCTATCGTAGGATAACAACCAGGAACGCTACAATCACATGTGTGCTGCTTCCATTCCCAATGGTGCCGTAAATTCGGGACTTTTGAAACGTTGACCATGCGGGCGGTGTGGTTCATGTGTTGAAAAAGTGGTGGGCCACTACAAAAATAAATGCTGAGGGATTCATAGCTAAGGGCAAGATAGTACATTCTAACTGTCCAGTGAAGCCTCGTGTCACTTTTATGCCAAGCTGCCTTTCGCGGTGCACAAATTTTGCGAAAAACACGCGCTGTGTCACGACACGTGACCGCGTTACTACGTGGTAGCGTGTCTTGGCTTTTTCTTCCGGCACTTTTTTTATTCAGGTCGTCTCGGATGAATTTGCTTGCCAAGACAGTGAATCATGATCAAAGTGAAACCTTGGGAACCAATTTGCTCCTCATGCCATATGGACCCAATGCAGGGCTTTTTCTTCTGCCTTTTTTCGTCTCGGCTCTTGAGTACAATCAGGACAAAATTGCGGGGTTACCTTCCACCATGGAGTAATTCCTCTCGGAAATCATGCCAGCGATGCGAAATCTTTGATGTCCCGGCGATCCCTTTGCAAAGTTCGTTTCAGTTGTGTTTCTCCCTCGTTTACCTTCACACTTTCACCGGATACTCGGGAATCCCGCCCTTCGGAAAATCACCCCGCCCCCAGGAACTCGGTTATCCCGCACTGCCAGCGCTTTACATGGATTGCATGATTTTCCGCCACATGCAATCCATGTGGCCAAGAACTCTTGAGGACCGATGAATCGGACAACTCTCGCGTATAAATACACCCTCCAACAGGCTTTTCGTAGTCCTGGGCGGTCATCCCCTCGGGACGCGTTTTGCCCTTCAGGAACTCCTTAGCCCGGTCGAGCTCGCGCTCGGCATCGTCCGCTTCTTTGGTTCGTGGGATCTCGTACTGGTGATCCTCGATGAGGTTTGCGTAAACCGACGCGGTAGGGCTCATCAGGGGTTGATTTGATGGCTTTACGCGTCTGTCCGCGAACACGTGACCGAGATTTCGCCCCTTTACGAGTAGTCGGGAGGCCAAAATCGTCTCGAGAAGAGAAGATCGCCGCACTCGGCTCCAATTCATGACGTGAATCGCGAATCCGCAAGCTCTGTCGATCCATTCTTCGACATCATCTTCCTCCTCCGGGTCGTCGGGAGATGGTTTTCGACGCGAAAGTCCATCCGGGGCGTGCGTTATTCCAGGCGCGTGCTCCAATTCGAAATCGAAAAGCAGGATAGCGGCAATCCACCTGTTAATGGTGGCGTTTGGCTGAACATCTGGGTTCTTGAGCATGCCTTTGATGTATTTGGCGTCGACCCGGATCAGGAGATTTCTGACCTCGACCAAGTATAGCCGGTATGCCTTGAGTGCTCGGAACAAGCCGTAAAGTTCGAGTTTCGCCTGGGAGTAGCGGGATTCCCGTTCGTTCCATGTGATCGAGCCGAAACGAGACGGATATTCCACACCGTCCTCGCCGACCTGGTACAGGATGAACCCGTTCCTGATATAGGATGAATCGACCGCCATGATGACCCTTCGGCCCGATGCGTAGTCGATCTGCCGAATCGCCGGTGAGTCGATGAGGAGTTGTTTTAGTGAATCCATTGCGAGCTGCTGGTCCACGCCGAATTCGAACGGAACCTCCTTCCGAGTTAATTGGACGAGTGGTTTGGCGTGTCGGGCGAAGTCCCTTATGAAAATTCGCATCAATCCAAGGGTTCCGAGGAACGCTCGAACATCAGTCGAGTCTTCACAAGGGAGCCAGTTGCGAATCTTTTGAATTTTAGACTCATCAGGCGTTCGGCCAGCATAACTGCAAACGTGTCCGACGACTTTTATTTTGGGCACGGCAAAGAAGGACTTTTTCGCGTTAAAGGTTCCACCGGCATGCCTGATCCGCTGCAACACCCGGTTGATGTTGAGCAAATGTTCCCACACGAACCGTCGGATCCCATCATTCTCGGGAATGGTTTCGTATGTTCCGTCCTCCAGGAAGTAGTAAGTCGTTGGTCCTTTGACAGGAGTGTCGTCCACGAATGGCTGGGTGACGTGCGGAATTTCATCTTGGAGTATGAAATTTATGTCGCCCTGTTGGACCTGAACCGAGTTGGTGTACCCCTGAGGTAGGCGCGTGAGGCGAAAAGTGCCAAACGGTCCTTGGAAAGTGGTGAAATCACGAGACTCGATGTCGAGCATTCTGTGGTCGAAGCTGACGAACAGGTCGAACATGCCGTAGATGGCACATCCGCCGAACGATTCGGCATATAGTTCCACAATAGGTGGACACCCGGCATCTTTGATCACGACAGCGTTCAACGGCTGGAGGTTGTGGACCAGTCGGAGCGCCCCACTGGATTTCGGCACGACGAACCAATTCGTTCGGTAGGACGAGCTCGACGGCTCGTAAACACCGGTGCTGATTTTTCCACGGATGATTTCGACGACCTCGTCGCGGATCCCCGGACCTATTATATGAGAAGCCGGGAATGACTGATTTCGGTTTTCCAAGTTCTCGGACGGCCTCGGAATCCGGTTCCGAGTACTCGGCGCCCCAGAAATTCGCTGATACCGTTGTTGTTGGCCGGGAACGCGGATTTATTCTGTTCCGCCCTATGCAAAATCCACGTCCAGGGTCTCGACAATCGAGAAGTTGTCGGCTTCGACAAAAGTCCCGTGTTTTGGCTCTTTCCTGCGGCTTGCAACGGTCACGACCCTCCCCGTGTTAGGGCAAGTGAGTGTGAGATCCTGCATGCCATCGATGTGGTCCTTGGTCTGGCACTCGGTGAACCGGAAGAAGGGACGGCCGAGTAATATGTCGAACGGGGCTCCGTCCACTACATGCGCCTGAAGCAAGAGATCGATCCCGCCGAGGGAGAATTTTAAGTTCTTGACCAACCCGGCGGTCGTACTCTGGTTTGAATCCGCCGATTCCATAACCAGGGTTTTCTCTGGCAACAGATGGACACCGAGTTCCTGCCAGACGCTGCGGTTCATCGCAACAATCTCTGAACCGGTGTCGAGAGTGCAAGTGATGGGACGGTGCTCATTGACTGTGATGTCGAGCACCCGGAGCGAGTCGATTGGGGAAGCGGTGAGCAAGGTGGTCCTTGGTTCCTCCATGTGGGTATAGCGCATTACGAGTGCTGGGGTTTCGCCATAAAAGGAAGATTCAACCGTGGGAATCCTTTTGGTAACCGTTGCATCGCGGTAATGACGACGGAACTCGGCTGAAAGCGCGCAGAGCTCTTCGTGAGACACCAAAATTTTGTTTTTCTGGGCTCTCTCGATGACCTCTTTGACCATTTCCGGGTTCTCGCAGGCCGCCTGATATTTGAACGCCGGAAGCGGAGGCTGAGTTTTAGCTTCAACGGGTTTGGCGGCAGGCTGGATCTCGATCGTGGGTTTCAGGGAAGACTTTGCTGGTGCCTTCTTCTGAATAACCACTTCGGGGACCGGTTTTTTAGGCCTCGTCCGCTCATTCGCCCAAACTGCTGCTTCCTCCTCTGTTTGCGCCAACGGGTTCGGGACCTCCCCGAAGGCCATCGTCTGGACTGGCACGCTAGACGCGTAGGTCATGGCATTGGTGATATGCGGGGGCTGCTCGCGCTCGAACGTCTCGATCCGAGCTGCCGGAGCCGGCTCAGGTGGGTGCTGTGGCTGTTGCTGGCGCTGTGGCTGGCGCGCTGGATTCTGATTCAGCCAACGCTCGATTCGTTCGGCCAGATTGCGCCCAGTAATTGCCCGGGGAACAAACTGCCCGTTTGGCAGGACTATTTTATCGTCCCCGTTCCTGAAGCACTTCCCGTCCCACATGAAGTCCCCTGCGACTGGGCACTCCCGTAGGAAATGGTCGTGTGCCGAGCAAAACCCGCACTCCCCCGCTGGGAAGCCAGCTCCCCGATTGCTCGGACCGTCATTCCACGGCTGGCGCGGCGCATAGTCGTACCGCTGTTGATAACCGCCTCGATTCCCGTTCGAGTTGTAACCTCCCGAGTACTCGGGACGGTATTGCTGGGGTTGCGGAGGCGGTGGCTGGTACGCAGGCTGAGGCTCTGCCGCTGTTACTTGGTACATTGGGTACGAAGGAGCACTCGGGCGAGGAGCAGTTCGAGTTATCGCCTGGGTGAGGGACTGCATGTCCACATGGTAACGTTCGTTCATCTTCGCAAAAGCGTCGCTGAGGTCGACCATCTCCTTTTTAATGGAGACAGCACCCTCGGTGTCGGTAATCGTGCCCGGGCTCTCCAGAACGTAGTGACCGGCCTTGACCAGGTCCTCTAGTTCGTATGGTTTGTAGCTCGGGTGGTTCGGCTTCACGATTTCGAGTCGTCGGAAGACTCTGCCGCGGAAGCCATCGTCGAGGCCTCGAGGAAATTCTTTCTGCGCCTCCATTGCAGACATTTTCCCTTCCTTTGTCAACTGCGCCGTGATGGTTTTGAACTTCCGGTAATACTCGGAGAGGTCATCTCGGGTCTTTATTTTCCTGATCGACCTGTCGGTGATGAAGGTCTCGAGGTCCTGGGCGGTGAAGAGCCTATCTCCATCGGCGCCTGGGTACAGGTCCTCGATTTTGGCCTTGAACGCAGCCCAAGTCGGAGGTGCGTTCGGGTCCAAATGACCCTTCCACAGAAGTTCATCTTCCCTCTCGATGTAGCGCATGGCTATCTTTATTTTCTCCGCGTCCGTAGTACGTTCGTGGGACTCGGCAATCTCCTCTATGTCCTCCCAATAACGCTTTATGCTGAGCGCTTTTCCATCAAACTCCGGGGCCCCACGGGCCGTACGTCCAGGAAGAGGTTTCGGAGCCATCCTAATTCGGATAGGGGGTTCGGGTTCGGGTGATTCGTCTGGGGAAAGTACGACAGACGACTCGGTGGTCAAAGTCTGTGTCTCGGTTGTCGGGACTGAATCGAGTGATGATTCGGGAGAGAGAGCCGTTGGAATTGACTCTGGTGAAGAGGCGATGGAGGTCAAAGGTGACTCCTGTGTGGTTGGCGGATGGACAATGGGCGAGGGTGTACCGACTGGTGTAGATACCGAGGTAGTCGGATCGTTCTCGACGAGGTTAACCTCTTCGAATACTGTCCTGGCGGAGCGAGCTTTGAGCCGCTGACTCCGGGCGACGCTTTGTCTGGCAGAGGCTAGGACCTTTGCTCTTTTAGGATCCACGATAAAAAAACCCTCGCGGTGGGCTCCAGTTGTGATAAGGACCGCGGTGCCACTAGGCGAATATGTGGGATCACAAAGTGGCTGGTTCGTCCTCTAGGGCTCTTTAAAGTTGGTTCCTAATAGAACATGAGGCTGTAGGTGGTCTGCCTTGTTGGATCCGAGTGTGTGTGTTGGTCGAAGGTCGAAGGTGTGTGTGTGTGTGCGATACCCGAGTGCTCGGGACGGGCGAAGGCGGTTTACGAGTGCTTGGAAGGGACGTTGGCGGTGTCCGGTAACCTGTAGTCAGTATTCTCGGATGTATAAATGAAAGGCAAATCCTTGAGACGATGTCCCTTGGCGGTGGTGACGAACAAGCGCGTTGGTGGTCAACTCGAGGATGTAATTGGGGGATAGAGGTACAAGGTCAGGATAAGAACTCAGCGTTGGACTAGAGTCCTCGACTGGAACTGTCTCCTTGTGGTAGCTGACTGGGAACTGAATCCGAAAGTCCACAAGTAATTGACTGACTACCCTCGATTCGTCCGACGCCTTTTATACCTTTTCCAAGCCAGTCACGTTGTCCGTCCCGTCGGCGTCCACAGCCTCGTTCCACATGCTCCTCGAGCCTCTTTCGACCTTCCGTGGCATTTCTGAGCTCCCAGACGGCCGATATTCGCGGATGTTGAGCTTCACGAGCACTCAGAGGTGTCGAAATTCCGAAATAGCACCGTTTCCGAGTGTTCGTAAGGGATTCACAATGTTCTGAGTCGTCGGAATGTGGTGGAATAGGTTATAATGGTGGATAGGACGTGGGGGAATGGTCGTTTGGTCGCAGACATGGCTATCCTGCCGTCGAGGGTCGCTCAAGAGTCGTTTGTAACGTTGTATGGGGGCTCGGAAATGGCGCAAGTTCGTAAGTCGCAACGGTGCGCATGGTCAGGTCTCCCCGCGAAGCCCGAGTGTGCCTGGCGTGCCTGGTTGCCATCCTGGCCGGGTTCGGTGCTCGTACGAGTCGTCGTAAACACTGGGATCGTCGAGTAACGAGTTGTTGGAAGTAGATCCGAATGAGGCAAGGTCGTTTCCTAATTGGGCGAATCTTGAGTGAGTGGGAATTCCGAGCCGTCGCGTCTCGTCCAGACAAGCCATGAGGCGGTGTGAGCAGTGCAGCGCGAACACAAGCCTCACAGCGTTGGTGACTTCCCCGAGCGCTGCATTGAGATGGTCGTCCAGGGTATCGCGTCTGGACCCTGGACCCATGTTCGTGCTGCTCGCCACGGGGTTGGTCGAGGGCCCCGTCCACGCCTGGCGCCGGTGGCGATGGCGGTCTGGTGCGCGACTCCCGCCGCGTTCTCCCTCTCGTCCGCCTTCGCGAAGGCCACCTTCTTGAGATTGGCCGCCTTCCCCTTTGCGGGCGCCTTCTTTGGCGCTGCCACCGACAAACTCGTCGCCGGGTGCATCTCAGGCGCGACGAACGGCTTTGGGCCGGCGAGGGGTGAGATGATGAGGGGCGCGGAGGTGACGATATTGGCCGCGGTAGGAGCGACGTCGAGCGAGGTGACGGTGGAGGCGGGGACAGCGGGCGACGTGACGGCGGGGACAGCGGGCGAGGTGACAGTGCGTGGGGTGGCGGGTAGCGGTGGGGGTGACGATGGCCGGGGATGCCGTAGTAACGACGGTGGGCGCGGTGGAGGCGGTGGAGGCGGTCGGGACAGAGTCGGGATTCATTTGGCCGAGTAGCGAAGTCAAAAAGAGGGCGGACTTGGTGGGGCCCTTTGGTGTCGTCATCGTGCTCGCTGGTGTAAGGGACGACGAGCGCCGAGGGGTAGACGGTGTAGATCTTGCCGTCGACCCACGTACGCCGCGGAAGGCCTCAAAAAGTACGCTCGGCCTCTTGAAGAGCGAGACCGTCGGCGTCGCCTTTGCTGCAGGTGGCGCGCTCAGGGGGAAGTTGAATCCAGCGACGTTGACAGTCGCCACCGGGGAAGTCGCTGAGGGGGCCGTGAGGGCTGATTTGTACGTGGGCCGAGGACGGGGGCGGGAACTCGTGGGGCCGGTGGTTGGCGACACAGTCATCGCCTCCAATACGGGGTCAATGGCCATTGTGGCTCCCCCAGGCATACCACCGCGCTCGGTCTGCGCAATGGCGGCAGCAGCCTCGGGCGACCAAGGCGCAGTCATCCCCGCGGGCCAACGTGGGTCCGGCGCGTCGACCTGCTCCCCCAAAGTCGCGAGGAACTCCTCAGCCGCGCGAACTGCCGGCCCACGCGAGACGGGACTGCCCTCCGTGCTATCGGAGGACGCAGCACGATCGAGAAAGTCAGTGGGGGAGCTGAAAGATGTCGTCAGGTCATTTTTAGCGGTGTTGTGTATTAGACAACTTACGGCCCAAGGAAGTCGTCCATGGAGAATCCGTCAACATCCATGGCGTCGGCGGAGGTACTGGAGTCATTGGCAGCACTGAAAAAAGTTTGTTAGCTAAATCAATGAAAAGTGGGGCGTTATTCAGCGACGTACGGCTCAGGGGAAAAGGCGTAAAGTCGTCCGAGATTATCAGTGTCGGTCGACATCTCCTCTGACGTCGACGAGGGAGACGGGGATGCAGGCGTTTCTTCGACAACGGCTGGCGATTTTTTGGACTTGCGTTTCTTGGATTTCTTGGCAGCTGGTGCAGCAACGACGATGGGCACAGGAAGGACACGAGTGAGACGTGGGGCGTCGGTGGTGGCAGGATTCGCGGGCATAGATCGAGATGCACATTGTTGGGCCGCTGAGGTAATTTTTTAGTCGTGTCGTCCGCGTCCGAGCAAAAGAAAACTTACTGAAACACATTTGAACGAAACCTTCGAAAGGCTTGACTACATTGTCCTCGAAGTTCACACAGCACTGCTCGAAGTCGTTGCCAGAGGGAGTTTCGCCAAAGCAGATGCTGGTTGGGAAGAAAGAAGTGTGAGCTTACGGAATGTCCAGAAAAGGTAACGCTACATTTTTAGACTCATCTCGCCTTCCATCCGCGGGTTGGGTCCACCGACGATCGTCATTCCAACCCACCCAGCGGCCTTGTATGCGGCCTTGTGGACGTCGGTGAACACACTATCCAAAGCATCAATACCACTGGTGGCAGATCAGCAAGATTGCACGAAATCCAAGAACGCAAACCAAATGTACTCTTGATACTCTGCGGCGGTCCTCTCAGCCCTATTCTCTGCTGCCTCCTTCTCCTCCCTCAGCGCCACCTTCTCCGTCTCCAGCTCAGCCATCACCGCCGCCTTCTCCTCGTCATCGACATCTTGCCACAACGCACTTACGATGTGTGTGCGCAAGCGCATGCGCTGCGACCTCAGGGAATTTTTCAGCACGTCGGGGGTCCCAGTGGACTCGTCGGTAAAGTCGTCTGCCTCGTCGGGTTGACCGGTGAGGGCGTCGTAACCTGCGGCGGTCAAGGCGAGCTTTACGAACTGGGGGTTGCGCCTCTGGAAGATCTCGACGGGCTGGTGGACGCGACGTTTCTTTGGGGTGGCAAAGTTGAACATGGTCTGGATCCTGGCAGCGGTGGGCCCACCGCCGTTGACACAGTTGACCTTGTTGCGCTGGTTCCGGAACCAATTTTCGAGTTTCTGTTCAGCAGGTCAGTATTACGCGTCTTCAAGAGAAAAGGACGTGTCACTAACATTTTTTCTTTCCTTGATAGCCGCCCCAACGGTCGCCAGCTCGTCGCCGGTGAGGGCGCGCGCGGTGGCGTCAGACGGGAGGGGGAGGCTGAGGGCGGCATGCTCGGGCCACTTGCGAACCCAGGTCTCGAGCATGGCCGGCCAAAACAGGTGCAGCTTGTGTTCTGCCTGCCTGCGGATGAACTCAGGCATCCACGTCTGGAGCCACGCGATCTGGTCCGTCGTCGCCCAGCTTCTAGGTGCCATGGTAAGGTGTGGGGATAAGTGCTAGGGAGATGGTTGTGTGGGGTTGTGTGGGGGTTGGGGAGCGAGGTGGAAGTTGGCGAGCAGACGGGCGAGTTGCAAACGATATACTGGCGCAGTGAAACAAGTTCAGATTGACAAACCCAGGTCCCTCGTATTTAAAGGCGCGTAATTTTTCATTATTTTGTAACAAGAAATACTCATTTCCGCACAGTAAATTGTAACGCAATTCACAACTTTGGGACGGAAACTATCCCGTTTAGTGGCGACACACACCCAAGCTGACACAAAAATATCTCAAGATTTGTCCCGACGCGTTGGGTCCATTTTCCATGCTTCCAGTATCCTAACGGGTCAATCTTTGGTTAACAACGACGCATGTGATGGTGCGGGTGCTTCTTCTCAGCTGATTGTCTCATGTGGTTCCATCAGCGATCCCTTTTATTGCGCGACTGCGCGAAAATCCCCCCCTCGACGCCCTTCTTTGGACCTTCACCTTCACCTTCACCGTCATGGCCCACAACCCTCACATAACCAACTCCGCCGAGCAGGAGATGGAGGTGTTGATCTCCCGGTTGACGGCTCTCTCCAAGTTAGGCTTGGAGGTGACCCGTCACTGCATCGATGTCGCTGGTCAGTCGACTTGGTCTCATTATTGAGAGCGTAGCTCATGCGTTGGATTCAGAGGCCATCCCCCGCGCCATTCAGGCTCAGGTCGATGCCCAGGTCGACGCTATCCTCGAGGGAGCGGCCAACGCAAGTGGTAAGCATTTTTCTTTACTTCGTTTTATTTTCGCTGAAGTCGTGCGCAGTCGAACCGGCACCTGGCCCCACCTGGTACTCGACCCCCGCCCCCATGCCGGCTCAGATGGAGGCGCACTACCCGCCCGGCGTCAACGACGACATCCCCCACTACGTCGTCTGCATTGGCCGTGCTCCTGGCCTCTATACATCGAGGTTAGTATCATTTTCGCTTTACCTGTTTTTATATTGACATTATCTGTCGCCAGTCAGGACACTGAAGATCAAGTCCGCGGGGTCCCCAACATGTCCCGCCGCAAGAAGGACACCCGGGCGGAGGGCCTCCGCTGGTACCGCGAGCAGCACGCGCTTGGCAAGACCATGTGTGTTTCCGAGGTCCCACCTCCCGCTCCTGTCGCCAGCTCGTCCCGCCACTAGTGTGTAGGTTCTTACTCTGCGTTGTCTGCTTCTGATTTGACACTATCCCTCAGTGTGACCTTGGGCACCGTCAAGGTCAACGTTCGCATCGAGTAGTCTATGTTGTACTGTTGTGCCAATAAAACTCTGCGTTGACGTCCTCTCGTTCAAAACATGAGTGATCAGAATAAATTGAATTGAACTACACTAAATTGAATTGAACTACGATACGTACAAAACTACAGTACGTTACGACTCCCTGGAGGTAATAACGCTAATTGTTATCATGTCTCACACAAACAGAAGGGGAGTTAATTATTATCACGTCATACGTCAAGAATTATCTGCGATAGAGACGACTCAACGCAGCCTTCGCAAAATCGCGCTGCGTCGCGGCGTCCCATTTATTGTCGAACATGGTCTTGCGCCACTCGAGGATCCAGTCCCAGCGTTGCTGGCTGAGAGACGGCTCGACGACGGGGTCGGGCTCCGATGGATCCCCAACGAAAGGATCGCCAAGCGCGGCAGCCGCGATCTGCATCTGTTGCGTCCTGGTGAGCGGTCCGATGACCCCCAATTCACGTTGGATCTTCCTTTGAGCCGTGCTGGCGGGTCTCGCGTAAAATGGCAGTTCCTTTGCGAACGCGTTCTCCCAGTCTCCCCGCCGCCGGTGGATTGGTTCTTGATTTAGCGCTTCGAGGGACGAGTGGAAACTAACGAGCTCCGACCTATAGTTTAAGCGGTAAGTGGTCAAGAAGTCATTCTGCATGCAAAGACGAAATGCACGAGCCATCACCCAAGTCCACATCTTCTAGACCTTGTTCCGGTAGGTCGATCCCCGACTCCACTGGACGAAGATCGTCAGGCGGTTCCGGTGTCAACTCCACAAGACGATCTTCGGGCCGTTCCGGTGTCCTGTACTTGGTGATGAAGAGAAAGATGAGGTGAAAGTGCAAAGGAACGTACGTAGCTGCCTCAGGCAAGGGAGGCGCAGGATGGTGCAACTCCAGCAGAGTCGCAAGCGCAAAACTTTCAGCTGCCGTTAGTGAAATGGGCGGTACGGCGCAATCGTCGGGTGGATCATTGGCGGCCGCGCTTGATGCGGATGCGGGCGCCTCGGGTTGTCTGGCCTTTTTGGGAGGATCCCACTGCCGTCGTTTGGCCTTGACAGCAGCCCTATATACAGTAGTGGAATTCAAAATCCCTGTTAATTATTAGCCGTAATGAGAACCGACCGGTGCTTGGCCATGAGGACCCTTTGTTTCTCGAGAACCTCTGGCCGCCTGAGCAATGGTCAATCCTGCCTTGAGAATGAGAGGAAACCTGAATCGCACTTGCGATATTCCGCCGCCCATTGGCGCCGTTTTTCTCGTTTATCCTCGTCGGTCCTGCCAATGAATTAGTCGGTTGTGGACTAGGGAATGCATGCGACAACAATTTAGTGGCGATGGGTCCCTTTTTGCGGTGCCCATTCGCCATGGGTTGGTGGTAAGAGCGAAGCTTCTGATCCGCGAATCACGACCACGTGACCAGAACGCGTCGTTGGGCTGGGCTTGAAAACTTTTTCTGTTTTCCTCTGTCGTGATGGTGGTGTGCATCAAGGCTCAAAATATCGTGTTATGCCTTCGACACTACCTTTTTACTTTATTTCCCCCGCCTCAATAACGATGACGGCGGCCACTGACTGATTTTTATTTTGAATGCCTTGAACCCCTGAAAACAAATTTGCTATTCCCAAGCTCCCATCGAATGCTGGGAGTCTGAAATGTTGTCAGTCAACCTGTATGAACCATAAAAAAATACTTCCCATATTGGCTTCAATATTCAGGTCAGACGGGCACGATGGGTCTGCATTCGCAGGTACATGAAGCTAGTTTTCTATGCACTTTGAAAAACATCTCAACCCACCAATAGTTTTCTTCGAAATTTGAATCCTACCATCTGGCCAGGTCCCATAGCGTTATAAACAATCGGATCCTCGCACATATTGTAGGTGAGCATCCCGAATGAATTTTTCTTTGTGTTAGGACTTCCACGGCCGCTCGGTCCGACCGTGCGCTTATCCAGGCGCTTAGGAAATAATTTTCATTTCCGTGCGATTAATATGATTAGGTATTGGGATATTTAGGGGAGCTATACCGACCACCTTACATATTTTTCCAGATCGCCTAGATGCCTTGCCATGGCTTTACAGACGAGTCTTTTAGTTAGGACTCAGATCAATGCGTCACGTGCGCCGCAGACTCTGCGGCGCCTCTTTGTTTCTGCCGCCATCTCTTCCTTCATCTCTTTTGTATCTCTTTCCTCACCTCTCATCTCTTCCCATCTTCGCATCATGCCCCGTATGAAGCACAATGGCGTCATCTCCAGCATCCTCTACGACTCCGACGCAGACTATCCGGCTTGCCACGCGTCTTTTTTCCCCGATGAAACGTACCGCACTCATTCACTGGCGACCCACGAGGCCGAGCCAAAGACGGAGTACTTTCTGGTCACAAATGCCGACGAGGCGCGTGTGTACACCAACCGGTGCGTTTATGTCTCTCGTTGACGACGTAAGAGAATCTCACCCTCGTACAGGGCAGACGCTCGTTGCAGTCCTCTCCGAGACTCTCTTTGGAGTGGCCACCACGGCCTCGCAGCGGTAGCCCATGCCCTTGGCGATTGGTGCCGATTGAAACACGGACATGCGCCGCAGCGCATCTCTCCTCGCACGAAGAAACTGAGCGCTGACGACCTCTCGAGCCTCACCACTTACCGCCACCTCAGTCCCTTTCCCCCGGCCCCAATTCAGCCCAAGCCACTGGGTCCTTTCACTACGCGCACGCGCTCTCACACCGCTGTTGCCCGTCGTTCCACCGTTGCCCGTCGATCAAATACGCTAAGCAAGGCATCCTCCTCGCGTCGCGTCGCGGGCGTCGCCGCTTCTTCCTCGTCGGTGTCTGACACTGCCTCCAAGCGTCTCCGCCTCAGCCCTCCTCCTCCCGCCTATGCGGGCCTCTCCAATACCGGTTCGGATACGCGAGGGGGCGTCGTTGTCAGTGCTGAGGGCCACTTTTTTCGCAACGAGTAAGTCATCCACGATCGTATTGGATCTATTTCCTCATTGCTGGCTTGTAGTGCCGAGGTGACCACCGCCCTTCAGAAGTCGCTCGTCGAAATCAAGATGTTCCGCGACGTAATGAGTGCGCACGAGTGGTTCATGGCCTTGCCGCAGAAGGAGGACGACGACGATGAGTAGGCGGGTGAAATGGGGCGTACTTCTCGGTTTGCACACGTTCATTGCTACTGCTCAATTTGCTTACGGCCGTATACTCAAAAGCTATTTTGTATCAGAAACTGTACTGTCGACCACGAGAATGCTGTACATTATGTATACGATAAAACAGTCCAATCAAACCATCTTCAATGATACAGCAGGCAAAACCGCCGTAAATATTGATTCGTTATTCAGAATAAAATGATTTTGCCCAGCATTTCTGTCCCAAAATGGCAAATCTGAATGCGGAAGCCAGAAGGAGCTGTGGCACTGCCCAACTTTGATTTTGTTTACATCTTCCTTCTCCTCTCAAAACCACACGACTCCGTATGGCTGCCAATGCGCCTCACGATGCGCCCCGCTCTCCCTCTCCCGGCTGACGTACTTCTTGACCTCGCCGAGCTCTCCAATAAACATGAACATCTAACTCTGGCTCGAGTCTCCAAGGCCTTCAATCGACTTTACAATCCGGTCATTTACCGCCTCAATTACGTCGGGTCGAACGCGAAGAAATTTGTCCATTCGCTCGCAAATAATCCCCGCTTGCCACGCTTGGTATGTCGGTTCCGTCTGCTGTGGATGACCTTCTCACATTTCAATCTGCAGGTTTTGAAACTCATTTTCGATGAATCGCCCGACACCCTCGTCGACGTCGAGGAATGGGCAGCCGTGCTGCCTGCCATGGTCAACCCCTGCCTCCTCGCGTCCTCCCCCTCATCACCTTCCGACTTTGGGGTTTCGGCTCCACTGGCGACGTGGTGGGACCTTGGGCGGAACTCGTCGCGTCTCAGTCGGAGTTGGAGGAGCTCAGGCTCGAGGCGGACTTCTTCGGGGTCATCCCTGGACCCACCCAACTCCCCCGTTTGCGCCTCGTCCAAGGACGACCGGCAGACATAGCGCGTTGCGCCTAGCATCAACTCGAGCAAATCTGTTTTACCGTGGACCACCCTTCGGACGCCGGAGCCTCAAGGCCTCAGACCTCGCCCTCCTCGCCCGCTCCCCTGCCAGCTTTCTGGATATTCGCATTTGCGCCCGCTACTCCACTCGCCTATTAGACGCGGCGCCGCAGATGCTGACCACATTGCGTCACATCTTGCTGGACGAGGAACTCGATTGGTCGAATTTCACGATCGATCCTCATGCGCCCGTGGTATGTTTCATCTTTACTGTGTACTGTCTGCTAACTAATCGCCACTACAGGCAAATTCAATCAAAAACCTTGCGGCAGCACTCACTCGCGCGCAATTCCCGCGCCTCGAAAGCATCCTCTTCATTTGCTCTCGAAGCACCAAGGAGCGCGGGTCGCGCCGCCGCCTGTCGCGCGCTGGCGGCGCCTACTTTCTTGAGGCGTTCAAAACACATCTCCCGGGCCCGCGTTTCCGCAGCCTCCGCCTGTTCGCGTTCAACGGATGTGTGGGATTCGATAATTGGGGGTCCTCTGCCCAGACGACCACCTACCTTGGTCCCCTTATAGCTTCGGGTCAGGGTGAAGGGCCGATTGACTTCGAATGGTTGTATTCTTTCTTTTTTGGCTTTTAGTACTCTAATGAATTAATTGTTTGACACAATCTATTTGTCCCATTATTGAACCAAAACCTGAAGCGGAAAGCAACCCGAACGAAGTCCAGAACACCGAGCCGACATCAGAAACGCAAATCTCAACATAAGTGCCCACATGATTATCTCCACTACACCGCATGTCTCTTGAACACCGCGACGATGCCGCTTCGTCTACCTCGAGCTCCCGACACGGTGAGTGCTCGTTCCCATTTACCCAGCGAAGGTACTGACACAGTTTCTTTAGATGTGCTCCACTTGCCACATTTTCAGCGAATTCAACAATTATTTGTGTGTCAACTGCCTGGACCATTTTTGCCACACGTGTGTCGTTCGTCGGCACTCATCATATCCTCTCCATCGCATCAAGGTACGGCTTCTTTTGAACTGCAAATCTAATGACTGATTGTCATACTGTAGCGCTGGGATGGTTTCGCCTACGACGAAGAAATCGAAGCCAGCTCTCTGGGCCTCTCTCTGGGCCTCGCTCACGGGGTGGACGGCCGCTGCACAGTACCTAGTGGGGCGCGATGTCCCGATCCTCACCATCGACTCGGGCGTCCTCAAGATCGACATTGAATTTTGTGGGTGCGATCCGCTAGCTTCCCGACGCTTGCAGCTGATCTCGGTTGGGTTGATTCCTTCCGACATCGCTAACGAGCCGGGCGCCGTGGAGCTGAGGCTGTTGTTTATGCAACAAGATGAGGAAGAGGAACGCGTGGAACGTCGGCGCGAGGAATGCCGGGCTCGTCGTCAGGATAACCGGGGAGGAAATGATGGGGTAGATCGTTGAAACGTGCTCTTTGCTTTCGTCTCCACTTTCCGCAACCAAATGAATGCCCCCAAAACTAATGTCCCCAAGAAAAAAAGGCGTCGCTCGCGTGAGTTTGAGAGTTTGGGTTCCGGGTAGCAGCTGACACTGTATTTTCAGTCAAGCCGCGCATTCAGCCGAAGTTGGTCTTACCGCCATTGCCGCCCCGCAGGCGCCGGCCACAACCGCCACCGGATGAACCCCCTGCAGCGCCGTTCACTGACAAGCAACAGTCCATCTGGGAGGCTGGGTGGAAGGACTTGCCGACGATAGTACGGGCATGGAGCGCCGGGGAGTTGGCAGATGAGTGCGTGTTGGATTGTTCACATAATATTTTGACTAACCCCCTCTTCAGAACGCTTGAAGACGATGTTATCCCGACATTCGAAGAATATCTGGCGTAGTCCGCACCGCCGGTTCCCCTCCGCGGTCTACCTGGGTCCTCAAATTTTGTGGAGAACGCGACGGCCAGGTACGCGCAGTTGTTAGCGCGGGTGGAGAGACTACGACAGGCCGACGCGCAGCGCCGGAAAGCCTGGGAGTTGCTCACCAGCCCGATGTGGCAGGAGCACGAGAAGGCCTTCACGATGGACTGGTATAGGGTTTCGGCGCGTTAGGTCTTACTCGACGCGGGGGGCCTTTCTGTACAATATATTGCTCACCCATGTACTGCATAATGCTCTGCACTTCATTCACTCAATATGATCAACTTGCTAAACAAAATTGCATTGCTGAAGACTCCAGTAAAAAACAACGGGCAAACTAAGAAGACTTTTATTGAATTAGAGCTTCGCCTTGACTAGGCGCTGAGAGATGTAACGAGAACAGGCCATCGTTGGACAGTTGTCCAAATTAATGAGGGCGGGGAGCTCATCATTGTCATCGACCACGATGTCGCTGGACGTGAGACTGCCGGCGCCGAGGCCGAACCTCTTCACGCGGAAGGAGGCGTCAACGCTGAGGAAAATAAATATACAACAAATCTCGAAGGCAAATCACGCACCTGAAAAACAGAGGGCACCTGAAAAACAGAGCGGATTGTAAAGACACAAAAGTCTCGCCCTTTTGAAGGTCTGAAAAGTAAGGCAGTCAGAAGCAAGGAATAAAACGACGAGGCAATGTTATGTACCGGTGGACATATCAGGTGAAACCGGTGGGGATATCAACCGTCGACACAGACTGGTTGAGTGGAGGTATCGTACGTGATGCTTGTGGGCGCGAGCGACAGATGCTGTCGGTGTGTGGGTGAGAGGGCGACAGATCTAGAGGGATGAGCGTGAGTGTGCAGTTATAATTAGTGTCGGGATTAGTTGCAGCCGCAAGGTCCGATTGCTTCCTGTTTGGCTAAGGCCTCCGTGTGTGTGTGAGAAATTCATCAACCGTTTCATCAGCCCGTCTCAACTGCAGCGCGCGGTGTTACCACCGCGCGCTGCAGACTTCTCTATTTCTACAACTGTCTGCGAGTCTCTGTTCAATTGACCTCCTCTCCTTCCTCTCCATGGCCGGCAAGAAGCGCAAGAAAACAAAAACATACCACTTCTCGGCGACAGGCCCCAGCACTGGGAGCTCAGCAACGGCTGCTGCGTCTTCGACGACGAAGTCTGTGCTCCGCGAGAAAACATCGGTCAACCAGTCTGACGGCCACGCTCGCCGACACCGAGGTGTGGTAGAAGTGCCCACCACCAGCTCGGCTCCCAAAGTCCACCCTGACGTCTGCAGGGAGTCGGCGCCCATATACAACTGGTACAGCAGCGGCGACGTGGGTGTCGATCGTGCGGACGACGAGCATTGGCAAGACGACGACGAGGATGACGAGGATGAAGGCCCACGCGCAGCTCGACCTTCGGTGAGTCTTATGCATCCTTCTATCTTGTCGAATAATGTTGACTCCTTTTCAGGATGACCCTCTGGGCCAATGGGCCGACGACCATCTTGCGCAGACTTTGGCTGAAGTTTCATGCCTTGAAGGACGCGGCGACCACGCGAGCACTGAGATGTGTCTGCGTCGCACCAAGAACGCAGCCGATCACCGTTGCAGAAACTGTCTGAGCGGGGGCGAGTTAATGTGCGGCGAATGTATCGTTGCCGCTCACTGATACCTGCCGTTTCATGGGATCGAGGTACGTCTTGACCTTGGGGATGAAAGCTTCGAAATTAACGTTGCTTTTTCAGTACTGGACGGGTGGCACGTTCGAGCGCAAGACGTTGAAGGAGATGGGGCTCCGAATCCAACTGGGCCACTGGCACAACGTCGACCGGCGCTGTTCCCTTCCAACGCCCTCCAAAGCCAAGGATTTTGTAATTGTTGACATCCACAGCGTCCACGACGTCGCCCTTGACAACTGCGGCTGCGGCCTGGGCGGTCATCCCACTGTGCAGCTGCTCCGTGCGCAGCTATGGCCTGCGACCTGTACGAACCCACAAACGGCGGCGACGTTTGCTGTCCTCCGCCAATATCACCTCATGTCCTTCGAATCAAAATGCTCGGCACTCGAATTCTACCAGAGCCTGGCGAGGCAGACCGATAACGTCCAGTACAAGCGCGCTCAGAAAACGAAGAAAGAAAAGGTTTTTTTTTCCCCCTCGTTTTGATCATGTAGCAAGCCGCTGACTGGAGTCCCAGGAACGCGCGAGACAGTCAGGATCAAAGAGGCCTAAAGCCTTTACCGTCCCACGCTGACATCGCGCCAGAATCGTTACCGCGAATTTTGCGAATCACTCGACAATGGCGGCACGTACGGATGCTGAAGCGGGCAGCGCGGGGACACGATCCCAAGGGCATCGTGAATACCCAGCCTGGCGAGTGTGCGCTCCTGTGTCCCGCTTGCCCTCACCCGGGGAAGAACATGGCACCAGACTGGGAGAGTACGCCGGAGGAGCATAGGTATGTTGTCGCTTCACCTGGCCTCGAGTTGCATCACTAACATTTCAATTAGCTTCATCCACGCCCTATTTGTGGCGATGGACGCCAACTTCCGCCTCAAGCGGAAGGACGTCTCTACTGAGGAAAAAGACCCTGGCCTCGGCAACGGCTGGGCGTTCTTCTGCGAGGTGAAGGCGTATATGGAGCACGTCAAAAAGAATTGGAACCAGAAGTAGGATGTAGGCGTCCCGTTTTATTCACTTCGTTGTGTGTTTATACAGTTACAGAGGAGTCATTGTGTCGCCCACGACGCAGTCGATAAGCCGGACCGCGAAGCGCGGGGGACGAGCCGTAGCTGTAGTAAATAGACAAAAAGCAGTGAATGTAGCCAGGGGGATGTGATTACATTAAACATGGACGTAGCCACCCGGGTGGCTACATTCACATACAATATACCTATTATATTCGGGCTCTGGGTGCATATAATGGGCACGTGCCACGGCAATTGGGGTCCGTATTGGGTCCTTTTTTTTTGTCCGCGCCACTGCCCGCCTAATCGGGATGCTTTTTTACCCCAGCGCCGTTTTGGCAGGAAAGGTGGGCACTGTTTGGTCCGGCCCTCTCTCGGCATTCACAGCTTCACACGACAGCGTCGGTTGTTTACTTTCAATGCTCCCGCGTCCTGCCGCTGCCCGCCCTGCTTGCTCCCTGCTCCCCCGCTACCGGGTTTCGTTCCGCGGGACCATCACTCCTATATGCATGCCCTCTCCCTCGACTCTGGGTCTGGCTGCTCAGCCTACAAGGCCCGCGGCGCACCGCTCCACGCGGGTTTGCTTCCAGCTGGGCTCTTAATTGCCCACCACCCTGGTGCTACCCCCAGCAAACTTACTACAGCTTCTGGTAGCTCCAATCCCGCCCCGTGCCGGTTGTCGCCCCGCCCCTCGGCTCCCGCCCCGCCCCCGCCTCGCCCCTCGGCTCCTGCCCCGCCCCCGCCCCACCCCTCAGCTCCTGCCCCGCCCCTCGGCTCCCGCCCGCCCGCCCGCACGCCCACACGCGCCCGGCGCTGCACTTCCCTTCGCGCCCACCCCGCAATACTGTCTCCTCCTTTCTTCCCTCCACTCATGCAGCCCGACGGCACGCGCCGCCGCCCTAACCTAACCCACCGCCGTTTCCGCCGTCCCCCGTACGCCCGACTCGTACCACCTATCTCACTGTTCCACGCAATGTCTCGTTTATGTGCCTAATATGTATTCTACTTCCCCCGCCCGACCCGCCCCCTTCCGCGCTCCTTATTGCACCTAATTCCAGCTTAGCTTACCTTACTTGTGTCGTACTTTACGAACCTCTTCCTACCCTGCGCTTCTCCACACCAAAATTCAATGCCTCTTATTTTAGCGTGCTTGAATTTTTGAAAACGTCTAAGTCCCACTCGTCACGTGACGGGTTTCCTATTTTGGAACTCGACCTGAAAAACGCCAAGTCCGAGTGTCCATTGCAGTAAATAGCTACGGGATACAACATTTTGACAGTCTGTACATAGGGACCTCACAAAAGCCATTTAAATTAGGCCTCGCTGTCCTTGAGTCCCCACAGCACACACAGAATGTCCGACGCCGCTACCTCCCATTCCCTCGACCTCGCGCTCTCTGCCACACCCCACCAATACAAGGCCGCGACGACACTGAGCAGGCCATTCTGCCCAGGAACCCTCAACTTTCCCCATTCTTTCTCCCCCGTCACTCCCGCAGGCGGTTCCTCTTGCTCCGGCAGAGGTACATGCCATGATGGCTGCAACGCCCTCCACCAGGCCCACCACGCCTGCTGGAATTTTGCCATATTGGCGATAGGCCAGATTTCCACCTGCCTACCCCGTCCATCCCGAATCCACTCTGTCACCTCTTGCGGCCGCTTCACCCTTGAAAAGCTGGACGCCGAAGTCCCCACCACGAATCCATAGTTGTGCTCAAGCTCGATCCACGCCTCAAGCACCTCGTCAAACTGCGCGCCGAGACTTTCCCGTGAGACCTGCGCGAACGCGTGTTTTACCCATGCAGTCGCGTCGGAAGGGCATGTCGCGCGCCTACTCGATGACCCGCCACTTTCGCGTGGCGTCGGGCTCAGCGATGGCGCCTTCTCGGGACCCTCACCACCCTTGTCAGCGTCGGCGCTACCCGAGGCTGGCGGCGGGGTCGGTGTAGGTGGGATCGGTGTCGGCGGGGTCACTGTTGCCTGGGTCGAGCCCTTGCCTGCGAAACGCGGCTTCGGTCGGGGTGGCTGCGGGTCGCCGTCCACGGGACGCACTTCCACATCCACGTACGCACTATCGTCCACCGGCGCCATCTCCACATCATCTTCTCCCCGCTCCTCATTACCTCCACCTAGACCGGTCCCTTCGCTCCCCTCCTCATCCTGCTCCTCGCCTGCCTCGCCTCCTCCCTCATCTTCTGCGTCTCCCCGCTGTCTCGAAGATCGTCGTAAAGGGCCCACAGTCGCAGGCACCCTCTTTGACCGCTTCTTCCCAGCCTTTGGTTTACTCCCCCCCGGCGCCTCGATTCCCAAGCCTGCCAGCGACGCCGCGCGCTTCAGGTTCAGCTCCTCGAGCAGTAGCGCGTTCTTCGCCATGTTCTCCCGTCGCAGCTTGTCGATCCTGGCTCCCTCCGCTATCCTTAGCGCCTCATCCGCCTTCGCGGCCTTCGTAGCCTCATCCTCCTCCTCCTCCTCGTCGCTCACGCTCACCACTGCCGCCTGTTTCTTCGCCCTCTTCGCTGCGCCCCCGCCCTCCGAGTCTGCCGTGCCGCGCTTTCTCTTAACAGTAGAGGACCTGCCGCCAATCTCCTTCCCCTTCCCCTTCGCCCTTGCCTTCTTCTGCGCTCTTTCGTCCGCTTTTCTCTGCTTCCTGCTCTTCTTTTTCTTCTTCCCCGCACCCTCTCCGTCCTCGCCTGCGGGATCCGCGTCGGAGCCCGAGTCGGAGCCCAAGTCCGAGTCCGAGTCCGAGTCCGAGTCCGACCCAGAGTCAGATTCAGACGAGTCGGACTCGGATTCGTGCTTTTGGTCGAAACTGTACTGCGCGTCATTCAACGACGCTGAGCTCGGGAGCGCCGCTTCAGCGCACTCTTCACTGGCTTGAATCTATTAGTTTCTCACGTTCCCTTCCCTTGCATTAGAGTAACTTACTGTATGCCGTGGCGAGGTATTCTTTAAAAAAACCAGCGACGTCCCTATTCCAACGCGGCTTGTTCCAGCTCGGAAACTGCGTTGCAACCGAGGCCAGGTTCGACCCCGTTGACAGACTGTCAAATCACATAGTGAGCCAGGACCATTCAATTCCCAAAACAAAGGCATACGTACTGCACCGTTCCAATTTCACCGTTATATCTCGGAATGGGTCCGCCGAACAGTATAACGCCCTGCAAGCCGGTGTATTCTTGTATCCCCTTCATTAATGGCGCCACGAACTGGCCGAAGTTGTCGATGCATCTGTTATGATAAGTTACTACCGTTACATTTGAATAGCCGTCTATTCCACATACCGTTGGCGATCCGCTGGAGCTTTTGAAGGCCCCTGTTTCATGCCCTTCTCGTATTGGGCCTTCGCCTCCTTGGCCTCAGCCGCGGCTCGTCCACGCAGGGCATCTTGCTCCTCGGCAGGTAACACTTCGAAGAGCTCCCTCGCGACGGCCGCCCGAAACGGAGCATCTGGTTTCTTCTTATTGGCGCTGCCGTCCGGGTTGATAGACTGCATCCTCCAGCGTTCCTCCACGACGGGCAAAATTGTTGCGGTGTAGCATTCTCGCATGAATTGTTGATAGGCCTGCCTAGCTTTGGGCGGCGACGAGAGACCCGATAGTTTGGCCAGCAGAACCGCGAAGGGGTTGTCACTCAGAGAGGCGGTACTTGTTAGCCCATGGCGTAGAGAGCGAGCCCGGTACTTGAGCCATCGGCGGATTCACTGGGAGGAGACTGCATTTAGAAAGAAGACACGTGGTGTCACAGCTGTCACAGCCCACCTTGTTGGCACGCTTCAGCGCTTCATTCTTCAAGCCGCGTTCCTCGTCGTCCAGTTGCTCGACAACTGGCCTCGCCTGTGGGTCGTATTCCGGCAGAGGGAGGTCCGGCTCCTCGTAGTCTGCCAGTCGCCAGGGGATACCGCGTGGTACTCATTGCAGACCTTTTGCAAATAGTCCCGCTCTGAACGCCAGCCGCGCTCCAGAGCGTCCGCGTACGCCGGGATATGCGGAGTTAGCAGATCCTCCCGTGCTCCCTCCGCCCACAATTTGCTGTTCTGCCGCTGCTGTTTTGCCTTCCGCTGATAAACGCGTTTTTTGGTCTGCTTGCTCTTGTGTTTCACCATGCTGCTTTCCCGTTCTTCAGCAAACATTGCCGTCTCAACAGATGCAGTACTACTCACACAAAGAATTCCTGGCTTCTGGGGCGGACGTTCTGTGTGGTTTTTGTGTTTCTGGGTGGGGAAGGAGTGGGAGATCAAACAAAGTAGAAATCACTGACCTCCTGTTTGCCGGTCGCAACCATGCGCCATTCAGCATTCCGCCATCTCTCATCGCCCTGGCGGAGCTATCTATTCTAGCCGGTCCTTCAGCTCATTAAGTTACGATTTCGCGAAACATTGTGCACGTGGCCGTAGACCATTTTGCGAAATGTTGCGGCCAGCCATTTAAGGAAATTTGGAGTTACAAGAAAAGAGTGGCAAAAGCGAGGATTGAACCCGCACCATGATGCACACAGGTTACACAATGTAGGATACATCACCAGGCTAGCATCATAACCACCTAGGCTATCATTGCTATTCCTTCCTACCCTTTTGATTACCATTTATGACTGCCTCTGAGCACATATAACAAATCTCCTAAACTACAATAACAATATCCTTGGGACCCTGACTCTAACCAACCCTAACCTAACCCAAACCTTAACCAACCCTCACCCTAACCCACACCTTAACCACCCAACCCGAACCTGTGTGAGCTGGACAACCTAGCTTCTTCACTGTGAGTTGTCAGATTCATGTCGAGGGCGTGGACTGACAATAGTGATTACAGGCGAGCACCTGTATTGCGTTCACAGCTTTATTGCAAAAGGAGACGCGGCTGACGACCGGTCTACGGTGCTCGGGCATAGGGGGCTGCGTGTGCGCGCGTCATGGGGTCGTTCGGCGTCAGGGATTGGGGGACCTGAAAAAAGGGGAACGGTATGCCAAGCGGTCCACCTCATTTGATTAATATGATTTCTGACGTGCGGATAGATATGCTAATATGGATTATATCCTCCTCTCGGCACTCCTGGGGGTCACCCTCCTGGCCATCACGATTTCCTACGATATCGCCTGTCAGTGGAAGATTCATTTAAGTACGCGCGCGGAGAAGATTAAGGACGACAGCGAGCTAGCGACGGACTTGGGGTCTTTCGAGATTCAGTTCGCACTGCCAGTCTGGCACGCGGCGGCGCACGAGATAACGTGCCAGACTCAAAACTCCTTGAGCTACACGACCGGTGTGGGGCGGACAGATGGGGAGGGGATTGAGAGGACTTGATCGATTCTGAATCCTCTCGGGTTCTCGACGAAGGAGATGAGTGCGGGTGGGCGTCATGACGCGCTAGAGAACAAGGTGGATCATATAAATTGGGAGAAAAACATCGGACAGGGTACTATCAATGACTAGGAACCTGGCCACACTAGGAACCTGGCCATGAGCCAACTACAGGACTGTAGAGTGTGTAATATCTTCATTTTGTATTTCCACAATGCAATATGAACCATTTCGCACCTTGAGGCCAAATTTCAACCCAAAGTGACAAGTTGATCCTGAGCTGTGCCCGGATTGATTGCGATCCGGAGGGTGAGAACGCCAATTTGATAACCCCGAGCGACCTTTTCGCCTGTTTCTCGACCAATACACCAGGGATCCGGGACTTTGGGGGCTCGTTCTGCTGCTTGAAGGTGGTGCTTAATTCTGAGCATGTATTGCCCCGCAGAAGACCTGCCCTCTGTCACCAAATTCACCAACAGAATTGGAACAAAAACTCGATGATCGTGCTTTAAATTCGCGATACCAGTGGCCTCTTCAAGACTATAGCTCCAATGCCTTGCAGTATCCATTATTATAAGTGAGACATGTATATCATTTATAATACAGTACTTGAATGCTTCCCCTTCCCTCCTAATATGAATGCAGATGGAAAATCACTCAATTGACGCGAAATAAAAGATTAAACGTCGGGTTCTCACCAGTACACCTTGCAACTGGAGATATGCATTTATGTTGGTTCATTGGGTTCCCATGAACCACCCTATAACTTATTTTGGCCTAGGATCTGTTACCGCTGGCGCACCAACCCGATTTAGCTGAAAGTACGGATCCCGCCGCCGAGGGCCTTTGTAAAATGTCTCCGCTACACTACTTTTGCACAGTCCAATGTATGGTATACGCACTCAGGATACATCATATGGGTCCCCCATACACAATGGGCCATGGTGCGGACCCTCATTGCCCGCCAACAACGGGCTTTTGAGGGTGGCCAGGTACCCTGTCAATTGCCGTTTCGGGAAATCCTTGAGAATTAAATTCGCTGGGCACTAAAAACGGCACCAAAATTATCGTAAATATGCTCAATCTCTTCGTACGATGCACGCCTATTGCATAGGATCCACTAACCTGGGAAATTTCCCCGTGGAATGTCGAAAACCGGCATCAAACCCTTAGGTGGCCAGGTTCCCAGCGCGATATAGTAAGTCTCTCACTCGAGCCAAGGGGAAGCGACTCATTTGGAGGACCTACAGGGGATACTCTCGTGCGTAAGCTTATTGTCGCGATCGATGAGCGCGATAGGCAAGTGGCAGAGTTCGTTGAGATTGACCGTACTTTGTCGACTAGAATGCGCAAGAAATGGCAAAAGAAGATCGATGTATGGCTGGCAGACAAGTCGGAGCCGAATCCCTATTGCCTGGAGGGGGGGAAGTCTGGTACGTCGCGTCGCGGACGATGAATGAATGAACGCTAACACAAAGTCAGCGGGGCCGAGCGAGGCAGCGGTGTTTGCGGAGCTGAAGACGACGGATGCGAAGGACACGGCTGAGGGACGCGCAGTGGTGACGGACGCTAAGTCCACCGCTACCGCGTTCATAAAGGCCGGCGTACAATTGGAAGAGGCACAGTAAGTGGGGGCGACATTTGTACAGTGAAGTAATGCTGAAACCATGCACAGGCGACGTATCAAGGCTGAGACTAAGGGGGTAACACTCGTGACGGCGGACCGCGCAAGCCAGATCCAGGAGATGCGGATCTCCTTCTTGAAGAAGATGCGTACGTATGAGCGCCTGCAAGAGACATTCATGCCGGGTGTGGCGGCTCTGAAGGGGGCGGCGGAGGAGAGGCGGGATTCTGATGAGCCGGCACCGAGGGCGGAGGATATCAAATTGTGGATGCCCTCGGAGCTGAAGCCGGACGCACGACGGCGCGCGTGCAGGAAGGGCTTGGCAGAGGTGGAGGCGAAGGTTCGGCGTGCGCAGTGCACAGACGCGCTGAACGACCTTCGCAGTCGTCTGCACGCGCAAAAGCACCTGATAACATGGCGGAATTCTAATTCCGTGGGTCAGAGGGCTGCGACGTGCTCCGCGACGTTGATTGGGCGTGTGGGGGACCGGATCGCGAGAGTGGCGGCAAAGTATAGGCGGGCGCGGGAGGCGCTGATTGAGCTCAAGGGGGCGAGCTTCGCGCCGGAGTTTCGGGTCCTTGAGGCGAAGGACATTAGCACAAATATGGAGGAGGAAAGCGACGCGGCAGCGAGAAGGAAGTTGGGGCGGCTGGGCTCGTCGAAGCGGGCGCGCAACGAGCCGACGGAGTTGAATAAGATGTTCTCCTGGTTATGGACGGTGGCGGGCGGTCCCGGGGAGGATGAACAGCAGCTACACGAATGTGAGTCTCTCGGTATTTGGCGTACCATAATGTCGTAGCTGATTTTTGTGGGAAGCTGTGCGCGTCGAATCACTTCGGGCTACCCTGAAGTAGACCATCTTAGGTGAATTATTTCCCTGACTTAAAACACCCAAGATGGGGGTGAAATGGCAGGACATCCCACTCTGAGTGGGATGTCCCAGCATTCGAGTGGGAAGTGGGAAGTCCCAGCAAATGGGATGTCCCACTGCGCCGCAGGCGGAGAAAATTTTTGATGAACGTCACGCTTGACAGCCCATCTGACAGCTTGTTTGGCCTCAGATCAGAGAATCAAAAGGGGTATATTGGCACGATCTGTGGACCGTTTTGGTTGGGAATAGGCTCATTTGAAAGCCTGTCGGGAGGGCGTTCTGTGGGCATGGTATGGGCCGCATCGGAGTATATCAAATTTCCACCGTACAGAGGGATCAGCTGGACGAAAATTGCTCTAGCGGGGGCATACGTGCACCGATTGGGCTGGGAGTGGGCTCATTAGAACCACACACCTCAGGGCTACCACTGGGCACAATATTAGGGGTATCTGAGTACTTTCATTTTCCACCGAATTTTGGCACCCAGCACCGAAATCGCTCTAGCGGGGGCATACGTGCACCGATTGGGCTGGGAGTGGGCCCATTAGACCCACACACCTCAGGGCTACCACTGGGCACAATATTAGGGGTATCTGAGTGCTTTCATTTTCCACCGAATTTTGGCACCCAGCACCGGAATCGCTCTAGCGGGGGCATACATGCACCGATTGGGCTGGGAGTGGGCCCACTAGAACCGCATACCTCAGGGCTACCACTGGGTTTGATATCAGGGGTATCTGCACACTTTTGTTTTTTGACCCCCAGCACCGAAATGGCTGTAGCAGGGGCGTACACCCACTGATTGGGCTGGGGGTGGGTTCATTAAAGTGGTATACCTTAGGGCTACAGCTGGGTACCTTATCAAGGGTATCTGAACACTTTCGCTTTTTGTTTGACTTTTGAAAAGGTCAACTTGTCGACTTGAGTATTGACTTGTTGACTCGCGGATTGATTTGTCAACTTGAGCATTGACTTGTACTTACAACTTACAACTTACGGACCTAACTTTTACGACTTTACGAACTAGAATTAAATTTACTAGTTACGACTTGGACTTGTACAACAAGTAGAGCTCCCAGGTGTGACATGTCACATGGGATGTCCCATCTACATGGGACATCCCACCCACCTCACAATGGGACCTCCCATCGTGTATGGGCAATCCCACCGTGTATGGGCAATCCCACGTGTAGCTCTGGGATGTCCCATACAACTTGCAGAAAAACCATGGGTCATCCCACTCAGAGTGGGAGGTCCCACTCAAATTTTCCTGCACTAGTGGGACATCCCACTATTATTTTCGTATGGGACGTCCCACAACACCCACAATGTGGGACATCCCACCATTTTATGTTTTCGAACAGTGGGACATCCCATTTTTTTTCACCCTATGGGATGTCCCACACCGATCTCCCATGGGACATCCCACACTTTTATTTTTTATCTGTGGGACGTCCCATCATATTAACCACAATGGGATGTCCCATTCTTAAGTTTCATCATGGGAAGTCCCACTTCTCAATGGGATGTCCCACTCCCACTAACTATGTCTAAGTTCACTCTAGTTCCATTCAGAATATATATTATTACTGTCTGAGTTACACTGAGCCTCAGTGCTTATCCTTCCGACTTCAAATCCAGATACGGAACTCAACGCCAACACCCATATAAGGCGATTTTGACTCAACGCCCGTGGCCTAAATAGGAAGGTTGGACTTGGCAATTTTTTTGGGTGAGCGATTTTTTTCTTCTTCCATCATTCGTTCTTTTCACTTGTATGAGCACACTCTTCGTAGCCCCCATCGCCGCCGTGCCCTAACGCGTCTCCAACCTCTTTTTTTTTTAGGCACTTCCAAATCGGGAACTCAACGCCTGTGTCCCAATTAGGAAGTTTGGACTTTGAGAAGCAATTTGAGCGTCGCGCACACAAGGAACAATTCGTATCACACGAGTAGGTAGCATAAAACATATAGCATAAAACATAATACATGTAGTAGGTAGGATACTCGTCGAATTGATTACTTGGCACCGTGTAAAGCTAATAAGTCCTTTGCGCGTTCGTACCGATCTTTGTCCTCATCGG
>JARJCM010000052.1:0-503781 GCA_029233265.1 Mycena alexandri | reverse complement strand
ATGTATTCCGTGTAATCTGTTTTTTCCCAACACATCTGTTTTTTCTCTTCAGCACATATAGAGGTTCAACACAAACATCCTGGTCTGGCTGCCCACCTCGATAACAATGAATGACAAAGAGAGGTCGGCAGGGTAGCTTTCCACGAAGTAAGCAGGTTTCAAATCCCCGGGGGAGGTCGGAGGTCTTTTTGCAAGTTCCCCACTCCACATGCAGGTTTAACCTGAAGGTACTCAAAGGCTCTGGTATGGCTGCTCACCTGTGCATGGCACACCAAACCCTTTCACAGGTCCGTGGAGGTCACAATGAGTTGGGTTGTGAGTTGGGTGGAGTTTGTTGGCGGAGGTCAGATATCAGGGCTCCAAGTGTTTCCATTTTCTCCTTTATTTACCGTTCAACGCTTAAATTTACCGTTTAGTTTACAGGGGAGCGCAACGGTAATCAACGGTAAAAAACGGTTAAACGGTTGCCAGCGGAAGGTAACTTCAAAGGGATCTGAGTTGATTTTTGCACTTTGTGAGGTTTGTTTAAAGGTTCCTTCTCACCACCCCCCGACAGCGTCAACTCTCACCGATCCAAAAGTGGGTTTCCACGTGTGAGACCCCGGCCGGCAATATCCGGCATCACAGCGGGGTTTGATCTTCACCTGATAACACGAATCCAAAGGAGACTGTACTCTCTTTTACTGGCACTACAAGATCCCCCATCGCCATCCCTCATGCTAGCCTCCCAGGTTTTACGAATGACAGCCTTCTACAAATTCGTTCATGTCAGCTCAATCTCGGCCTCTGCCCGGGCTCACTCTCTGGTATGCTTCGCTTCGAGCTGCCGGGTTTGAGATTTGAGGGTGTTTTCATGCTCATAAACGACAAAGAACCTCTTCCGGGACTCACTTCAAGCTCATGAACGTCTCAGTGCACGGAAAGAAAATGGACTTAAACTTACCGTTTTACATCCGTTTAGTTTACCAAAATCCATAAACGGTAAATAAACGGTTGGAGCCTTATCAGATATGCACCCGCTATGATGGCGGAGCTTGGAAAGGCTTCGGGGAAGTTCGGGCAGACAGTCATAATTTTTATAAAGAGGGTAATGCTGCCAATATGTCGTTGCTGAGCATTAGATTCTCTTCAAGTCATCACTGAGCGCGGAACACGCTTCTCAACTATCCGAGTTCGAATATATTGAACTCATGAGCTTCGTTTCGGTGTCAACTACCTTCATCTGATCATAACCCATCAGCACAACATGTCATTTATGGTCGAAACTCAGCTATGCTTCGTTATTCCTGGTTCTTTGCCTAGTTGCTCATTGGTTTACATATACCAGCATCATTCGGTTTCGAACTTCCATAGCGTATCACGCACTATGATTGAATAATAGTGAGGAGCGCCTGAGGAGTGCAGCAGGACAAGTTATTTATTTTACTGGTACATAGTAAGTACATTGGGAAGGATATGATTTCACCGGCCCAAAAAGTATTCTGTAAGCCAAGAAGTGCAAATATCTATGAGGTGATCCAATCGAGCCATAGCGCAAGGGTGAGAGGATCGTTTATCAGAATTCGAATCACGGAAGGACTTGAGATGCTCGAGCATGTCCGAACTTTCTAGTTTAGAATGCATCGGACTTCGAGACCACAAATCCTTGCAAGAATGCTTGCACAGGGCGAAATATACACCAGTCTCCCGGGGAGCCCGGGTTACCCAGAAACTAGTCAATAAGACACGTCCCTCCAGCAAACGAAGAAGCTGCTGGTCAGTCAATTTGAGATGAGAGAACCGGCCCCTTGTCCGGGAGAGAGTGGATGACCCGGTGGAAATTTCTTTGTGGAGCTCATAATACGCGGCGCCTTGAAGATCCCGTCGATTATATATCTCGCCAGCGAGCAGTGCAGCACTGCAGTCAGTTGTCGGGAGGCTCTCTCCAGCATGGGTGATCCTCGGGATTGAAGGCGTAAAATCCATGCCCCTTCGACAAGAGCTAAAAGCTTGTCGTTTCTGCAGAGAGATGCCAAACCCATGATTTGACCCAGCATCTCTTGAGTACATCGGGCGAGGTGATCCACGGGAGATCGGCACTCGATGCGTATCCTTTCCAGCGCCCAGCTTTCAAACGCCGGGAGACTGTACTTGTGGCACATTTTTGCGACATCCAAGAGCCTTTTGACATCAGTCGCGCCACGAGTTGTCTCGCCGTGTATCTCGTTCGGACTAGAAAAAATGTGAGTGAGCATCGGCATCACATGCCTGCTACTTACAGAGCGTAGACCGCCCAACAAAGTGCACGGAATTCCTCCGCGCTAGAGTCATCGGACAATGGTATCGGATCCAGGACCACCATATCCTGCGCTGCTTGCGGAATGGAAAACATCCCACGAAACATTAGGGTGTTTCACACAACACTATTTGGGGCCCAACTTGGGTCCCAACTCGATGTCCAACTTAACGAAGTTGGGAGCCCCAAGTTGGGCCGATTTCGAAGTTGGATGTCAGATCGTGCTCAACCCCACGATCTGACATCCAACTTCGAGATCGCAACTTGTCAAGTTGCGATCTCCTCGCGGGGCTGATGGCATCTTGATGACATCTTTGGTGAACGAGTGCCGAAGTTGGCAACTTCGGAGTTGGACGACCAAAAGGGCGTTCACATCTCGACCCAACTTCGAGTTCAACTTGGCCAAGTTGCGGTCGAAGTTGGGAGTCAAGTTGGGCCCCAAAAAGTGATGTGTGAAACACCCTATTGATTCAGGATCCCTGCAAAGTGGCCATTTGTGCAGCTAAAACCGTTAGGCCGCCGCCAGAGAGCTGAGATGTTAGGGTTAGCTCACACCAGATAGAGCCTTTGTAGCTCGATAGAACCTGCACAAACCGTAGTATTGGTTGCAAGTTATCGATGTACAAAGTTAAAGGTAAAGCTAAGGCTATTTGTTTGGCAAGCTCAGCCTTATAAGGATGGCCGTAGGCCTCCGTAACTAATATGTCAAAATAACGCGTAATTAACGCGTAGATAATCAAGACTAGGGCTGGCGCCCCTCACATGAGAGCTGTTTTAGCTAGATATACGCACTTTGAAAAGGATGCCTTCTACGAGGAACAAGCAGTCTCCGTCGTCGAAAAAGTACTTATCATCCTTGACTGGTTGAGTTCCATCTGGGAGCAGGGTCAGAGGGGTCATCAGCCTGAATACAGTGGTCGCTGATGTATCTAGGCTTACCCTGTGACGATTCGGTGGCATTTGAATACATCGTGCCAGCCAGTCGTTAGTAAATGGCTGCTCAGAATGAGTTTCAAGTGCTAGAGAGAAACACCCGATGGCGCGATACTCACAGCGAGGCGAACACGGCGGGTGGAAGGAGAGAAAGCTGCTCTCAGGATTGGAAGGCGGCAGGCAGTTACCTGGTGTGAACCATGAGGCCCTGTAAATATAGTTCGGCGGAGACAGCAGGGCCGAACTTCGTTCGACTTTGACTCGTGCTCCACGGATTCCGGGGGTGTGTCTATGCAGGAGGCCGGTAGACACTGGCAGGGAAGCGCGAGATGTCCGAGAGCAAGGTGTAACTAGTAGTACAACCGCGATACTCGATCCTCGATGATTTGTCGGAGTGCCTTTTTCTTGGACTGCGCCAGTGGCCCGCTAACACTTCGAAGCTGTATTGAGTTGCGCAAGTGAAAGCAAGAGAATAAAGCGAGACAGACGCACCCGTACCAAAACGGAACAAGCCAGTCCCCCTCCGTACTACACACCAATGACTGCAATTTAGAAACTTGGGGATTAGCTGCGAATGGTTGGGAATCCGAGGCTGCTGTACTTCAGGCATCAGACTCAGCAGGACGGTAACAGAATGGACGACGGGCCTTTCATGAGTACTATAGGAGTGTAGCAAAGGTCTGTGGGGACGTCACGGAGGTCTTGAGGAAGCTGTGGCTGGCAAACTTTGAAGAGCGTTAAATTGGCAGTGTTCGTTCGCCGCGTTTTCGTGACCGGATCTCGGCGGCTTATCCAAAATTTCCGTCCCTTCCCGAATTCAGCCATTAATTAGTGAAAAAGATACACGGGCGACTAGCGATTATACAAGTCCAGGGATAACGCGGTTTACACCTAAAAGCACAGTAGCACACCACTAGTTAAACCGCAGACCACAAATTCGGCAGCGCACTCTTCAGTCGTTGCCACAGGCCGCTGTGGCTATTCCGGCAATGTTGATGGTCGTGCATGCGCATCAAGCGTTCGTGGCGACCAGGAGGTGAGCTGAGTCTGCGGTCATAGGAATCCGAACTCGAAGAATAAGATGCCCACGACGCCGACGAGACATCAGAGTCTTCCGACGTCGCGGAAACGGCATCGTCGACGTCGGAATCGTGAGAATTTGATTCTTCTTCGTAACTGGATTCCGACCCCAGTCCCAATGAATGGCTGGCACAAGTGTACGACGAGTAGGATGATGAGGATGAGGAAGATGATGAAGAGAGTTTCGGAAGACGAGGATGATTCGGAAGGCGTTGGACACCCGAATGGGCTGCCTTTGGTCGAACGGCCGTGTGGTTTTGACCTTCTGTGGCGGTATTGAAGGTACGATTCACACTCCTGTAGGCGCTGTTCAAAAGATCGACCAAATAAGGAAGCGAATGTCCTGCATACCAATTTGCGGATATTTTCTTCTTCCTCCGCCGAAATTTGCGGTGCGGGGGCGTTTAGCGTCAACCTTGGACCATTCTGGTACATATAGCGGCTGCGAACAGCACCATTCTTGCGTTTCGGCTTCCTCATCCGTGGCTCGAGCAGCATAGGTTGATCAAAGTGCGAATGGGTCCGGCGTTTAATCTGGGTTGAAGGAGGTGTAATGCCCGACCAATCGCGAATACGGTTCGACTCCTCCAACCACAATTCTGGGGGGATATCCGCAGGGAAGATGGTGTACTTGACGTAGGGAGGCGTCGCAGGTGTTTCGAATCGGTTCGCTGCGAGTGCGGAGATTGATTGCAAATCCTCCACATCAGAATCGGGTCGAGCTCTGGAATGAGCCCTCGTTGTGAGTTGAGTGATGTCGCCTGCCCGAAGAGCAGCTTCCAAGCTACAATTAGCTGTGGACTAGAAATGAGAGAAAAAATTGTTTCACCATTCCAGCTGCTTTGTGCAACGAAATTCCAACGATATGGGTCGGGTCGGGGTTACGAGGGGAGGCGCATCTAAACGCAGGTGAGACTCCATCGATTAAATAAAGCGAAAAGCCACTGACCGGACATTTCTTCGTCTCGGACATCTACTACCATCTCAATGTCCTCGGCGGAAAACAAATCAGCGAACATCCTGTTGGCGCGTTATGGGGATTTCTGTGTGAAGTAGGATGCGGGGGTGGCGGGATAATTACGGTCTGCAGTGGGCTTTATACAAATTGTTGAGGACCAAAGAGTACATCACGCTTTGGAGTGATGTCGCGCTTTGACCTTAAAGCGACCAAGCACAGAGTAGCGCCGCGGCACATCCGGGAAGAATAGAAAGATGCGCGACCATCGCTGGAACCCAGGGGTGACGCTCAACTGGCATTCTTAGTTGCGTTACTGGTAACTGCTGCAACAACTTGACTGGAAATTCATTCGTCAGGTCCACCACCGCGAGCCAACCGCGGAATGTCTTGAGCTCGAACTGTTTTGCGCATCACCGTTTATAGCGAGATTAATGGACCGCCGGCGTAGCACCGTCCTGAGGTAGATAGAGGAGGATTCGAAAGAGAGTCGAAAGAGAGTCGATGGGAATCAATCTCGGCTCGGCTCGGGCCGCAGTTCCCGCTGACAAACCGTCACCAATTTCCCTTCCAACTTGCATGTTCACACGTTCACGCATCGGTGTCTTTGGCATCTTGGACGCGCACGATGTTTGGGCGACCTGACTGGATGACGATCTACGGCCAAATTAACCGAGCGATCCAAGTGGGACACTGCCAATATATTCCCGGGACCAGTGAACGCCTGTGCACGAAAGTGGGGGTGTGTATCTGACTGAGTTTTCTTTAGTGCCGTTTCCCGCGTGTTGCTTGCTTTCCTTGCAGACGTATTTCTGCGGCCCAACTCCTCTCGCCAAAGCGATTACAGAGGCTACTTCTCATCACACTAACTCCAAAGTCGAGTTCTCTTTTGCCAAGGTGGGCATTGCCGCTTGCGTCTATGATTTTTCCGGCGATGCTAACACGTTCACCTCAGGAGCACTTCTAATCCAAATTCCATCGTCTCCAGGGTATAACTATGTGTATCTATATTCTGTGCATACCTCACAACATCTTCCGCTGCATGCATGTTCTGACTCTCGCCGCTGAGATAAAAATATTCCATGACGCATCGGCCTGTCTAGAAATCCACGCCCTCAATATGTGTATGTTGTCTTGCCGTTTCGTTGATGCACAGAACGCCCAGTGGAAACATCGTATTGTCCGGTTGGACAGTAAACAAGACAACTCACGGGCAAATTTGCGGTGTGCATCATGTCTTGGGATGCAAATGCTCGTCCCTGAATATCACGAGTGGGCCTGCCGAATTCAAGTTATCTGCGGCCCGCTGGAAATTACCGTTGCAGTAGACTCGTACACCACGCCGCTCGCGTCGTCGCGAATCCGCAACCTGGGGTTCATATCCGCAACCCGCTGAGCCGCCTTCGCGCATGGTGTGCAAAACTGACGCCGCGCTCCGGGAGCATTGCCCATCGTCGAGGAAATCATCACCAGATTCTCAGAGTGCTGGGAAAACAAGGGAAGCAGCGCGGGGAAGTCACAACACTCGGTAATTTTTTTGCTGAGTTGCTGAGTGTTGGGATAGGACTTAACTACGTTCATTAACGACGCCTGTTCAGAGGCGGCAAGAAATTGGGCGGGGCTTGCATTTGGGGTGCCGGGTCCCGACGATTGGGTCCAATTGGCAACGATCCCGCTGCGGAGGGAAGTTGAACCTGGCCATGGGACGAAGATTTGAGTTGCGATTGGTGTGCAAGGTTCATATACTTACTGGTGTTGCTAACTTGGTTCATTCGTGAATGGCTTTCCAAGGGAGTTTGTATTGTTGAAACATTGAGTTTCAACGACCTCACTTTATAGGTTTGTGGCGTTGTCAGTAAATTAGCGGACCCACATTAAGTCTTTGTTCTTCGTCGTCGTCGCCGAAACAAGCCAGCGTGAAAATAAGAAAACCAAAGAGACACGCCGAGGAACAAGAGGAAAGAACAAGAATATCGGGTTTCTAGCGGACTCCACCTCAATCTCTTCAACGCACTGCACTGCAAGACGCCGATCAACTTCTAACAAGGTCTGCTCATTGGCAGATAGTTACCTTGAACCTTGAAAGAGGGGACGACCTTCACATTGCCTTCACAGACCATCTTTTTGCTGAGGGGTTGATGGTACAGTTCTCCTGTTTTTTGACGAAGGTGCCAGGTCCAGGCGATGCTGAGCAGAACTTGAAATCCATCTCCTCGCTGCCCTTCAAGCCTTGACTGTCAATCAGCCCTCAGAAAGCGTGGTTTAAAGATATCCCGAGTGCCGAAGGCAGAGCACACCCTTACGAACCACCAGTGTCCCAGTGTCCCAGCTATTCCAATTTTCGCGCTGAAAGGTCTGGGGAACGGAATAGACGCCCAAAATAGGCGCCCGCTGGAAAAGAAACCAAGTAATCATTAGCCTGCCATTCTCTACGTCCTGCCTCCGACCGTTCCTCGAAGATCTCAAACCATATATACACTTTTCTACTTTTGCCCGCCTCCCTCCATCGAGCCAACTCATTTAATCGATCGGAATTCCGGCGAACTCGTCGTACCCGAGCGCGAGGTTCAGGTTCTTCACAGATAGAAAGGTGAGCGCAGGAAAGGAGGAGCAGCAGGAGAAGCTTACCTGCAAGCACTGCGTCGCCGCACCCTTGAGCAGATTGTCCAGCCCGCCCTGCAAGGCGCTTCAGCAAAATACCTCTCGCAGAGAAAGAAAGAAAAACGTACGACGATGACCACGCGATCCCCCATGCGCGACGTCTGGAATCCGCCCACGCTCCACGTATGTTTCCCCTCTATATGTTTTCAGCTCCGGCACGGCCGGCATAATCCGCACCATCCGCTCCCCCTCGTATCGTGCCTTGAAGAGGTCCGAAATATCCTTCGCGTTCATCTCCTTGCTGAGCGGGATCGACGCAGTTGAGATGATCCCGCTGAACCACGGCCCGACGGACGGTACAAACGCCACCTGAATCTTGTCTTGCTTTTTTTCGCCTTCCCATTCGGTGGAGCGGGAGGCAGGGGAGGGAGCGGAAGCCGGGAGGAGGCTCGAGAGATGACGCCCCGCCTCGCGCTCGTGAATGTGCCCCGTTAGCGCATATGGCCGAATACCGCCCGCAAGGCTCTCCGGCGACACCTTCGGCGCGCTCGCCAGCTCGCCTTCGGGTGAGGTGACCATCACTGTCCCCGCACCACTGTACCCCGACACCCCAAACACCGTCGGCAGCGCGCCCGGCGCGAGGTGCTGCACCAGCGGCGCAATAAGCATCTGCGCCGACGTCGCGTAACACCCGGGGTTCGAGATGCGCTTCGATGCGCGGATAGCGTCGCGTCCGTAGAGTTCTGTTCATTCAGCGTCGAGGAAGGGAAGACAGACAAAGCAAAGAGATTTATTCAAACAAATTGAAAATTTTCAGTATGGGATCCCGTCACGGACGCGAAGACGCCTCACCAGGAAGCCCGTACGTCCAGTCCTTCTCGAACCGATAGTCCGCGCTCAGATCCACCACGACGCTCCCTGCCTTCTTCCCGCCCGCGCGCTGCTCCGCGCCCCGGTCCACCGCCTGGACGAACGGGTAGCCCGCCCCGTTCGGGAGCGCCATCACCCACGCGTCCACCTCACCCTCCGCCTCCATCCGCTCTACGTCCTTTTCTGAGAGGTTGGAGTACGTGATCGGCGTCTTGGTATACCCTGGCAGCGGGCGACCGGCGAGCTGACGCGACGAGACGTGCGAGAGCTCGAGGTAGGGGTGCGAGGAGAGGAGCGTGGTGAGCGCCTGCCCGGTGTACCCCCGTGCTCCAATCAAGCCAAGGCGCTTGATCTCCGTCGACACTGGCGCAGGCGGCTCCGTAACCGTAGCGTACCCCCTCCGCGCACTCGTCGAAAACGCGCGCGTCCCACTAGGCGCCGCACTCGAGCTCTGCGTCGGCGCCTTGTGCGGCGGCGTCGAGGGCCCAACGGGGAGGTACACCCTCGCAATCCGCCCCTTCTCCTCAAACTCCCTCACAATCCGCTCCACCTCCGCCACGTCCTGCACCCCATACCAGAACAAGCTCTTCCCTGCCCTCGTAAAGCTTCCATCCGCACGCTCAAAGTGCCACCCCCGATTCTCGTCGTCCGCCTGCGCCGTCCAGAACAGCCGCCGATGGTCCTTGCGGATGGCACTCCACACATTGTCCATGACGTTGTTCAGCACCCCCGCGCGCGACGGCAGCAGCTTCGTCAACACCGGCGTCTCGCCGACGGGGTGCGCGACGACCGCGACGACATCGAGCGGCTCGTCGCCGTAGATCGTGTACGGCGTGCTCTTCATGTCGGTGAGCACGCCCGTGACGCTCTGGAACCCGCTGAGCACCTCGGGGTCGCGGTCGTGGATGACCTGCCGGAAGCGGTCCGCGCCCAGGGACTCGATGCTGCCGTGCTTGAAGAGCTTGTAGCCCCGTCGGATGAGCGTGCCCGCGCCGCTGTCGGTGAAGAGCTCCTTTTGGAGCATGGCGGCGGAGATGACGGCGACGGAGGAGGAGCGCGGGAGGTGGTCGAGCAGCTCTTTGAATTCGCGCAGCTTGAGCTTGGTGCCGTACTTGACCCAGGGCTCTTTCATCAGCTGGTCGTACTCCTGCGCGCGAAATGAGCTCTGGAATGCAATGACAGCAGGAGGGAAACAAACCTCGTCAAGGTTAATGACCGACAGCTTCTCCCCCGTGACACCATGGAACAATCCGCCCTTCTCATTCAAGAACACGATCTTCAGCGGCTCGAGCTCCTTCGCCAGCTCGCCTGCCGCAATATCGGCGTTGACATTGAGGATCTGGCCGTCGGGCGATTCCGCGAGACTAGTGAGGATAGGCAGCGCGCCGGCGCGGATGGACGCCTCGAGCGGGCGCTTGTCGATCTTGGTAATCTTGCCGACGAGCCCGTACTTCTCCTTGTCGAGGTAGTCGGCGGTGAAGACGCCCGAGGTGATGGGACGCGCGCGCGTGCCGAGCTTCTCGAGTGCGCCGACAAGCTTGAGGTTCTCCTCAAGGAAGACGCGGCGGGCGATTTGGAGCGTCTTGGCGTCTGTATTGCGAGTAGAGTTAATATCTACGCGCAAATAAAATATCAAGTCCAGACTGACCTGTGACTCGGATACCATCGATGTAGTCGGGGACGACACCCTCCCGCTCGATGATCTGGTTGAGCTGGGGCCCGGCGCCGTGGAGTACGACGGGATAGAGGCCGACACGGTAGAGGAAGCTCAAGCTGAGTGCGAGCTCGTCGATCTGGTCGAGGACGGCGCCGCCAATCTTGATGACGGCAAACTTGGCGGGCTGGGACGGGTGCGAGGAGGACGAGAAGATGCGCAGGTGGCGCTCGACCTCGCGTTTGGTGCCGATTGAATACAATAGCCGGGTTATAGTATCCTGGTGAAATAATCAGTACTTCGTTACTCCAAGTGTAACCGAAAGTAAACAAAATTAAGAGTCTCGCGTCCCCCGCGTACGAGACCCAGAACAGGGGGTCGTTGGACGCTCATTTATGGGTCAAAAATCGACCCGGAAATAGATGATTTTTTGGAAAAATAATCGAAGCCCCTTCCCCGACGGACGCGGCGGCCCCCGTTCGATAGCGGGGTGCTACCGTCCTCGAGCCTCTCCTCTGCGTTTCGTAGAGGGCAGGGTAATGCTCTGGGATAGATATCGGGCCGTTTGCACGACACGTCGATTTCGATCGCGCAAAGGCGAGAATCAATCCAGAAGTGTACGCGGTACACAAGGCCAGTCCAACTACGACCCTAGCCCGACTGGAAACCCCAGATTGTGTACAGAGTTTATTAACACCACTTTGGACGTCTCTCCACATAATTCCAAGTCCTTGAGCCAGAAGCAACCTCGCCAAACGGCGCAGTAGCTTCTTGGGATCCAAAAATCGGCGCTCGAGTGACCCAAGCCCCTCCCGAGTTCGTAGTGGAATTTGGGAACGAGATCCACGACTACGTTTGAACCCCAGTTTGTTTCGGACACATACCCGGTCAGTTTGCGCAACCGACTGCATGCTCCGCACAGATACAAGCAGCTTTGGTGCCGCTACAGCATGGCGAGCCCGGACCACCACGGCGCGGCCAGCAGTGCGTCCAGAAATGCGCGAGGCTACCGCGAGCATGGTAGATGGAAGTAGCAGCAAAGGAGGACTTGCAGCGAGTTTGGCCTAGGCTGGGACAGTAGAACTGGCGTGAAGGAAAGGAAGAGCCACAGCAGTGAGAGTGGAAAAATATATGATGTGATCGGATGCTCGGCCGGCGAACTCCGACTTGACTCCGACACCCTCTGTCTGCGAGATTTATGCGACTGAACAGCTTTGCACAACCTTTCTTACCGCCAATTGCGTTTGTGCCGCTATGAAAAGCCAAATTTACAGCCTCAAGGTTATACAGCTTGCCAGCGACGCATCCATTGCGGCGATAGCGCACCAAAACTTATCACACGGCGAAGAAATCGACACAGAAATATTGGCTCTCTACGCGGACTGGCATTTAACGAATCGAAGTCGATGGCGTTGCGGACGCGCAAGTAGAAACGGAGCGCTTCCTAATGTTCCTCCCAGAGGCGGAGATGCGCCGACGCTCAGTGGTTCATGCTGTCACTGCTGTGGGAATCGACCAATGGCCTGGTCAAATTCTACCCCTTGGCACTAGAATTACGACTTGGCGCGCTGGCCCTGGTAATAGTATCGAGCTAAATGTGAACTGCCAAGAAAAAGGGTTTTCATTCAATCGACGCATGTCCCTGGGAGGATTCGAACCCCCGCCCGCCGCTCAAATGGCACACTGTAACAGTTCGGTGGGCCGCCGATACCAGGACCTCTTTATTAACCTCTTTTAACCCCGAACATACAAGGGACAAAACTTCCCGGTGAGCACCCACAAAAAGATTCACAAGGGAGAGAATGCTAATGTCCTGGGAAGGGTTTGAACCTGCGCCCACCTCCTGAACTCCTTAATCAAATACGTATTCTTTGAAGTGGACCGCCTATGCCAGGACCGATTTATTAGACTCTTCCTACCCTCAATGTGCAGCACAGAACTTTGGCGGTGAGTGCAAAACTGCGATGCCGCTGATAACTCATGTCCCAAGGAGGATTCGAACCTCCGTCCACCTCTTCGTTGGGACTAATCAAATATAATTCGAAGGGGGCCGCCCATGTCAGGACTTCGTTACACTGGGCTTAATCTCACTAGAGCTTACCGAATTTTCACGGCGAGTCCAAGTTATTAAAATTTGATTTTACCCAACCATCATCCGATCCGAACGTCCGTCCACCTCTTCAATACTGGAAAATTAAGTACATAGATTGCTTATCATTGGGTAGTGGACCGCCCGTGCTATCAGCTTCTGCATACCCTCAATCTGGGGCGCACAATGGGTGTAACCCTCCGCGCGCCCCGTTGAACACCAAGAACCCAAGGCGAGCGCTCCCATTTGGATTTTGTAGCTTGATATATGTGTGAAACGGGAAGAAAACGCTACACGCGACGAAAAGATCCACTTTCCCATTATGTCCTGAGGAGGATTCGAACCTCCGCGCACCTCGCTCGGAGCTCAACGTAGATCGCCCCAGACCAAGACCTCTGTATTAACCTCTTTTCACCCTGAATATATGAGAGACAAAACTCCCCGGTGAGCACCCAACAAAAAAGAATGATTCACAGCGTGAACGTCCCGGGAAGGATTTGAACCTCCGTCTCCTTAATCAAATATGTATTCTTTGAAGTGGACCGCCCATGCCAGAACCGATCCATTAGCCTCTGCTTATCCTCAATCTGCAGCACAAAATCTTGCTGGTGAGTGCAAAAACTGCGAGGATGTCGACCCATGTCCCAGGGAGGAGTCGAACCTCCGCCCACCCAACGGATCGTTGCGATCTATGGTTCAAAGTGGACCGCCCGTACCAGGACCTCGTTCCTGAACTGTGTTTAACCTGGACATGTTTCGCACACTTTGTACAGCCGCTCCTAGTCAAAACCCGCGCAGCACGTACTTCAACCAAAGTCAGTCAAACCTCCCCGCCCTACAGTTCAAGGTTGGCCGCCTATCGTTACATTACTCTATTCAACCTGAATGTACGATGAATAAGATTTCCCGGTGAGTACAAAAAAAAAGAGCGGGTATGGATCTGGTTTACGTCCCGGGGAGGAATTGAACCACCCCCCCCCCCCCCCCTGAATTTATCTCATTATAACTCCCGTCATATCATTCGAGGTGGACCGCCCATGCTAGGACCGATATCTTAGTCTCTGCTTATTCTTAACCTGCAACGAAATCTTGGTGAGTGCAAAACTGCGACCGTTGCCGACCCATGTCCCAAGGAGGAATTGAACCTCCGCCCACCCTTTGAATTTTTATCATCATAACTCCCGTCACATCATTCGAGGTGGACTGCCCATGCTAGGATCGATTTATTAGCCTCTGCTTATGTTCAATCTGCAGCACGAAGCTTTGGTGTTTAGTCCAAAAACTGTGACGACTGCCGACCTATGTTCCAAGGAGGACCCCAACCTCGCCCTGGCTGCCTGCGAGTCGGTGATTATCACCTCTCAGCAAGCCTGAAGAAAATAATTCTGGTCGGCTGAAGAACTTTACCGTCGGGGATGGCAGAAAACGCACGCGCGGTGGACATGTCCCAGGTAGACTCGTAACCAGTCTGTGCTACGGCAAAAGAGAGGATGAAGTTGTTTGCTTGCCTACGGCAAACAAACTCATCACTTCCTTTTGCCGTATTGCAGACTGGTAACAAGCCTATGTCCTAGGAGGATTCAACCTCCGTCCACAATCCGTCCACATCTTCAGCCTCTAGAGATCCCAACATCATTTGATGTGGACCGCCATGCCAGAACCCAGTTATTTGGCTCTGTTCAACATACCACGAACAAAATTTCCGGTGAGTATACGACAATTGAGAAAAGAGCGCAATGATAGAGGCCTGATGTTCCGGGAGGATTCGATAGCCTAAGGCAATCCCGCGGATCGATGTGCCAGTTACCGAAACTGGTTCAGGTCGAGGCGGTTTCAAGTTGCCGTGGTCACCATTTATCCTTCGCAAAGACGGTGGCGACTTTTTCTGCGGTCGTCGTGAATGTGATGGGGCAAAGACAGGAAGGTGTAATCCGGGCTACTCGGTGTGGCTGAGATGATCGCTGATGATCGAACGAAGTTCCGATCACTCCGATCCACAACTCGCCTTGGACTCGATGCTGCAGGCGCAGTCTAACTTTCGAAATCCTACGTGTCCTACGTCCTTTCCGACCGAACTGATGCACCAACGTCTACCCGGTGACAGGAAGTCGTCAGCGCTTGCCACTGACACCAAAAGGGGCGGCGGTCAAGGGCCCATTTTGAATCTGCAGCAACTATTCAATGGAACCACAGAATTGACCTGTCTTCTACCGAAGTCCGAGGCTTACCTTTGACTCTGCGCAGACGGCGATGGGACCTTTCTGGTACAGTAGAAACCGGCGGAGACTCTGCCACGGCCTAGCGAGCCCTGACATCCCAGCTTCTCGTACTCCAGAGATCGGCCCGTTCTAGATCCCTCCAGACGACAACTCAGGACATTTTACCTCAGACCCAACTCTGTATTTACTGCCGCAGACCGCAGTAAAATTGCATCTGCAACCATTTCCCTGGTTTTTATCCGGCTCCACGATTTCCCTCGTTCGTAGAGCTCAATTTTCCTGCCCCTCCTCGGAGGTGCCGACTTCTCTTTCAAGATCTAAGCCCTGGCGAGCGTCGGAGTCAGCTCAACTGTCTCTATCGATGTGGGAGCAATGTCATTTTTTATAGCGCTGTTCGGTTTTACGCCGTTTTGGACTGCCCGGAGGTCGCCGTCTCCGGTCAGAGCGGGAGAATCATCAGGTCGCACAAACTCGGAAACGAACGATAGGTGAATCTCTACAAGGGCGTTTATTTCTCGAGAGGTGTCTGCTGGTTTATCTTCGACTTCCCAGGTGGTCCTTCCGCGTTAGGACACCCCATCTTTTAAAAGCATTGGATTGGCGCCCGACTTTTGATCGGGACTTTCTTTCACTGGTCGGATTCGCTATTCCCGGCTTCAGTGCGTTTCTAATTTGTTATAAATGTGTGATCTGGTCGCAACGGCTTCGAGTTGGGACGGATCACCGCAATTGGAATGTCGGCGGAATGCTTACGACTTTCTCCGGCCCGTTCACACAGAAAATTGAGCCAGGTGCGGTTCCCTGCGTTGGGTGTTTCATTCCCTATTCTGGCGGTGGTTTACTTCTCATGCCTACGCTTAAAAGGCGACGTCGACGCAACTGATGTCCCCAGTTCTCTGCAATGATCCCTGCTGGTACGCTGATTTGGATTTCCTGCCTCCCGCTCTTAAGGCTGTAGGTGGAAATTTCTCACCCGAGGTGTCGTCTGATCCTGGACAAGGTTCATTTGTGTGGCCTGTGGGTATGGAGTCACCAAAGCCGACTTGTTCCCGGCCAGCGCTGCCCGCGGTGCCGGTCAAATAATGCTGGTGTGTGAGCGGTCTGAGCTTGCGCTCTCCTACTCACGTTGAATAGAATATCACCGTGCCGAGCCTGATGTTCTCGAAAATCGTCCCAGCTTTCACGTCACAAAATATCTCTGCACTTGGTATGTGCACTTTAAATTGACTTGGCCCTGCGGACTCACAACTTGGCAACTCAGGTCCTCTTGTGCTCATCGCAGTTATCTATCAAGTGCTGGGAATAGCCATTGCGTGGACGACGAAGCAAATCTTCTGGGTTCCGCACCGCTTCAGGTACTCAAAGATCCGTTCTCACTGGTCTCTCCAACCACTGACCATGATCTCAGGTGGGGAATCTTGGTGGCCGGCGGATGGGGGAATTACGGTGACATTCGTACGCACTTTCACCTTTGGTCGTGGCACTGCATTGTTGAATGAAAGGTCTCTGCAGCAACCTCCATTGCCATCAGCATCGCAGGTGCGGCACCATTCAATGGGACCTCTGATCAGACGCTCAGCGTCGCCTACATCTCTGGATTAAGTCTGTTTTACATGGTGGGTACCGCCAGCCAAATTCATTCTTTTGCATAACAATAACATTGGGTCAGATAACATTCTTTCCCCTGGGCGGCCACAAACTGGTTGCACTGGACTACACGGGTCCAGACGTTGAGCCAGAAGATCTTCGCGCCGCTGCACGGCAAAGACGCCTGGCTATTTTCTCGCTTCTACCACAGAAACTTGTTCGACTTCTGCCCTTCAGAGGCAGTTCGTCGGTTCCAATGGCCGAGGCAGATGAGCACGGCCGGGACCTTCCCATCGTCATAATCGGCGAAGAGGTAGCGGTGGAGTCAAAAATCGAGACCCACCTCGTACCAGTCGCACTTTCAAGCGATTCACAGTCTTTGTCAATTAAGGACGACAAACACTCCGAATCACTTCCGGAACTCCTGAGAGATGAACTACCTCCACCGTCAACGCTACATAAAATATGGTTAAGGTTGTCGACATTCGTGCGGGAGCTCTGCTACCCAGCATCATTGAGCATCATCCTATCATTTCCCATCGCGCTAATTCCGGCTCTCAAAGGCCTCTTTGTGCCAGTAACCTCCCCGCACATTCCATCTGCACCCGACGGCCGCCCTCCGCTATCGTTTCTCTTTGACACGACTACGTTCATCGGAGCCGCCTCTGTCCCGCTCGGCCTAATCTGTCTTGGTTCTGCGCTGGCTCGACTCGAAATCCCCCGTGGGCGATGGAATCATCTTCCCGTCGGCGCCATCCTCAGCATGGCGGTTGGGCGAATGATGCTGATGCCCGTCCTGGGCGTTCTGATAGCCAAGGGGCTTACTAATGCCGGCATAATATCCAGAGAGGACAAGGTCCTGCAGTTCATTTGCATGTGAGCCCTTGGAATTTTCTTGCGAGCCGTTCTGACTTTATGCCGCAGAATCTTCTCTTGTCTCCCTACTGGGACGACGCAGGTTCGCATCTTTCCCTTCATTTATTGCACTTCTATAAATTTGCCAGGTTTTTGTTACACAAGTCTACAGCGGCACGGGAAGCGCCGAACATCTCTCTGCTTTCCTGATCCCTCAGTACATTCTAATGTTTCTGTCCATGACGGGACTCATTGCTTACAGTATAGAAAATCTGTTTTGATACGTAATTAGACTAATTAGAGATCTCTGCAGGCCGATGAAAAATTGAACCAAAAGTTGAACCTCCGTATTTGTACTTGGGTGCCCTTGTTTTTGCGCAAACGTCACATGATTCGAATCTATTATACAAAAGAGAGCTGTTACGTGATGCTGAAGCGAGCCAATGAGAAAGCGTATCTGTCTTTGTCACAAACGTCGTCACAAACGGCGCGTCGCTCTTCCGAGTCTCGCACTGCGCTTTGGTCCCTTCCTCTTCGTCGTCGGCCGTGTCCTTTGCCGCCGTAGAACAACTTGAATACCTGATCTACATGTCCTCCGTGTCTTCCCGCCCATTTTCAAGCCCTCGACGCGTCCAGCTCGCCGCAGCCCAACTTGACGACTTACCTACTGGCACCAAATCCTAGAAGTACCCATACTGTTTCAATGTCGCTTTCTGTACCCAATTAATGAGGCTTGACCTCTGCTTTCCCAACTCAATCCTGGGCCCGAAAGAAAAAATGGAGTTGCTCTCAAAAGAACTGCATTCGGCTCCAGCATATTAGGTTTTTTTCTTTTCACTCTTGACTTCGTCCCACATCTAGGTCTCGACGCTCATGCGTGCCTTCGAACTTGGTCTTTCTCTTTATACTGTACTCCTGACTCTCTTGCATGCCATGTACGTCTCCTCATCTTTTTTATTCATCCTGAATTTATTTTGCTGGGCAGGTCCCCGGTTTCCTCTCCTGTGGCTTCGTCTTCGCTTTCGCATCGTACTGAACGCCACATACTTCAAGCTGGCGTTCAAGCCAATGCTGCGCAGTACCACGGCCCTCGAAGGATCGCGCCACACCCATTGCGCGACATCGGGAACGCGCCCGCACTGCAGCACCACCCCGATGAAGAACGTCGTGCCGCCCAGCGTGACGCTGACCGCGAACGCCAACTGGCACTACAGGAGACTCCGAGCCGCCGCCGCCGCCGAATTCCGGACAGATGTAGTGCACCTACACCCGTTGTGAGAAGACCAATGCCTCAGGTGCGTGTTTACACGTCTAATGTCACCCCGACTTATATACCGTCCAAGCCTGTCTTTGCTGGTGTCAGGACGCCTCCTGCGACTAACCAGGCTCCTCTACCTCCCAACCGATACACGATAGCCCAGCAGGCGCGACACGAGCGCGAGCATCAGGCTGCTGCAGCTGCGCGAGCTCTCCCTCGGGCTGCTGATCCTCCCCACGGTGTTGCTGCGGCTCCTCACGGTGGCACTGCTGCTGCTGGCGCTTCACCTCCATTCGCCCCTCCGACCAGACGCGAAGCCGCGCAACGTGTGCGACGTGAACGCGAGCAAGTGTCTGAAATCTGCCACAGGCACAAGTTAAAGTCCAATGGTGCACGAGTCCAAGTCGGGTTCCCTTTCAAGTTTTCTAGATCTTCAATGTGCACTGGGTCGTGGCTACTGTATCATTTCTATCCTCCACGGGTATGCTCTTTCTATTTCATCACTTTCCGTAAAGCTCACATCATGGCCACAGGTTTTTATTTGTTCCTCTTACGCCGCTTCGAGTGCAGGCAGATTCCTGTCGCTCTCATCCACTTCTAGGATTTTTTTATCTGTCTCATCTTGCAATCCCTCACGGGTACCGTTTGATGAAGACAGATTTTCTTCTGTTTCCTCCATCAATATTTATATCTCTACAGTCCCCCACGGAATTTTCCACACGTATGGTACCAGCAAAATTGTACAGGTTCAACTTAACGGCTACGGCTCACGGGCGAATTTTTCTGTTGTTTCCTTGGTGCATCCTTCACGGTTTTTCCTGGTTCTTGAAATCTCCTCCGGGTCTGGGGTCACGGGTGCAGGCTTTTCCTCTTTGCATCACCGCTCGAAACTCCTACGGGTATGGGGTGAGTTCTAAAGGCTTATGAATGCCTCAATTTGTTCTGAACTTTCCAGTAGGCTGCATGGGTTAAGATGTAGGCTTCTACACTTCTGTAACTACTTTAAGTATGGGCTGAAATCTTCAGGCTCACAGGTTCACGAGTGTACATATGTTGTGTCGTCTGCTTCATCTCTCCACGGGTACAGGTAGGTAGTAGTACGTACGGGTTCAGGTATTTGATGTCATTGAATATTTGTTGTTGACTTTTTTCACGGGTGCGGAAAGGATACACTCGAGTGGTACATTTATAATATATCAATTTATTTTCCTACTGCGACGAGTACTGGTGACCTTTTCTTGATCCAGAAAGTAGGACACAGGGACATGAGGAACCAACCGCCAGGTCGACGAGTGTCCTTTGCACAGATATTATGCTTTGGTATTTAGCTAATGTACTTACAGATGAATTCTGACTACGGTTCATCAGCATTCCGTAGCGAAGCACGGGTTCATGCTAGTACAACAAACACCAAATGGGGTTGCACTGAACAAGCAAGCTCCCATCATGTCCCGGTGGGTCAAGGCGTTCGTGTATAAAGGATGTGGCCTCGGCTTCCTCCATCCCCCAACGACCGTCTGTCATCACCGACACCTACGATATTCTGCGCCTCTTGTCGCCCGACTTTCGAACGCAACTAGTAGAGCTGGATTCCTCTTCTGCCATGGAAGCCCTGCAGCGGTACGTCGCCCTCCTATTTTAATCCACAGGTCTCTTATTGGTTTTTCTAGTAGCTTTGAGGCTCTAGCCCCAAGCTCTGACGAAAACGCATATGATTTTGTAGACAGTCATATCACCCCCGTCACGGTCGAATTGGACCTTGGTGCTCTCGGACTGGAGTTCGACAAGCAACTCACAAACGCCATCGACAATCTGTTCGGCGACGAGTTTGCTGGTCTTCACTGTCTGGAGGCTTTTACTACGACGACGACGACGGCGTTCGTAAGCGATTACAAGGGCAAAGGCAAAGAGGTATCGGCGAACCTTGAGGAAATTGGACAACCCAACGAGTAAGTGGTTCCGGGACAGTGTTTAATGCTTCAACTCATATTCGCTCATACCCAGCGGCGCTCATAAGTCTCGCGGCTCCTCTGATACACCACTAAACTCGGCTGGCTCCACTTCAGTTTGCTTGGACGAAGATGGGGTCATCGTGCGTTCTACTAAAAAATCCGCACCACCCCCTGTTCCTAGTGCTTCGGTTTCCTTGGACGAAGATGGAGTCATCCTGCGTTCTACTCAAAATCCCGCACCGCCACCTCTTTCTAGTGGTACGGTTTGCTTGGACGAAGATGGAGTCATCTTGCGTTCTACTCAAAACCCCGCACCGCCCCCTCTTTCTAGTGCAGATCCACCCACTTCACGGACTTTGGAGTCCGCCGCAGAAAAGCCCATCACCCGCTCTACGAACGTGGGCGCAGTTCAGTCTGTCCCTTTTGCGGAATCATTCCTCCAGGGTTCGAGGCCACTGATCCATGATCGGAGTTTGGAACTTATCACACGGTCTACGCAACCTCCACAACTCCATAGGTTCATTCCTCATCAGGCAGTGTCTTCGTTTGCGGTCCCCATTACGCCGGCGGGCTTCGCTCGCAACGAAGTTCCAAAGACTGGCGAAGCTTTCAGTCTTTCCAACTCAACAACATCCCATAAATCGCTACTGTCTCCCTCCACGACAGCCTTTCAGACATCCACCCCAGCCATAGACGAGGATGTTGAAATGCCCTTCTCCGACTCATGCTTCCCTTCCACTGTCTCCCCCGGTGGGTCGTTCCAGTTATTCCAAAACCATGACGTACGCCTTTTATCTTTGGCTCCTTGTAATCCCAAATTTGATTCCCCGTCGTTCGCAGCTCGTATTTAGTGGAAACAGATTGCCGCAAAATCCACCCACTCTATGGACGGCGCGAAACCAACGACTTTTCGGTACCCCTTGCGATGGTTCGCCGTCGACATCCGGCGCTGCATCATACTCGGAGTCGTGGAGCGATTTTAATAATCCGGTATCCGGGTTTATGCCGGCGCATCTACAGTTTCCGCCTCCCGGGCTTCCACCCCCGCCGCATCCTTCCATCTTCGAGCTCATTCAAATCGACACTCCGCATCCGACGACCACCCCATACATCATTCCGGCGGCAAACGTCCCTACTCACGTTTGGCAACAGGAAATTACGCGGGAACAGCGTACTCTCGAGAAACCGGGAAAACGCGCGAAACCGAGCAGGATCCCTGCTCCGTATTTTTCTAGGACACCTCTTGTGTCGATGACAAATAAACGCCGGGGGAAGAAGGCAACTACAGGCCGGTTTTCTTCCATCGGCGCCCTCAGTATCAATCACGACCCGCCTCCGCAGGTGAGTTTCGTAAGTGTTCATGTGAGATTGAAGTTGACTGCTCTGCAATAGAAATACGACGATTTGTGGATAGACCCGCCAACTCGACAGGGCGATTTCCTTTATCCGATGCAGCGATATGACAGATCCTCGTCTCCAACGCCATCGTGCTCATCAGGGACTTCGTCAACTTCTGGCGTCTCGTCGAGTGTGACATCTCGTGCCTACGGTCGGCAACTCAGTTCTCCTCCGCCCTTCCGGCAAAGGCACCAGCGCTTCAATACCACCACGAGGGAGCATCGTGGTGTCCTTGGCGCCTTGAACGCGATATCCTGGCTTTGGTCATAAAGGCCTGGTGCCCTTGCTATCACTTGACATTTCATTTCCGCCGTAAACAGTTGGCACTTACATTACTTAATTCAATTTCCATCCCTTTGTTGAGTTGGGCTGGCATGTATCTTCAATCAGTCATTCGTCCAAGTTGGCCAACTGCAAAATTCAACACCGACGTTCAAGTGAAAAAACTAATGTCCACAAACACATGTCGTGGGAGGAACCGAACCAGATAATCGTCCGGGCAGCCATAGCAGAACCTCTTATTATTACTCTGATGAAGCTCAATAGACGCAGGAAAAATCGTGATGGCGAACCAAAAAAAAAAGAATTGTCCTGTTTCTCCAAGCCCACAAATGTCCCAGGGTGGAATCGAACCCCCACCCGCCTCTTAACAGGTCCCGTCCTCAGATATGGTTGGAGGCGGGCCGCCAATGCTAGGACCGCGTTTTAGCACGCTGTTAAATCTCAATCGACGGAGCAAAAAAATGCGATGAACAAGAAAATTCTGCAGCTTACGGGCCCGTTATGTCCTAGTGAGGAATTGAACCTCCGCCCGCCTCTTCAACGGATTCACCACTGCACATAATCCTCGAGACAGCCAGCCATTCCAGGACCTCTGAGAATTGCTCTGTTAAGACCGAATACACGGAGCAAAATCACGACAACGAATCAAAAGCGTACAATACTAGAGAACATCCTGTGGATGATTCGAACCCCGCCCGCCTCTTCAAAATTTCCACCCCAGCGCATTCATCGAGATGGGCCGCCATACCAGGACTTCTTTATAGCACTCTGTTAAGATTGAATACACGCAGCAGAATTGAGAAGATGAACGACAAAAATGGGTCCCCACAATACCGGACGTACATGTCCCAGGGAGGAATCGAACCCCCGCCCGCCTCTTCAAGTTTCCCGCGCAATCCTATTATCCATCGAGATGGGCCGCCATACCAGGACCTCGTTACAGCACTCTGTCGAGGCTGGATACACGCAGCAGAATTGTGAAGATGAACGACAAAAATGTGTCCCCACAATACTGGACGTACATGTCCCAGGGAGGAATCGAACCCCCGCCCGCCTCTTCAAGTTTTCCTCGCACTCCTATTATCCATCGAGATGGGCCGCCATACCAGGACCTCGTTACAGCACTCTGTCGAGGCTGGATACACGCAGCAGAATTGTGACGATGAACGATAAAAATGGGTCTCACAATATATCACCCCTGTGTCCGAGGGAGGAATCGAACCCCCGCCCGCCTCTCAAGCCCGAGTTAATCAACCATTAATCGTCGAGACGGGCAGCCATACCAGGACTTCTTTACAGTGCTCTGTCAGGGCTCAATCGATGCAGCAAAAACGAATAATAATGAATCGAAATGATGGTTTCAACCTGTCCCTGTATGCCCCAGGGAGGAATCGAACCCCCACCTGCCTCTTAACAGTCCACCGCAGGCGGCCAAGAAATGGTTGGAGGTAGGCCGCCTATACCAGGACTTCTTGAAGATACTCGATTCAAACTGGATATACGGAGCAAAAATTGGGGATTCGGGATATTGAATGAGGAATCGAGCCCCCACCCGCCCGTTGAAAACGTTCTTTCTTACCCCGACATAGTTGGAAGCGGGCTGCCTATGCTCGTGTCGAGTGGTGTGGGGAGCTTGGTTTTGTGTGTTGCATTTTGACTTGAAAAAAGTCGTCGTGGTTTACTTCCGCTCCAACTTCCATTTTCAGGAGCAGTCTACGATCTTGAAATTGAAGTAGTTGAATACAAACTGTCCATTCTCGCGAAATGTACGCACTTGGTTCATTCCTTCTGGGCCCTGGCTCGCTGGCGATCTCGGAGATGTCGACATCGCAGCGCCTCCAACTTGGCACGGAAATCAAATCAGGTTGTTTGAGGCGGGTGCATTGCTTTACTTCCGTTCCACTAGATATTCCGCGGAAGGACTGTCTGCCTAAGCGGTTGACACGAAGCTTGAAGAGGTATTCCTTTTATAACTGAGGCCGTCTACTGCGCGTAGGTGCGACCCTGTGCACAGTGCGGCCAGAGTCTTAAATACAATGGCACCTGTCAACTGCGGCGGGAGCTGTGATGAGCAGATCTGCGGTTTATCAAGTCTGCGGAGAAGATAGCTTGGAGACGCGGCTGTGGTCAAGAATATTCAGCCAATACGTCGCGCAGTTGAACGGGGCAGTGAGTAATGACTTGAACCTCAGTTTTGACTCGCTTTCTTCACGATTTCGACGCAGATAGGGAGAATAGTTGGCTGGCCTGAACATCAGTGAGAGTCTTCGTTGAACAGGTCGAGAAGCAAGAAAGGCGGCAATCAGGAATTCAGGGGCGGTGCAGGCGAAGCTTCTGCGTGACATAGTGTGACACTCATCTATGTGACTCGGTACACGCCCTTTACACGTTCCTTTCATCTGTGCTAAATTGTGTTTTGTGGGTGTATAGATAATAATTGTAAGATGCAGAACAGCGACACGACCGACACGAACGCTTCCACAAGTCCCCTCAGTCCTTTCTCCTCCTTCGAAGTCCCCAGTGAACCAACTTCAGACGGTGTGTGCATTCCATTCAATTTCTATGCATTTCGGCGATTTTGAATGTATTTTATTCAGAACTCCCCGACCTAGGAGCCTTCACGACGGTGCTGCGTGCATGGACGCATTTGCAGCCGCCCCCACGCACTTTTATGCACCACCCCGACACAGACACTACGACCACAACTACTGGCACAGACTACTCGTATCATGAATCCGAAGACTTGCCTGGGTCCACTGTCTGGACTCACCGCCCTATCGCCTCGTACCTAGACAGTCTTGTAGCAACAACGGACCCCGACGCGCCGTCTCCTAGCCCGCGCACACCCAGCCCGGGCTCCGGATCGAACACCGAAGGTGGTCGGACCTTGCTCGAGGATCTTGATCTGGAGCTCGACGAGGAGCAGGAGGACGGACAAGATGAGCAAGACGAACAAGACCCGGGCGAATACGAGCTCTCTGACCTCGAAGACGACGACGACATCGAGCAGCCGTCCCTCGGTCTGCTCGACGGTGCGCTCAGCTTCATCGCTGCGGAGCGTGCACGGTGGAATGCCCAGCGCGAGGCAGAAGTCGCGGCAAACGAGGGGGCGTGGAAGCATGTTGTAGGTGGGTGCTGTTCACTCGTGCTGTACTTCATATCTAGGTATTAGAATGGCCGTCAGATCGCACGGATCTGCGGTGATCCTGCGTCTCTGCGTCTCTTCTTCTCCACCTCTTCTTTGTTCGGGCGTAATTCATATCCCACTCCGCGGGGGATGGGAGGATGAATTATCATCCAAACTTTGGTTCCCCACGCCCATTTTTCATTTTATTTGCTCCTTTTCTTCTTTATTTTCTTTCCTGAAACTTTTACTCATTTAGCGTACGTAGAACCACGCCGCAAACGTCGCCGCAAACGCACCGCGCGCAACCCCAAGCCCGACGACGCCCTCCCCTCCACCTCCTCTCTCCTACACCCACGCTCCCATGACGCCGAAGACGCAGACGACTCCTCCGCCTCCTCCTCCCTCGACAACAATGGCGGAACCACCACTACCACAACAACAACAACAACTACCACCACCGGTTCCTACACCCTCGCCCATACACACCTACTCACCCGCCACGGCGTAACACCCCTACAACTACACGCACAACAGCTAAGTCTGCAGACGCACCCACCCACAGACATCCGCACCCTAGGGCACCAATCATATAAATCCGTACCCGCGACGCCTGCGCGCTCGAGGAAGGAGCGGCGGAGACAGGTGCAGCAGCAGCTCGCCGCGTCTGCGTCTAGCCCCAATCGGGTGCTGATACACAGCCGCAGCACCCCACAACTGCGCGTGTTGGGCCTCCCGTTCTCGGGCGGCGTGAGTCTCGGGCTGCCGGGGGCGCACGCTTCGTCGCATGATTTACTGGGGGGACGAGGAGGAGTGATGGGCAAGGAGAAAGATAAAGACGCATTACTGGCACTGGCGAAAGAGGTGAAAGAGGCGTACCCACACCCGTTCTACGCGCGTGTGGTGCAGCTGCGCGTGTTGGCGAAGAAGCTGGGGAAGATCTTTCCTGCGGATAAGCACCTGCTCCAGGGGCTGATTCCTGGGGATAGGGAGCTGGCGGGGGGCGAGGGCGTGAATGGTAGTGGTTCCGGTTCTGCGCCGAACAGTGGTACCTCCGCCAGCAGCGGTAACAACAGCTTCAGGAACGGCGGGGATCCCAATGGCCGAAGTAGCGCTGGTGGTGAAGGAGGCGGCTCAGAGCCCTTCGTCGACCCAAGGGGACGGCCACCAAGCGCGGAGGACACGCTCATCCACGTTTTCATCGACCACAGCAACATCCTCATCGGCTTGCTTACGTATCTGAAGCGCTACCCCCGGACGTTGGCCGCAGCGCACAGTGCCCATGGGTCTTCCTCTTTCATCGCCAAGGCCAAGGATGGCGGTGGGAAAGACGGGAACGCGAAAGACGCGTCGAACGGCAAGGACACTAGCCCGCCCGCGCACCAGACGCACACGCACGTACCGACACCATTACCGACGACCACCACCTTCGCCGCTGCCTCCCAATCCCAATCCCAATCCTCCTCCTTCGCCAACTCGCCCTTCCCCCCCTCCCAAGCCCCGCCCAAACCGACCCCCCGCTCCAAACACCTCTCCCACGCTGCCCTCACCCTCATCCTCGAGCGCGGGCGGCCCATCAGCCGCCGTGTGCTGGTGACCTCGTCCCCGCTGTACCAGCCCATGGAGAGCGCGGAGCGCCTGGGGTATGAGGTGCGGGTGTATGCGCGGGTGCCGGATTTCGGTGGGGGTGCGGATCGGGAGCGGAAGGACGGGGGTGGTGGGGGGTATTTTAATTCGAATTCGGTTAGAGACGGTAACGGCGGAGGAGGAGGGAGTGGGGCTGCTGGGCATAAGAGGCATAGCAGGAGTTTGAGCGCGGGCGCGGGGGGGTTGATGGCGTTGGCGACGAATATTGCGAGTGGGAATAATAATGCGAACGGCGCGGGCGGAGGTGGGGGAGGGGACAGAGTCTCGGGCGAGTTTCCGATGCTGAGGAATCCGCGTTGGGGTGGGGGGCATGGGAATGGGGATGGGAACGGGAACACCGGCGAGGGTGGCGGTGGGGTGAGTCCACGCAAAGGCGGTGGGGGAGATATCCACGCGAGTCCGAAGAAGGGGAGGAAGGGACAGGGACAGGGACATGTACACCGCATATCGGGGAGCACGGGGAGCACGACCACGGAGAGTGAGCAGGGGGTGACCATGGGCGCGGGGATGGGGTTCCCGCAGGCGTTTATACGCAGTCTCGGGGCGAGCGGGACGCCTGGGAGCGCCGGGTCGAGCGCAATTAACATCGCCACTTCAAACAACAAGAACAAGAATCATCATAATCTTAACAACAATTATAACGACAGCTCGCCCCCCGCGTACGGGTCCTCGCCGATTTCGTCCTCTCTACCTGCGACCGCCAACGGCCTGGGGAACAACGCCTCCGGATCGCCGACGGCGGCGTACGGGGGCGCGGCGGGGGTGATGGCCACTGCGCCGACGAAGATCCGCTATCGGGAGCAGGGCGTCGACGAGCTCCTCCAGCTCAAGCTCCACCAAGCGCTCGCGGCCCTCGACGGCCCCCCGCCCCCCGGCGCCACGATCGTGCTCGCCACGGGCGACGGCAACGTCGGGCAGTTTAACGAGGATGGGTTTTTGGGACCTGTGAGGACGGCGCTGAAGAAGGGGTGGCGGGTGGAGTTGTATGCATGGGAGGAAGGCTTGAGTCGGGCGTGGATGCGCGAGTTTGGGGAGTGGGCGAAGCCGGTTGGGGGGGAGGCGACGGGGAGGTTTAGGGTTGTGGGGATGGAGCAGTTTGCGGGGGAGTTGTTGGAGATTTATTGAGTGGAGCGATCTACTAGCGGGCCAGGTTAAGCTTGCTTGCCGTTGCGGTACTTGCGTTTTAAACGTGAGCGAGGGGAGGAGGGGACAGTGCAGTTAGAAGGTGCGGAAGTACCATTACTTAAAAGTATGGGGCCGTCATTGTAAGTTAAGTAGTACCATCGTCACCTACAGTTCGTAGGCAATACACTAGTAGTACCATCTAAACTAAAATTCTAGTTTGTAAAAGTCTCCGTCGTCTAAGAAAATTTAAAATCTAGTAAAAGGAAAATGTGAAACTCAAATCTAGCGAACGAGTATTCCCCGCGCGCGCGTTAGCGGTAGCTGCTCCATAATATCCGCCATAGCGTCCAGTAGCGGCGCGCGCGTCAGAGGTTCCACCACCGTCAAACTCAGGCGCTTCAAAAATGGGGTGGTGCTCAGCGCCTCGTCGAGGGTGGGCCAGTGGAAGGTTCGCAGGGGCCGGATGGCGAGGGGGTGGTTCGAATGCCGGATCGTCAGGGCGATGGACAATGTTGAGTACTCGCAGAGAGTGAGCTGCGAGAGAAAGGCGAGGAGGCCAGAGAAGATTCCGGGGGAGGCGCCTTCGAGGGTGAGAGTGCGGAGGGAGGTGTTTTGGGAGAGATCGGTTTGGGCTGCGAGTCGGTCTGCAGAACGAGTTTAGTCGGTGCGACTTGAGAAGATCATAGGGACCTACCAGGCGCATCGTGATCCCGAAACGCGAGAGTGAGAGACTGGAGGGACGGGCCCGCCGTCCGCAGGTATTTAGCCACAGTGTCGATCTCGCGTTGCACGATGTGGTACAAGAATAGATGCTGGATCACGGGCATCTCATCCTCTAGCGCCATAAACCAGGTGAGGAAATTATCCAGGTCGCAGGTTAGGGTTAGAGTGTGCAGTTTCCGGGACATCAACGGCGGCGCGGAAAAGTCCCCCGTCCTCATCCAACTCCCACCGAGCTCGAGCGACTCGAGCTGCGCGCAGAGACAAACGCAGTCGATAATTTGCTCGAGGGACTCGAAGCGCGAGCGGAAGTCGAATTTGAGGTGGACGAGCGGGAGGGTGAGGAGGGCGTGTGCGAGGGAGGAGGTGCACAATGGGCGCACAACTTCGTCTCTTTTTGGGCACAGGGTCAAGTGTGTCGTGTGCGGGAGGCGCATGAGGATCGGCGCGAGTTGGAGGTGCGGCATGGAGGAGCCGGCAGTAAAGCGCAACTCGACGTCACATACAAGGGGTGCTATCGTCGTAGAGTGCGATATTAATTCGAGGAAGGCCGGAGCGTTTTGGGGGGTGAGTAATACTGCGGAGAAGATGTGGTAGCGCGAGGCGGGGAGCCAGTCGCGGCAGACGAGGCCGCAGGAGGCGAGTGCAGCGGGGTCATCGTAGCAGAAATCGATGACCGTGTCTACGAGCTCGGGGGGGAAGCGCTTCATGATTGGGGAGCGGCTCGTCGGGGACTAGATTTTTATACTAGAGATAGAGATCCACAGGAGTTGTTTACGTCAGATGCGGAAACTACTTGGATTCGCGGACCCCTGGGAGGGAATCGGCTAAGACCTCGGAGCGGAGCAAGGGTGTAAATGCGCGATCCACTAAATAGTTGCTTGGTTTGCTGGAGCGAGCTGAGCCTTGAGGAGCCTTCTTGCCCATAGCAGTCCCACTAGAACCAGGATGAAGAGCCATTTAACAACCAAGAATGGCGGAGACCGGGTGATATTGGGAGCCGACGGAGTTACAACGTGCAGCCCTGAGCCTACTCATAGACGCCGCTGGGACGCAGGGTGAGCTTAATGTGTAGTCAATGACCAGAACCAGGTGAAAAAGGCAGAGAATTCGTAGAAAAAAAGATGAGGAGATTGAGTCGTTGAACATGGTGTGCCAGTGGTTGAGAGCACGGAGGTCACGGTGATGGTTGGAGTTAAAGAGCGTCCGTGGCTATGTAGGCCAGTTTGTTACTGCATCATGATGGTATCACCGTGCCTCTCTCTCAACCACCATGTTCCACGACTCAGAGGCCTCCAATCCACTGGATTAACTCTTTTAATTTCGGGCGCGTGCGATTCAACCGCCCAGTGATCTCCGGCAACTTCCTTCCGCGTCACCGGTAGTTAAGGGGGACTCTCCGCACAAATTATATGGTTGAGTGGCTGAAACGGAACGGACCAGTCGTGTCCGTTCGCGGTGACCTGCCCGACCCCTCTGCGTCAAATATGTCGGCGATGGCGTGCGCATGGCCACTGCCAATGGTCCGTGGGCTTGTCAGCTCCGCCATATCCCAGGAGGTCGAGAACGACGAGGCCATAGCCCAAGGGCTCGAAAAATGTCACCTGCCCGCGCCAGTGGTGCGGCTCTTCATTATAACTAGTACCGCAGTGCAAGAGGTGAAGAAGGGAGAACGTCTTGACTCAATAAGGAGCTTGACCGTTGGAGGCCCTGAGGCTATTCGGTCCGAGGTAATTCAGCTCGCTCATTTTCCTCAGAATACTAATAATATTCATGACAAAGGAGACCATTTGCCAGGCACAAAATCTGCGCTTACGGCAGCTGGTCTCCGCCAATGGAGTCGTTAACTTGAGCACGTCGAAAATCAATCGAAAATACGGAACTAGAATAAACAGCTACGATTGACACCATGGATGTGTTTAGGCACAAAGCACTCAGAAGCTTTCGGAAGAAACGATCTTTTGGTTCAAAGTGCAACATACGAAGAAATACATACAAACTAGCTGGATTCAGAATATTCACCGTCTTGCCTCTGGACGCTCTAAGCCAGAGCCGAGTCGGACCGACGAGGTCTGCTGAACGCGCCAAGGTGTTTCAACGGTAGACTTGGCAGGGATAAAACGGACGGCAAGTCAATGCCGCTGCAGATCATTACCGTCGGGCCCGCTAGCGTAAGTTCAGCCTCAAGACCTCGCCAGACCTCGCCCATCTTTCTCAAATTTTCTGGTGCTGGATGGCATATCTCGGCATTTCCAGTCGATTTATGTTTCACTTTACGATCGAATGGAGAGCGGAGGAACAGGGTACGACAGGGAGCGACAGCGGCTGGCGCGGGTAGGTGTGAGCTCCATTTTGGCGGGGATTTCAGGCCGGGGCCAAGGCTAATGCGATATAAAACTCTGGCTCGAACGGCTGAAGATCCGGGCTCCGTTCCACACTTGTACCTCCCACTCACGCCCATAACGAACGAACGATGCGCTCCACCTCCCTCCTCGCCCTCCTTCTCCAGACGGTAGTAGTTTTGTCGTCTCCCTCGGGTCTCGACGCGCTTTCCCCTCGTGCTGCGGTTGATAATATCGTCTACGTGACGGACACCAATAAATTCTGGTGCGTCGCCCTTCAGGTTGAAATAATTTGAGCGGCTCTGAACTGCGTATCCGTATGCAGTATGATCATGCCCAGGTTTGTCTCTCGTGCGTCCTTACCCCTCCCTCTTTTTTTTAACATTTTCCTTAGAGACCCGCACACCAACATCGGTGACTCCGAGCACCCCGGCGGAATGAAGACCTACTGCTCCCCCGCAGGACGGTATAACTCCGCTCAGGGTCAACTGCCCGCCGCGTTCTGGAGCAATGTCGCATTTAAGAGTGGAACGGGGAAGAATGGCGGCAGATATGCTCAACGTATGTCCCTCTCTGCGTCTTTCGTGATCACCACATTGTTGTCCTCTCGTCTCCATCCCATCTACGAAAGCTAACATGATCCGGTATGAATTGAAGTGACGGGCTGCATCCAACCGGCCCTCCTCAGCCGTCTGAACCCCGACGACGCCGGTGGACAGTACGACTCGAGCGGCGGCGCAGGCGGATTGGGAAACCCCCAGGGATCAGTGTGTCTCGGGTGCGTTGTTTCTCCTCTCGGTGATTCAAGTAGCTAACTTCCTGGATACAGATACAACCACTACGTCGAGCTCGTTGAGCCGGCTGGTCCGCGCGCTTGCATCAAGTGCTGCGATGATCCGGCGGATTGCCCCACGAACAAGGGTAAGACAGTTCTCCACCCTATTTTGGTCAAACGAGTCGTATTCATGCTAATGCTGTTGTTCTTGTCGACACAGATCAGGCCGGCTGTCCCGCCGTTATCGCGGGAAACTATTTCAACTGTGGTTGAGATTGGGTGCCGTGGTTAGATTAGTTTTGCACGACGGACAAATCGGACTTCCATGGACTATCTCAGATTTCAATAACGAATGAATGGATTCACAATATAATGGCTAGTTTATGACCATCGAAGGTTCAACGTTCAACGTTCAACGGCCGTTGAAGCATGAAGATCCAATCTACGGCAGATTCGTATGCCATTAATGCCAGACAGAATCCTGAACGATATGTGCCACACGTTCACGTTCGGTCCAGTCTTTCACGATAAGTATACCTCTGAAGGTAAGTTGATACCCTTCACGATTGCACCTACCGTTGTCGTGAAGTACATACCCCTTCGTTAACGCGTTTCGGTGGCTCCTTCATGCCTCTGCACGTCCTTCACGACCCTGAAAACTATTCAGGATTCTGTCCTCACCGTGAACACCCTCTGTAATCGTTCAGGGCCTTTGAGCATCCTTCAGGGCCCTGAAATCCGTTCACAAGTACCTCAATCCTTCAAGACAGTCCTTCGCCTTCAGGAGTCTGTCTTCACCGTGAATGCCCTCTGCAATCCTTCAGGGCCTTCAACCATCCTTCAGCGCTGAAAGATTGCCAGATTGCGAAGAGCACATATTGGCGGTGAAGATATTTCACAGTCGCAGGAGGAAGGAGCATAATGAATATAAGTTGCAGCCCAGAAAATTAAGGAAAGGCGGAACAGAGTATTTATTATATTCGGCGCAAAGGGACAGGACTATCGAGTACGCTATATTATGCGGGTCCACGGCCTCCTCCCGCCGTACGAGGGGCTTGGGTGCGGGATGGATATGGATGTGTACCTGACGTCGTACGTCGAGGGGACACATAGATAGGCAGGAAAGCCTGTTGCGTGGTAGTCGCCGTCATCGTCGTGGGCGCGCCTTCTCCCTTACTCTCTCCCTCGGATGCCGACGACGGACGGTGCCAGGCTGCCCACTCCCCCACTCCCTCGCTGTATCGCGCAAAAATGCGCCCCTTCGCTCTCTCCCACTACATAGCGGAGGTGCGCCGACGCAAAAGGAAATGGGGGGACCTGATGACGGGAGGATAGAATGATGCTACGCACCGTTTCAGCACTACAGTGGATACTGGTCACTGCGCATGAATTGCAGCGACGTGGGTACTCACTGGTAGAAAGAACCCGGCGAAATGTAAGACGGGTCGGTTAGGAAGAAAAAATAATTATCAACGTACCAGGAATTTGGTCCACGACACATCTGTTGGAAACCAATTCCCGCCGGAATTTCTCAGCAGTTAGCCAGAAAGAGTGTATAAAGGCACACCTCATTTCGCGTGCGCAGTATAACCGAAAACGACATCCTGGTATTCCATTCTTCTTCCCAAACGACCCCCCAGGAATGCTAGGATCCCATTTTGTGGGATGGCCGGCTTACAGTTAATCCGTAGGACAGACAGTCCGTCCGAGGGGCGGGGCATCTGACGACCAGAACGCGCGCAGGGTCCTGGCAGTGGGAGTGGGTGGGAGGAAGAAAGGCGCAGTAAAACATACACGTGATGTACAATAACTTGGACGCGTCATTATGGACAAGTGCGTGAAGGAGGGAACCAGTCCTGAAGGTCATGGCGGGTCCGTGAACGGATTGTGTGCTCTTGAAGGTTGGTTGAGTTCGTAAAGATGCCGATTAGCCGTGAAGGTTTGGCGACGACCGCGAAGGGTGTCACACAGCATAAAGGATATGAGCGTTTCCTGGACGCCCTTTTCACTCGTGAACGCAAGCCGTGATCCATGAAGTAAGCTAACCTACCTTCAGGCACGGCCAGACCGTCCACGGTTGCGGAAACGTTCAGGTTTGTACAGGTCGTTCACGTAGAGACCGATCGTTGAGGATTTTGTATGGCATTAATGCCATTAATGCCATATGAATCCTCCATGGATTCATCGTTCTCGTTGAAGCTGGCACTTCCCGAACTTCCCGTCATCAAAGTTCGGCAGCTCGCGATCAGATTCCCACACCTCTGTTAAAGACCCTCACCATGCTGCCGCAGTTACCGCAAGAGCTCATCGACGCCATCGTGGAGGAAGTCCCGGAGGCGAGTCTCCCAGCGTGCTCATTAGCTACCACGCCATTTGTCATGTCCAGTCAGCGCCGTCTCTTCCGACGAATGACGCTGTCCCTTCCAGCATACGAATGCACCGCGCATCTCTTAGCTGCCTCCCCTCATCTTGCACTATATGTCCGACTTTTGGTCCTCGATGTTGAAGGGATCCCACCGGATTGTGAACCACTCAGGACCATCCTTACTCCCTTGACGGAACTCGAGCGCCTCTCCGTCCTTGGGGGAAAGGTAGGGCACGAGTTTGAGCTGAATCCGTACCTCGGCGATCTCCTCTCGATCCCATCTCTCAAATTCCTCGAATTGGATGGGCTCGCTGTGCCATCTTCCCTCATCACACGAGCCTTCTTCTCCTGTGAGGAGGTCCTGCTGTCAAATCTACGCATTTCCGACGATGGCCCGTCCTCCCTAGGAAACGTCTGGCACATCAGTGTTTCCTCGGACATGTATAACAATGTTCTCTCCTTTGTGCTTGATACAAAACGGGGTGGATCTCTGCCGCGACTCCGCCGACTTTCCTTAACTCTCCCCGTCAACCACTTTCTTCGTCCCATGCGCGCGGCGCTACTCGTCTCGTGTTCGCCGACTCTGGAACATCTAAAAATGCATTGGAGTGTATTCTCATTGGTGCCTCCTATGCTTCCCTTCCTCCCACTCTTGAAAGTGTTGGAGCTTTGGCTCGATGTCACCATCATAAAGAGCCTACCTGTGCTCTACTCCGTAATTTCTGCAGTCATTGCCTCCACCCCGCATCTCGAGGTTCTAACCCTCTCACTTATGGATACCAGGCCCTATGACAAGCTCGCTGCTGCAAACCGTCAGCAGTGGCCGGAATCCCAACCCTCGGTATGGGCCAAAATCGATTCTGCATTTGCGGACCCACATTGGCTCGATCTCCGCGAAGTTTGCTTCTGCTTGCGGGCCTATGGCGAGGAGCCAAAACGATTCTCTGGATTTATCGCATTCATGCAGGCAAATCTTCCTCGTACTTTCAATGCGGGAATGACACGGTTTTCGCGTGTCCGGCCGTGATTCAAATTGACCGATTTGCGACGGCCGGTTGATTCAGAGGGCCTCCCATCTCTTGACGATGTCCCTGCGCAGAACAGTGCTTATAAATATCTATCTTGGAATTACCATCTCGTTGACATACAGCCAGAGCTCGCGCGTCAGTTTAACGATTTCATTCATCTGCAAGTTCAACATTCGAGAGCTGAGCAAGCTCAGTTCAAATTTTGTCGGCCAAGGTATTAAAGATTGACTGGATATTTTGGGCGGCAGCCAGCAACAGCCGTCCGTTGATTCCCAGGTTCAGACACTTTGATGAACTCACCGTACGTGGACACGTTCAGGTGATATCTCATCTTGTGCCAACAGTGCGCTTTCACGAGGTCCTCCGACTTCGACTTTGATTCTTCAAAACACCCCCACAGTGAAGATTCAAATCTCTCAAGGCCGATACGCTACTTCTCTAGCCTGTCATATAAGCACTGAATTTTAGCCAAGCGCTCTGATGTGCAGTGCTTTTTTCAGTTTCAACTTTTAATCGTTGTTTAATCGCGGCAGTTCCCGCCATCATTTCCACCATCAAGCTTCAAGGCAAGTGATTGTTTTGGAAACCACCATGCCACCACATTTACCGCAGGAGCTCATCGAGGCCATCGTCGAGGAGGTCCCGACTGAGAGCCTCGCAGCTTGCTCGCTGACTGCGATCGCGTTCCAGCCCTGAGCACCGTCTTTTCCAATGGATGTTGCTCGCCAGTATTGCCTCGTACAGGCGCGCCGCGCGACTCCTGGCCTCATCTCCACATCTCGGACCATGTTTTCGCTATTTGGCCCTCGATATTAAAGAGGTGCCCACGCCGACGTATATCCCCACTCTCAGTTGACTCGCCTGGAGCTCTGGCTTGACGTCGAACTCACGAAGACTCCTGCCGAAGTGCATTCCATAATCGCAGCAACCATCGCCTCCACTCCCCACCTCGAGGTGTTGACCCTCGCGTTTCTGGATCGTCCCGAATACCCTCATCGTCCCTCATCGTCCCAATCGCCAGCAGTGGACAGATGTCAGACCGGAAGCATGGACTGACCCTGACTCCGCATTCATGGACATGCGGAACCTGTGTGAAGTCGGGTTTTCGCTGCGCTGGTTCCCTCACGAGCCCGAACGCTTTGCGGCCTTTACCTCGTTCATTCAGGCTCATCTCCCTAGATCGTTCGACGCCGAACTGATGCGGTTCTCATACCGTCCCTGCTTACAGCATGCAATGTGTAGATTTGAATTGATTTACTGAGATTTTTACCAGACGATCGTTGAATTACTCTGTACCAGCTCGAGAACTTCCTCGACTGCACTTAGTCTGTGCTCAACTTTGGTTTCGATTTCTTGGTTCTCGCAGCAGTTACGCCGTCAAACGTTACAACCATGTCAAACTTTACCTCGCGCTGTTTCTCTCAACGAAGCAGAAATCCCTAGGAACTCCTTGATTCCAACTGAACCGCGAACTTGTTTTATCCAACACGGACCGGCCCGGCATCAAAACTGCTTCTGCGAGCTGTGCAAAACTACGCTGTGCAAAAATACGCTGTGCAAAACTACGCTGTGCAAAACTACGCTGTTGTTCGAACCGCCATGCCAGAACTACCCCAAGAGCTGATCAATGCTATCGTCGACGAGGTCTCGGACTCGAGTCTCATGGCGTGCTCATTGACTTCGACCGTGTTCGTCGCTCCCAGCCAGCGCCGCCTGTTCCGACAGCTGGCGCTTACAGACCTTCCTACATACCAACGCGCTGCGCGGCTTCTAGTCTTCTCTCCGCATCTGGGGCGACATGTGCGTTCATTGGCAGTCCATATCACGGGGATACCAAGGAACTTTTCTCTGTTGAGGAATATCCTGGGGTACTTCTTGGATGTCGAGCGTGTCGCGATTGTTGGGGACTCCATGACGGCCAACCAGATTTCAGAAAATCCCTGCCTTATCACCCTCCTCTCTCTACCCACCCTCAAATGCTTTGCCTTCGAGCATATGAATGGTGTTCCAGCGGCCTTGATCTCACGGGCCCTCTCGGCTTGTGAGCAGGTGTTGCTATCCTATCTGTCCATTGCCCACGAAGACGAACTGGCGTCGGAAGCATTCACCTATTCGGGAATCCTATGGAACTTTGGTATTGCTGGAGACGCGTACGGCAAGATTCTCTCCTTTGCGCTTGACCCTAGACGAATTGGGTCACTATGCCGGCTCAAACGGCTTTCTGTTATATTCCCTCCAATCGCGGGTACTCTTATCCACAGATTTACGGAGCTGCTCGTTTCATGTGCATGGACGCTGGAATATTTGGAACTTGAGCTGGGTGCGTTCATGTTCACTGGAATATATATTACGCTCAACTCTTTTCTCAGACCTCCCTCTGCACAACCTCCCCGCGCTCCCAGTTTTGAAGCACCTGGTGATTTGGGTCGACACCGAACTGACAGAGACACCAGACATGCTACATTCCATTGTCATCGAGTCAATCACGCACATGCCGAACATCGAAGTTATCACCATCGCGCTACTAGTTCGCCCAAACCGCTCGTATCAACGATGGACAGATCGGAACCCAGCGGCGTGGGTTGACCTTGACTCGGCATTCGCGAACTCACCGATGCCAAGTCTGCGGCAAATCGAGTTCTCCTTGCGTTGGTTCCCTATGCAGGGGGTGGGCTTCGCAGATTTTTCTTCGTTCATGCAGGATCATCTTCCTCGCACTTTCGACGCTGGGATGACCCTATTTTCCCACCGCGAAGTAGAACAGCATCCAATGGACAGATTCTCCGCGGGTCACACTTGAACTGGCGGTATTTATTTTGGACGGCATGTATATCCATTGTTGTATTGTTCGCAATGTAATCATCGAGATACCGAAAATCTAGGGTCCGCGATCGCTGGAATCTTGCCAGAGAGAGAATGAGAATTATCATTCATTGTTGAACGACTGATATTTTTTGTTCAAGGTCCAAGTCAATTTAGAGAACCATCGGCGCCCACTTGCATCTGAACGTTATTTGAACCGTGAGAAAATCCAAGCTTCACTTCGGTCTTGAGTAAGTACGAGGAAGACATTGTCAATGCCAAGCAAGGTTGCGTCCGGTGCTACATCTGTTCGACTTCGAGCAGAGGCGGAGACTGCTCAGTGTCGGATGGTACACACCTGTGTTTTGTTTCAACTTTACAGGAGAGAAGCAGACTAGTCGCAGAAACTGCCACACGTGTAGACCTTGAATAGAGATAGGAAAAGGCTTGGTAGTGAATGGTCCACACCGGTATGTGATGTATAATTCCATCGTCTCAAGCGGGAGAGACCTGTTCGAATCAGGTCCAAGCCATAAGTCATCCATCGCGTTTTTTTTTGTATGGCTTATTGAAAAAATGTTTACTGCTGCAGACCTCATCCAAATTGTCGGGAAATAAGGCTCAGTGGCGGTCGGCCACACCTGCGTTCTGTAACAGTTAGACAGTGATTCAAGCAGGAGAAGGCTCGGTGGTGGTTGGTCCACACCTGTGTTCTGTAGGTGATTTGTGCCTGGGATCTAAGCAGGAGGAACCTGTTCGAATCAGGCCCAAGCCCCAACGTTCTTCGGATGCCATAGAAAATGGTGCATGTATTGACCTTGAATCAGAGGTAGGGAAGGCTCAGTGGCGGATGGTCCATCCCTGTCTTCTGCACCCAGTTGCCAACCGACTTGAGCCGGAGAAGCCTGTTCGAACCAGGCCCGAGTCATGAGTCTGAACTGTCTCAATGCTCTTTTTTATGTAGAAAAAATTGGGTGAAGATGTTGCATGCATCGAACTTAAATTAAAGGTAGGAAAGGCTCAGTGGTGGATGGTCCACACCTGTATGCTGCGGAGTTTGATTTTCCCAAACAGAAGAGGCCTGTTCGAATCAGGTCTGAGCCTTAATGGTGACGCTCGGTCGAATATTTTTGAAGAAATACGAAAAATGCTGCGTGTATCGACCTTGAATTAGAGGTAGGAAAGCCTCAGTGGTGGATGGTCCATTCCTGTCTTCTGTACTAGGCTGCCAAATGACTTGAGTAGGAGAAGCTTGTTCGAATCAGGCCCGAGCCATACTGCCGGCTTTAGAACCCATCTTTCTTTTGCAAGGAATATAGGAAATGCTGCATATATCAGCCTTGAATTAGAGGTAGGAAAGGCTCGGCGGTGGATGGTCCACACTTGTATGCCACGAAGTTTGATTTTCCCAACCAGAGGAGGTCTGTTCGAATCAGGCCTGAGCCATCCACCCTGCATGTGGCATCAACCTTTTTATTGAACCAGTTCTAAGAGAATGCTGCATATTTCAGCCTTGAATTAGAGGTAGGAAAGGCTCGGTGGTGGATGGTCCACATCTGTCTTCTGTATCTGGTTGCCAATCGACTTGAGCCGGAGAAGCCTGTTCGAATCAGGCCCGAGCCATGCAGTTTTTGCACAGTGTCAACCTTTTTATTGTACCAGTCGCAAGAGAATGCTGCACGTATTGACCTTGAACTAGAGGTAGGAAAGGCTCGGTGCGGGATGGTCCACACCTGTCTTCTCTACCCAGTTGCCATCCAACTTGAGCAGGAGAAGCCTGTTCGAACCAGGCCTGGGCCATGTCGCAAAGTACTTTGGTGACCAACCTTTTTATTGAACCAGTTGCAAGAGAATGCTGCATATATATCAGCCTTGAATTAGAGGTAGGACAGGCTCGGTGGTGGGTGGTCATCCTTGCCTTCTGTACCCAGTTGCCAATCGACTTGAGCAGGAGAAGCCTGTTCGAATCAGGCCTGAGTCATGAGTCTGCACTGTCTCAGTACCTTTTTTTTATAGAAAAAAACAGGGGGAGAAAAGGTTGCATGTACAGTATTGACCCTGAATTGAAATTGGAAGAGGCTCGGTGGTGGATGGTCCATCCCTGTCTTCTGTACTGGGTTGCCAAATGACTTGAGCAGGAGAAGCCTGTTCGAATCAGGCCCGAGCCATGGGGCGGTCTTTCGAAATTTTCCTTTTGGAAGGAATACAAAAGATGGTGCACGTATCAGCCTTGAATTAGAGGTATGAAGGGCTCGGTGGTGGATGGTCCATCCCTGTCTTCTGTACCCAGTTGCCAACCGACTTGAGCAGGGGAAGCCTGTTCGAATCAGGCCCGAGCCATGGAGTGTCGAGTTGAGCAATCTTTTTATTGAACAAGAGAGTGCTGCATAAATCAGTCTTGAATTAGAGGTAGGAAAGGTGGATGGTCCACTTTTGTGTTCTGTATGCAGTGACTGACCAATACAGCAGGGGAAGTCTGTTCGAACCAGGCCCGAGTCATGAGTCTGCACTGTCTTAATGCCTTTTTTTAAATAGAAAAAATCAGGTGGAGAAAAGGTTGCATGTACAGTATTGATCCTGAATCGGAATTGGAAAAGGCTCAGTGGTGGATGGTCCACACCTGTCTTCTGTACCTAGTTGCCAATCAACTTGAGCAGGAGAAGTCTGTTTGAATCAGGCCCAAGCCATACACCTTGGATGCGGCATCAACCTTTTTATTGAACCAGTCACAAGAGAATGCTGCCTGTATTGACCTTGAATTAGAGGCAGAAAAGGCTTGGTGGTGGATGGTCCATACCTGTCTTCTGTATCTAGTTGCCCATCAACTTGAGCAGGAGAAGCCTGTTCGAATCAGGCCCGAGCCATATAGTGTTCACACGGCATCAACCTTTTTATTGAACCAGTCTTCTCCACCCAGTTGCCAACCGACTTGAGCAGGAGAAGTCTGTTCAAATCAGGCCCGAGCCATACGGCAGTCTTCAAGAGTCACTTTTCTTTTGGAAGGGCACAGAAAATGGTGCACGTATCGGCCTTGAATTAGAGGTAGGAAAGGCTTGGTGGTGGATGGTCCATTCCTGTCTTCTGTACTAGGTTGCCAACCGACTTGAGCAGGAGTAGCCTGTTCGAACCAGGCCTGGGCCATGTTGTAGAGGGTTTGAATGATCAACCTTTTTATTGAACCAGTAACAAGAATGCTGGATACTATATCGCGCTGGGATCCTAGCCACCTAAGGGGTTTGGGCCCAATCTCGATCTTACAGCGGGGCCTTTCCCAGGTTTGTGAGCCCTAGTCAATAGGTGCACATCCTGCGAAGAGATTGAGCATATTTGTGATAATTTTGGTGCCGTTTTGAGTGCTCGATGAATTTAATTTCCAAGGATTTCCCGAACAGGTAATTGACAGGGATCCTGGCCACCCTTGAAATCCCATTTTTGGAGGCAAATGAGGGCCCACACCGCTTACCATAGTGCATATGGGATTCATATAATGTATTTTAAGCACTTATATCATACATTGGGCTTCACAAAAGTGGAGTAGCGGAGACATTTTATAAAAGCCCTCGGCGGCGGGATCTATACTGTCACCTAAATCGGGTTGGTGCATCAGTGGTAACACATTGTAGGCCAAAATAAGTGACAGGGAGGTTTATTGGAACCCAATGGACCCACCTGAATGCATATCTCTACTTTCAAGGTGTACTGTTGAGAACCCGATGTTTAATCTTTTTTCCTGCGTCAACTGGGTGGTTCTCTATCTGTACTCACATTCGGACGGAGGGGAAAGCGTTCAAGGAGCGCAGTATGGATGATATGAATGCCGTACCTACCAGGATGGATATGCGAAGGCGTTGGAACCATAGTGTCCAAGGGTATTACGGTATCTTGAATTTGAAAGTTTGATCGGCGGGTTTCTGTTCCAATTGTGTTGGTGAATTTGAGCACAAAGGGCAAGTCTTCTGCTGGGTGGTGCATCCCGAGAGGGAAGCCCCAGGTTCTCGCAGAAAACTGAGCCCCCAAAGTTCTGGATCCACCGCGTATTGGTCGAGAAATAAGGGAGACAGTCGCACGGGGTTATCAAATTGATATTCTCACCCTCCGGATCGCGATCAATGTGGGCACAGCTTTGGATCAACCTATCACTTTGGGTTGGAATTTGGTCTCAGGATGCGCAATGGGTCATATTCCATCGTGAAAATGTGTAGTGGACATATTACACACCCCAGAATCCTGTATCTGACTAATGGCCAGGATCCCAGTGTGGCCAGGATCCTAGTCATTGATAGTATGTCAGCCTTGAATTTAATTAGAGGTAGGAAAGACTCGGTGGTGGATGGTCCACACCTGTCTTCTGTAACGAGTTGCCAATCGACTTGAGCAGGAGAAGCCTGTTCGAATCAGGCCCGAGCCATATGCCGATCTCGAGAGGCCATATTTCTTTTGGAAGGAATACAAAAAATGCTGCATATATCAGCCCTGAATTAGAGGTAGGAAAGGCTTGGTGGTGGATGGTACACACCTATCTTCTGCACCCAGTTGCCAATTGACTTGAGCAGGAGAAGCCTGTTCGAATCAGGTCCGAGCCTTAGTGATGGTGCTCGGTCGATTTTTTTTGAAGAAATACAGAAAATGCTGCATATATCAGCCTTGAATTAGAGGTAGGAAAGACTCGGTGGTGGATGGTTCATTCCTGTCTTCTGCACCCCATTGCCAACCAACTTGAGCAGGAGAAGCCTGTTCGAACCAGGCCCGAGCCATGCAGTTTTCGCACAGTATCAACCTTTTTATTGCACCAGTCGCAAGAGAATGCTGCGTATATCAGCCTTGAATTAGGGGTAGGAAAGTCTCGGTGGTGGATGGTCCATCCCTGTCTTCTGTACCAGGTTGCCAACCAACTTGAGCAGGAGAAGCCTGTTCGAATCAGGCCCGAGCCCTATCGTTCTTCAGATGCCATATTTTGTTTTGGAAGGAATGCGGAAAATGCTGGATCTATTGACCTTGAATCAGAGGTATGAAGGGCTCGGTCTTGGATGGTCCACACCTGTCTTCTGTACACAGTTGCCGACTGACTTGAGCAGGAGAAGCCTGTTCGAATCAGGCCCGAGCCATGAGATGTGCAAATGGCATCAACCTTTTATTGAACCAGTTCTAAGAGAATGCTGCATATATCGCCCTTGAATCAGAGGTAGGAAAGCCTCGGTGGTGGATAGTCCATTCCTGTCTTCTGTTTCCAGTTTCCAATCAACTTGAGCTTGAGAAGCCTGTTCGAATCAGGCCCGAGCCATACACCTTGGATGCGGCATCAACCTTTTTATTGCACCAGTCGCAAGAGAATGCTGCATATATCAGCCTTGAATCAGAGGTAGGAAAGGCTTGGTGGTGGATGGTCCATCCCTGTCTTCTGTACCAGGTTGCCAGCTGACTTCAGCAGGAGAAGTCTGTTCAAATCAGGCCCGAGCTGTGCAGGCGGTCTCGAGATGTTTTTCTTGGAAGGAATGCCGAAAATGGTGCATGTATCGACCTTGAATCAGAGGTAGGAAAGGCTTGGTGTCTTCTGTACCAGGTTGCCAGCTGACTTCAGCAGGAGAAGTCTGTTCAAATCAGGCCCGAGCTGTGCAGGCGGTCTCGAGATGTTTTTCTTGGAAGGAATGCCGAAAATGGTGCATGTATCGACCTTGAATCAGAGGTAGGAAAGGCTTGGTGGTGGATGGTCCATCCCTGTCTTCTGTACCAGGTTGCCAGCTGACTTCAGCAGGAGAAGTCTGTTCAAATCAGGCCCGAGCTGTGCAGGCGGTCTCGAGATGTTTTTCTTGGAAGGAATGCCGAAAATGGTGCATGTATCGACCTTGAATCAGAGGTAGGAAAGGCTTGGTGGTGGATGGTCCATCCCTGTCTTCTGTACCCAGTTGCCATCCGACTTGAGCAGGAGAAGCCTGTTCGAATCAGGCCCGAGCCATATACCAGTCTTCAAGATCCACTTTTTTTTTTGGACGGAATGCCGAAAATGCTGCACGTATCGACATTGATTTAAAGGTAGGCAAGGCTCTGTGGTGGATGGTCCACACCTGTCTTCTGTAACAGGTTGCCAATCCACTTGAGCAGGAGAAGCCTGTTCGAATCATGCCCGAGCCATATTGTGTCCACAGCATAAACCTTTTTATTGCACCAGTTCTAAGAGAATGCTGGATATGTCAGCCTTGAATTTAATGAGAGTTAGGAAAGGCTCGGTGGTGGATGGTCCATTCCTGTCTTCTGTACCAGGTTGCCAGCTGACTTGAGCAGGAGAAGCCTGTTCGAATCAGGCCCGAGCCCTCCCGTTCTTTGAATGCCATATTTTCTTTTGGAAGGAATGCCGAAAATGCTGCATGTATCAGCCTTGAATTAGAGGTAGGAAAGGCTCGGTGGTGGATGGTCCACATCTGTCTCCTATGTGGAACATGACTGCAAGCAGAGAAGCCTGTTCGACTCGGGTCCGAGCCATACACCAATCTCGAGAGGCCATATTTCTTTTGGAAGGAGTACAAAAAATCCTGCACATATTGACCTTGAATTAGAGGTAGGAATGGCTTGGTGGTGGATGGTCCACATCTGTCTTCTGTATCCAGTTGCCAATAGACTTGAGTAGGAGAAGCCTGTTTGAATCAGGCCCGAGCCCTGCCATATTTTGAATGCCATATTTTCTTTTGGAAGGAATGCCGAAAATGCTGCACATATTGACCTTCAATTAGAGGTAGGAAAGGCTCGGTGGTGGATGGTCCACATCTGTCTCCCGTAGAGGAACATGACTGTAAGCAGAGAAGCCTGTTCAAATCAGGCCCGAGCCATAGTGTGGTCTTTAGATTTTCTTTTGGAAGGAATGCTGAAAATGCTGCACGTATCAGCCTTGAATTAGAGGTAGGAAAGGCTTGGTGGTGGATGGTCCATTCCTGTCCTCTGTACTACGCTGCCAAGTAACTTGAGCAGGAGAAGCCTGTTCGAATCAGGCCTGAGCCTATGCCATTCTTGAAAGGCGATATTTCTTTTGGAAGGAATGCCGAAAATGGTGCACGTATTGACCTCAAGTCAGAGGTAGGAAAGGCTCGGTGGTGGATGGTCCACATCTGTCTTCTGTATCCAGTTGCCAATAGACTTGAGTAGGAGAAGCCTGTTCGAATCAGGCCCAAGCCATGAGTCTGAACTGTCTCAATGCCTTTTTTTATATAGAAAAAATCAGGTGGAGAAAAGGTTGCATGTACAGTATTGACCCTGAATCAGAATTGGAAAAGGCTCGGTGGTGGATGGTCCATTCCTGTCTTCTGTTTCCAGTTTCCAATTGACTTGAGTAGGAGAAGCCTGTTCGAATCAGGCCCGAGCCATATGACAGTCTTCAAGATCCACTTTTCTTTTGGAAGGAATGCCAAAAATGCTGCACATATTGACCTTGAATGAGAGGTAGGAAAGGCTCGGTGGTGGATGGTCGATTCCTGTCTTCTGTACTAGACTGCCAAATAACTTGAGCAGGAGAAGCCTGTTCGAATCAGGCCCGAGCCTATGCCGTTCTTGAAAGGCGATATTTCTTTTGGAAGGAATGCCAAAAATGGTGCATGTATCGACCTTGAACTAGAGCTGGTGAAGGCTCAGTGGTGGATGGTCCATCCCTGTGTTCTGTGCGGCAATGAGATGCTTTCCAAGCAGGAGACAGCCGGTTCGAATCAGGCCCGAGCTATGGAGATAGTGTGTACACTTTTTTTGGTAAAACATTACAAACTGCAATGTGGCACATGTACACTGTTACCTCTGTGAAAGTGAAGGATAATCTAACTAATGTGCTCGACGCCGTGAAAGCCAAGAAGAATCACGTCCCCCGTCTTTTGCCTCTTGTCTTCGACCGTAACGACCGTGCTGCAAATAAGTTATCGCACGTCGCCTCCACACGCGTGTCCTGACGCGTTTTTGAACGCCGATTGTATTCAGGTACGCTTCCCACCACTCGCTCATGGTGAGAGAAAACAAAGTTGGATTGGATTCCCGTCGACGTCGCGCGTTGACCGGAGTATTCCGTCGGGCAAGCCAAGATACGTATTCCGTCAGTCATGGTATAAAAGCGCGCGCAGTGGGATTTCTCCGCTCTCCAACACCCCTGCGATCAATTCGCCTGCAGGTCGACGCGTCGCGCCGCCGTCATGTGATCGCGTCTCCCGACCCCAGTCGTCCTCAAATTCAGAATTGAATGCGGGCATTCAGCGCCGCGCGAAATGACTGGCGATGACTAGCGAGGTCGACTTGGCGAAGACGGCTCGGCGTTGCAACAAACGATCATTGATTTGCAGGGTCGATTGGCGAAAAAGGAGTCTTGTCGTTGTTCAACGAGTACCATGAACCCAATGTCTCCCCGTGTAAGTGTTGACCTCCACGGACGATGCATTTACTGAAGGCTCGACGCTGCAGCGGTCAGGGACACAGACCCACCACGGATTCGCCGCCGCTCCCGATCCGTGCGTCTTATCTTGCGCCCACAACTCGTAAATGTAACCCCTGCCATTGCCCTGCCATGTAGATTCGCACCCCGTCGACGTCCCGGCGCCTCTTTCGTCAACGCTCTGCTTGCCACCGCGCTCTTCCGATGCTGGCACATTCTCATGTTCTTCGCGGCGTGGTCCACTGTTATCGCCGTCCTCGACCACCACAAGTTCAAGGTTCGACTGGCGTCGACGTTGCTCACTGTGTGCGTGCCGCAAACCTTTATCGCGCCAAACCGCACGCAAGCTAATCAGAATCCAACTTTTTTACGTTTAGCATCGGTACCGTGCTCGGTTTCGTCGTGTCCTATCGCACAACCTCGTCTTTTGAGCGCTATAACGAAGGGAGAAAGCTATGGTCCCAGATTATTCTTGCCAGCCGCACTTTTGCGCGCACGGTGTGGTTCCATGTTCCAGGTCCGTCCGTCTCATTTTTTCACAACGGCAGAATGCTAATACATACGCGTACGCCAGATCTACCGCCGACGAAGGGAAACGACGCAGAAACGATGAAGGCGCGCTCGATGATCGAGAAGAAGACGGTCATCAACCTGCTCGAGGCGTTTGGCGTCGCGGTCAAGCACTACCTGCGCGGCGAGGACGGGATCTACTACCAGGACCTGTACTACCTGGTGAAATTTCTCCCCGCATACGCCCTCCCCGCGGGCATCCCCTCCAACGCGGACTTCACCAACGGGGCGGACGCCACCGGCACGGGGCGCTCGCCGACCTTCTCCGACGCCTCGCACGGCTTCCGCCCCTCGCTCCCCAACCAGCCCGGCTCCTTCCTGTACCAGCGCTCCCCGCCCTCGTCCATGTCCGCGCCGCACCTCCCCCTCCCCGTCACCGCCTCCTCGCCTGCGAAAGAGGGGCGCGACAGACGCACGAGCTTCGCGGCCAAGATCCCGGGCATCCCCGAGCGCGCGGAGAAGGAGAGGGAGGCCCGGGAGGGGGGCCGGCCGACCCCGCCCCCGCTCACGATCTCGCCGCCCACGCGCCTCAATTCGCCGACGGACGAGAAGAACCCGATCCTGCCGCTCTCGCCCCCGCCCCTGCTCGGCGCGCGCAAGGTCAGCTCTGACCTGCGCAGCAGCAAGTCGATACGCTCGATCCGGTCCCCGCATCCGGGCGAGCCGCAAAAGGTGTGTGTGCGGTTTCCTTCCTGCCTGCCTGCCGAAGAGAGAGCTGTGGGTTTATGAATGCGCGGACAGATCATCCTGGCGCGCGCGGACGAGGCGTTCCTCCTCCCGGGTTCGCTCCCGCCGAAATACCACCTCTTCGACCTCTTCCCCTTCTCCCTCCTCGTGCGCTGCCTCACCAAGCGCGGCCGCGAGGTCAAGGGCAAGAAGGCCGCCCGCGTCCGCGCGAAGCTCAGTGCCGGCAGCGGAGGCGGGAGCCATAATCTCCCGTTGGAGGTTAGTTTGTATCTGGTGGGTGTGCTCGTTTGGCTGGAGATTGGAATTGGTGTTAATTATTACATTCTTTTTTCTTCTTTTCTTTTTCTTTGGGGGTAGAGCTCGTACATCGCGGCGCTGCAGCACCGGAAGCAGACGGATGTGCCGACCACGAGTGCGTCCGCGTCCTTTCCCGCCCTCGGCTTTGACGAAGGAAAGCTGATCTGCGTGGTGCGGTATAGACACGCTCCTGGCCTCGCTCAACAACCTCGTCGACGCCCTGACGGGGCTCGAGCGGATCCTGACTACGCCGATTCCGTTCTCGTGCGTCTCTGTTTCCTTGCTTTCCTTGCTTTCGTTCTTTCGTTTTTTCTTTCGTTTTTTCTTTCGGTCTTTCTTTCGTTCTTTCCGTTATGCGTTTCAAATTCTTTTATTTTCGAGCGCACCCCCCGCTTCCGCTTTCTTTCCTTGACCATACTTCCTTCCCCCCCACTTCCGTCCCCTACTTGCGGTACATCCTCCCTCCCTCCCTTCCTATTTGTTTTGTTTTATTTTTCGTATTACACAGTGAGCACGAGCACGAGCACGAGCACTGACCTGATCCCACCACACAGGTACTCCATCCACCTGTGGGTCGTGACCACGATATACTGTCTCGCGCTGGTGCGTTTGCGTTTCGCGTTTCGCGTTTTTGCGTTTTCCTTGTTTTGCAGGCCCTTGCGGGGCTGGGACTCTCCGACCTGCGCTTTCGACGCCGACTGCGCCGCGCTAGGTGCTAATGGGGTGCAGACTGGGTCTTGGTCTGCGGACGACGGGCTCGTGCACGGCTTGGGGGCGTTGTTGGGTTGGGCGATGTCGATGTCGATCTCGATGTCGATGCCACTTGATCTCGCGGCCCAAATCTGCCCTGCTCTCCACGAACGATGGCTGTATGCGCGACGTTGCCGATGCGCTCGGTGGATGGTCCGCCTCGGAGCAGGTCCTTACCTCCGCTTCCGCTGCCACTGCCGCTGCCGCTGCTCCCCTACCTCCGCTGCCGCTCCTTTGAGCCGCTGCCGATGCGAGTGCTATTCCGGCGTGGGCTCGCGGACGGTAGCGATGTGGATCTTGCTTGCGTCCCGGGTGAGAACGCGCGCGGTCTTTACCCTGGTCTCCGCTGCGTACCTCGGCGTCCGTGATGCGCTGGACCCGGGTTGTCTGGCGTTCGCCGGTGTATCTCGAGATGTCGATGTTTTCCTGGCGCTCCATGCCTTGACCCCCTCTCTCATTTCACCCTATTTTGAAAACACCCTTCAACTAATTCATCCCGTCGTTTTTTCCAGCCAAGCCAAATCATCCTCACCATGGGCTGGGCGACGATCCCCGCGACGATCCTGCTCACGTTTATCTTTTTTGGGTTTTTGGTTGCGGGGGAGGAGATTGAGAGTGCGTATATTGTTTTTCTTTTTCGTCGCCGCGGTCGGGGAGGTTCTGTGCGGCGCGAGCGGGTGCAAGCGGGGGGTTTACTCGATGTCGCTAAGCTGGAGGTCGGGCGCACGAATGGTGCGCCCCCCGAATCAGGAGTACATTTGTTCGGTGGACCAATCCACCAACCGACCCAAGTAGCAACTGCTATATATAGAGGCCCTCCGTCTATCGCGAGCTAGCCTCCAACTCGCATCCTCCTCTCTTTTCCCTCTCTCCCTTCCTTTTCCATCTCAACGCGGCTAACCCATCCCCGCATCTAGACCCCTTCGGCTACGACAAGAACGACCTGAACCTCGACCACTTTACGCACAACATCATACGGAACGAGCTGCGCGCGATTACGAGCGCGAGCGCGCCGGAGCCGGATCGGTGGGTGAGTAGAGGCTGGGATTTTTTTATCGTTGTTGTTATTCTTTGGGGAGAGTGTGGGTTCAGGCGGCGCTCTCGGTGCTGCGGGTGGATGCGTCTTCGTGCTCGTGCTCGTGCTCGTGCTCGCGCCTCCCCTCCTTACCCTGCCTCTGCTCTCTTTCCCTGCCTTCCCACTCTAGTCTTAGTCTGCCATCAGCGCTAACAACCCCTTTCTCTGCAGATCTTCTCCCCGGAGAATGACCTCCTCTTCGCAGGGGACCCGAACGTCGACGAGCGCGTGGGGCCGGCGGAGTGGGTCTGGAGGGGGAGCGGGCAGATGTTGGGGGCGTTGAGCGTTGTTTGAGTGTGACGTTGCTCCCTCCTCAAGCTCAAATTCAAGCGAGCGCTCTGAGCCCCGCTTCCTGGCGGGAGGGCGCGCGTTGGAAGGCGGGGAAGGCGTTAGAGGAGATGGACGATGGCCGTGCGTCAGGGATACCATTGACCATACAAAATACGGGGAGAGTCGACCGTTGCTGCATATTTACGACCTATTTTTTCATGCTCTGCATACCTACTTACAGCCTGTTACGACGCATCGCATACACACATAGATTTGTTTTTGGAATTACAGTACTCATACACCCTGCACTTTCTTTTGCTATGTTGTGAGAGGCTCGCTCTTGTGGGTTAGTTCTTCTCTTCCGAGTTGCGCTGTGTCGCTATTCAATTTCAATTACGCACAGTGCGGATATGGGCGTCTGCGTCGCTTAGTTGGGTTCAAGCCAAGCTGATATTCCGCGATGGGATGGAGAGATGCGTCCAGTGATGATTTCATATCGATACTGCAGGCGCCCTTGCAGCAACATATTCATCTCGTATGGGTCCTGCCTGACCTCGAGCAATCCTGTACTGAATGCTAGCTAATTCGGTCAACGCCAAAATGAAAATTGGACCTGCTCATATGCCGCATGCATATGTTGAATTCGAACGACGGATAGATATGGGCGCCTGGAGATGATGTATAGGGGGCGGCATATGTGCAGCGGGCTCCCTATTAACGACGTTAATTAAATGGGTCCGAGATTTGCGTTAATCCTGGGGAAGAGAATTGAAACTTCGCAATTTTCCGCGAAGCAGGTTCATATTTGGGGAAGGCTGATATTTCGGTCAATGAACCGCCCCAATGGCCGAATTAATGAAAGAGCTGTCGGGTCCGGAGCTAGTCATAGAATTGCTTGGCTTTATTATTGCGGATCCCGAGCACACGACCGTAAGAATCGGTCTTTGCCTCCAGGAATACGCGCGATCGGTCTTGGAGGCCAGGAAACTGCGACCCCAGGTTCACATGAAACGAGATTGAGTTTAAGATTGAGGGTGAGATCCATGGGGAATTTTTCCTCGGGCTGTTTGCGGCGTGCGGGGAGGAAATGCAACAAGTTGGATTTCTAACTCCGCTGGCTCCGCCGTAACTCCGCTTCAAGAAAGTTGTCCTTTACACAATCTCGGGAATGTATTTTTGCAATAAAATAAAATGAAGTCGCGTCGATAACCGGTGTAAGTATACGCGTGCTTGGTCCGTACCCGCGACGCGTCAAGGTCACGTTTTGGTCACGCGGTTCGGAATTTGACTCGATTGGTCTGAATTGGAATTTGTTCTGGATTTGTATGGTCGTTGGCTCTCTTGCTTTTGTACCACCACTACGACTACAGGCAGCGAATCTACTAGCAAGAGCCTCTCCACGCGTCTTGGCACGCAGAAATCTGACCTCAAAACCCTTGGATAACTCGGAATCTACTACTTGGACTGCTAGAATGTCTGCGGTGAACAAGACTGCACACGCTTTCGACAAGACGCGCCTCGACGCACTGCTAAATCGCCGCTTCTTCTATGCCCCCGCATTCGAAATCTATGGTGGTCAGTCCGCGATCGCTCGGATCGCAGCGTTGCACGAAAAAAGGAAACAATATTGAAATACCACATCTCGTAGGTGTCGCTGGTCTATACGATTACGGTCCCCCGGGCTCCTCCCTGCAAGCCAACATCCTCGCCGAGTGGCGCCGGCACTTTATCGTGGAGGAGTCGATGCTCGAGCTGGACACGACCATCATGACGCCCTCGCCCGTCTTTGAGGCGTCGGGGCACGTCGCGCGCTTCGCGGACTGGATGGTCAAGGATACCAGTAACGGCGAGGTTCTGCGCGCGGACCACCTCGTGAAGAATGTGCTCGAGGCGCGGCTGGAGGGCGATCGCGAGGCGCGTGGGGTGGCCGCGCAGCCCGTCGCGCCTGGCCCGGCGGACAAGAAGAAGAAGAAGCAAGTGAAGAGCACGGCAGTGAAGCTGGAGGATACCGTGGCGGCGGAGTATGAGTCGATCCTCGCGCAGGTGTGTTTTTTTGGGCCGCAATGGTGATTATCCAAGATTATTGACCGACTACCAATAGCTGGACAACTACTCTGGCCCCGAACTCGGCGGGCTCATGCGCACGCACAAGATTACCAACCCAGGCTCGGGCGAACCCGTCGGCGAGCCCCAGCAGTTCAATCTCATGTTCGCAAGCAGTATTGGTCCCACCGGCCAGCATCCTGGGTGCGTGTTTTTCTCCTCCTTTTGGCGCGCTCCTTTCCCTTGTTTTTTCTTTTCCTTTTCTTCCCCACCTTTTTTTTTTTACGTTAGTGTCTAGTTCCTTTTCTTCCGACGCGTTATCTGGAATGTGCGCACGCGTCGCGAGAATTCCACTTCAACTTTGCTCTTTCTTCTCTTTGGTGACGGCGAGCGAATGTACATGCGGACCGTTCTTCGCTCGCTCTCTATATTCTCTGCTTCGTCCCTTATACAGCAGGGACGGGGACGACCCTGATTGCGAATGCTCGAGCTCTGCAGTCGCCCAGGGTCCAGGGACGCAGTGTGGCGCTTCCATGTCCGGACTGGGACGGACGCGGCACTCTTTCACTCAAGACGCAGCGCCGCCCTGTTATGTTGGATGGCTGCGTTGGCGCTGGTACTACTTTTGTAGCAATTTGGATCGGCGGAAAGAGGTTTCGCGACGCGTCGACCTCACTTTTTGTGTGGACGTGGACGTGACGAGCGCGACGCGTCGAGGCCTGTACTCAGACCTGCGTCGGCTTGGGGGGAATGCTGTGGCACGCTTTCCCATAGATTCTGCGGGTGCGGCATACAGCGAGCTAGAGTTGATTCCACTCGTTTTGGAGCAACTATTTGACAGCGGCACCGAGCGTGGATCCACCGTGTGCGCAACCCTTGTGGCTAGTTGCGACGGTGTCTGGGCAGCGCGGCTGCTTCTACTCCTATTTCGCGTTCATCGCCTTGGGAGAGTGACCCTTTGCAATCGCATGCACCCCGAATCTTCCCCGGCTCGCACATGCGCACTTCCTCGAGCTCGCGCACATGGTTCCTCGCGGACCCCTCTGCTGGTCTGCCCCTACCCAGAGGAGCACGGACATCGAAACACGAAACATTTTCCCGCATTTCCGGTTTCGTCTTTCGGGTCCTGCCGCATGTAGGTGGCATCACCCTAAGCTGGCATCTGAAAAACCGCGGAGGCGCGTGAAAATCTGGAAGTGGAAATTCGGGTCCGTAACCAACTCGACGAGGACAGAGACGGCAACTTACTTTTTGGTCCCGGGGCGGGGATCGTCGTCCGCTGTTTTTACCTCCGCTCCGTTACGCCACTTTTTTCCATTTTCAACGGCCTTTTTTCTTTGGGGACGATTTTTTTTCGAATATTTCTTTCTTTTCAAATGCCTGCTCGGACCTACCTCGGCACTTGATTTTTTGTCCTGAGGTGATGCGCTGGCTGTTTGATGATGCGCGTTCTTGTGGCCAGGGACGCCTGGTCCTGCGTTCGAGGGTGCTTCTCATGCACGTTCGGATTATCTCCGGTCGTGTAATGCGTCGCGTTGCTTTGCACTTACGGGGCTCTCACAAGTGTTCGGTGCGTCGTGCCGGGGGGCGTGGCGATGTTGAGATTCTCTCTGATTCTCTCTTTGTTCGTTTTGTGCTATCGCGTCTTCTTTCCGTGTTGCCCTATCTTCCTACCCTCTCTTGTCTGCTTCTGACTTCTGCTTCATTTCCCTGATCCATTCTTCGCTTGGCTCCCCGACGCTTTGCCTTTTATGTCTTCATTGCGCGCCCTTTTTTCTCTTTGTTCTGAAATCTTTCACTCTCGCGTAGCGATGATGGCGATCAAGGGTGTCGATAAGAGATCGCCGATCATTAACGGCCTTCTCACTATCATCGCGCGATTCCGCAAGATTGCGGCGCGATTTTGTGTTTTTATGTCGAGATCCTCAGCCGTTTCTGGGTACTGTGGTCGCGGTCACCTGCGCCTTGTGTACTTCTCTGTCATCTTTATTTACTTTTACCTTTTCGCGAGAAGTTTCCGACGCTAATAATATTTTATTTCCATGACAGCTTCTTGCGTCCCGAGACCGCTCAGGGCCACTTCCTCAACTTTTCGCGTCTGCTCGAATTCAACAACGGGCGTGTCCCATTCGCCTCCGCGCAGATTGGGCGCACGTTCCGGAATGAGATCTCTCCCCGCGCGGGGCTGCTCCGCGTCCGCGAATTTACAATGGCGGAGATTGAGCATTTCGTCGACCCGCTCGACAAGACCCACCCGCGCTTCAGCGAGGTCGCGGACGTCGAGCTCGTGCTCCTCGACAAGTATGTACAGGCCGCGGGGCAGACCACCACCCGGCGCATGACTGTCGGCGCCGCCGTCAAGGAGGGCGTCATTGCGAACGAAACGCTCGGGTACTTTGTCGCGCGCATTTACGCGTTTTTGCTCCGCATCGGCATCGACGGGAAGCGCCTGCGGTTCCGGCAGCATATGGCGAACGAGATGGCGCATTATGCGACGGACTGCTGGGACGCGGAGATTCAGAATAGTGTTGGTGGGTGGACGGAGTGTGTGGGGTGCGCGGACCGCGCGGCGTATGATCTCACCGTGCATGCGGCCAAGACGGGCCACGCGCTCATTGTGCGCCAGGCGCTCAAGGAGCCGGTGGTGGAGGAGCGCGCGGTCGCGGAGTGGGACAAGAAGGCGCTCGGGAAGACCTTCAAGGCCGACGCGGGGGCGGTGACGAGTACTGTGGAGGCGCTCGACGAGGCGGGGCTCATGCGGCTCAAAGGCGAGCTCGCGCAGGGGTGGGTTCCCATTCTCCTTGCTGTGTCGGTCTGCCATTGCTCATCCAATTCACCCTCGCGATAGGCCCGCGATAATCAAGTCTCCAGACGGCAAGGAGTTTACACTCCAGCCCGAGGTCGTCACTATCGAGCGCAAGACTTTCAAAACCTCCGGTGTGTACTATCCCCGGAATTTTGGTTCTAGCGCACGCTCACTTGTCCTCCGTAGTGCGGGAATTCACGCCCAACGTTATCGAACCCTCCTTCGGCGTCGGGCGTATCCTGTACTGTCTGCTCGAGCACAGCTTCTGGAGCAGAGAGCAGGACGTAGAGCGTGGGGTAAGCGTAGTTCTTTCTGCGGGGTCCTTGCTTCGCGTTCTCCGGCGTCCCATCTGGGCGTAGCCTTGGCTACTTTATCTTCACCGTCTCAAAGGCCCGACGGACTTGGCGGCGCTGTCTCCGGTGTCATTCCTCGCCTTCGCGGCTATGCCCCGACGGGCTTGGCTGTTTTGCCTTCGTGCTGTTTCCTCCACTGCCTTCCAGCTGCTCTTGCCTTTGTTACTTGAGCCCCCTACTTTGGGCTCGCGAGCCTGACGTATGCTATTTAATTTCCGTCGCTCTCAAGCTTCTACCTGACCATGCATAACTGACGATGTACATTCCCTTTCTCAGGTTTTGTCCCTCCCGGCCGTCGTGGCCCCCACAAAAGTCCTTATCGTGCCCCTCAGCGCGCGGGCGGAGTTCGATCCGCTCGTAAAGGAAGTCTGTACGTCCCTCGCGTGATCTGATCTGTCCCCCGAGGCTGACGGCTTACTCCTTCCCCTCCCCTCGCGCTTACTTTCTCCTCGCTCACCGCGTCCTCGCGTTTCTCTTCGCCTGGGACTTGTACCTGACCTGCAGCCCTCCGCCTACGCAAAGCCGGCGTGCACGCGCGCGTGGACGACTCGAATACCTCAATTGGCAAGCGCTATGCCAGAAACGACGAGCTCGGCACGCCGTTTGGCGTCACGCTCGATTTCGCCTGTGCGTTTGCCCCTGGCCCGGTTTTCATCCGCATTTACTGATTCATCCATCCGTGCATCCATTCATTTATTCGTTCATTTCGTTACCGGTCTCTATCTATTAATTATCGCTATATCCAGCCGTCCAGAACCGTACGATGACTCTACGGTGCGTTTGGTCGCTTCCCGTTTTGCTGTCGTCGACAGGCTAAGCTCACTCGACGTGTCTTCGAACAGGGAGCGGGACACGATGGATCAGCGGATTGGGTCGATTGACGACGTGATTGCGACTGTGACGGAGCTGGTGCTCGGGGGCATCGACTGGGCGGAGGCGTGCCAGCGGCTGCCGGCCTATGACGGGGTCCAAGCAGTGGACTAGCTCGCTCTCCCACATCGAGGTGGAAAAAGCCTAAGTGTATCCACCGAGCCCTGCTGGGCTGTAAGTAGATTCCCTCGATATCATACTAAAATAAATGCGATGCGATGCGCTGAGTCCGGGTCCCCACCAACCAATAGCGTTCACAGCAGCAGCTGCCCGCCTGGTTACGCGATCCTCATACAGTCCGTAACTGTATCTCCACTGGCGGGGAAGGAGGGTGTAGTTATGTTTGTTCGGGGGGAGACATCGCAGACGTGGCGATAACTTTCCAAGGATACGGATCCCCTCGGTGTCCGCAGCGTCTGCGCATGCCGTCCTTCCGGCTTACCAGAGCAGGCAAAATTGAGACACTGTCAGGACGCGCGACGGAGATTTCCGCGGGGGGGATTGAAAGCCGGTCTGGCTGCAAGAGTGCGAGTACGTACGTAGCTGGTCCGGGTATGTTGCTCTGCGGGCGCACCCGTCCGCGCACGTACAGCGTCCGCTCGTTCACACATGTGTGGGGAGGCGATATTCCGCAATCCTGGTTTAATACATTGAATTTTTGGAGGCGTGTGGGGACGACGTACGGTGCTGTCCCGCGGAATGTGCCCGGACGGAATGTCGAGCAGCCCCGAGCAGTGCGTACAAGACATAAGACATGCGAATCTGTTCGCGATGATGACCGCCACACGCATCAGGCGGCCGGGGCCTGGGAGCAGCTGCTTTGGGCGGCATAAACATAGACGAGTTGCCTGTCACGGTGAGCTTCACCCAAATGCCGGGCATGGGACGACTGGGGCTGGGGGTCGGAATCATTGGCATCGACGGGCGGATCTTTTGAGGCTGCGGTAGGCAATTCGAAAGAGCGGAACGGGGGAAATGGGAGCAGCGCACGACCGGGAGACAAGGGGATTGCAAAGCGCGCTGGAGCTGGGTTCACACAGCGTATACCGAGCCTGGCATGAGAAGAGATGGGTAGGAGAGAGAGACAGAGGATCCATGTGTTTGCGAGTCACGAGTGGGCGGGGACCTGTTGAGCAAAGGGCTTGAATGGCGTGAGACAAGGGAACAGAGGGACAAGAGGTATGATTAGCTGGGGCTTGTGGACGAAGACAATATGAGAATGCCGGCGGGGGTAGGGTCATATATAGCGGAGAAGGTTCCCGTCGGTGCCTATGTTGGGCGGGAACCGCTGGAGGTTGAAACGAGCAACCCGCACGGATTTGGCAAGAATTACGAGGTGGCGCGCACACATAGGCAAAATAGGCTTTTGATGAGGATGACGCGGAGAGCGGGGATCTGAACCCAGGATACGGCGCAATTGAGCGGCGGGGGAGGAATCAACGAGGAATATCAATGTCCGAGATTTTCTGAACGGGTTGACGTTACTGGAGGACACAGCCAGCACGTGCAGATGAATTTAAAGAGACCGTCAGCTGGGCGGTGTACATCCCAGAAAAATACGGAGGTAGATGAGCGGGCAGCGCGTAAGATGGTCGTAAACTGTGGATGATCCTATCGAGAGGGGACCAGTTTAATTGCCAGGTAGAGAGAGAGTGAGGAGGATGATCCTTGGGTTCCGCGTTGGACCCCAAAAGCATAGACAAGTTGAAGTTGGATATGGTGGAAATAAATAATTGTGGGATGCATCTCATTTGGGGGTTGTGGATCTGGGACCTTATCTTGCTAAGCGAAGGATTCGTCGCACGTTGTGAGGAATCGAGATGATCAGTAATTATATACGGGGTTCGCAAGATCAGTACGAGATGTGCCCAAAGCGGCAAAAGTCACGCGTCGACTAGTATATATTGGCGAGGTCCCCGTTTTTTCTGTCCATCCCCTTCCGTGCCGCTGCACGCGACCCTGCCCTTGCGCTTTTCTTTCTTTCTCCCTTCTTTCATTGTACTTTCTCCATGTCTTCGCGCGACGCGTCCAACAAAAACGGCCTTGTTGCCTACCCCAGTGTATCATCGTCCCTGCACTCCTTGCCCCGCGCAACGAGCATGTCAAACGTTTCGCTGCATCCCAATATGTACGCACAGCGGGCAAAAGAGAGTCAGGCAAAGGTGTGTCTCGCAGGCGCTTTCCGACGGTTTTTTGTTTTTACTGACGCTGTTCTTTGTGTTTCAGCTTCAGCACGCTTTCACCAAGCCGGTGTCATATCCCAACTCTCCATATCCCAACTCTCCATTACCCGTGCGTCGGTCCATTTCGCAATTTATATTTATCGTTCTGACCTTTTTCTTTGTTTCTTATCAGTGCGCTCCTCCGAAACCGCCCGTAGCGGCACCACTCATGATGCGCGCACCAGTGAGTCTCCGCTTTCATCACGACCGTGGTGGATTCGCAGGCGACACACGCTAACGACCGCTACCCGGACCCTTCAGCAAAAATCGAAATGAATGCTGCTGCGCAAATCTCGTCTCGGCCCATCCATCCCACACTAGATTTCTCTTTATCTGTCAGGGACTTCGTAGATCCACTCGTGCATGGCTGCCCGGTTCGGTCCCAAAATTTCTCGTACATCTTGCTTTCGTCGCTCTCGATTTCCCCTCGCTATCTTCCATCCACAACATAGACATCATCATATTATTCTGGCATTATTCTGGGTCATAATTCGGGCTTTTATTTACACTATAGCATTACACACATTGTATGTCGACATCATCATAACAAGGGGTTTGAGTGGGTCTGGTCTCTACTGTCGTTCAAGTCTTTCGGTTCGAATTGGGTTATTTTTGCGAAGAAGCAGAACGTCACTAGCGCCGATCAGGAATATCCAAGCCTGTTTCTGCCAAGGCACGGCTACAATCTGAACCTCCTCGTTGACAAAGACTACTCACAACGTGCAAGAAAAAAAAATCAAAAACGGCTCACAGCAACCCTCGTTGTCCTCGAATCCCTCGGAAAAGCCCCCGCTGCCTCTGATTACGGGGTCGGCAATTATCTGCACAGATGACGACCGACTCATGAAACAATATTACTTCCGAATCAACCGAATCGCATCCCACCATCATTTCCCCCTGTTGTCCAAATGCCTTAATTTTTTTTCACCTCCCTGCCAGGGTAATAAGGAACGCGTTGTATACGTACGTACACACGACGCCCCTGCGTCTTTTTCGCGGTCAACAAGGCAAACAGTCTGTCCCCACTGTGGCTGCACGCCTTCTTTTTACCAATTTTTAGATCTTCCCAAGCGCGTTTACGGTTTTTCTGCGCGTGTACCCCTCCAGTCAGGTCAAAAAAATCAGCGATCACGCACGCGCTGATCCGGAGTGATGCGACCCGGAACGCGCATCACACGCTCGTGGCTTGTTCGACGCGTGCCGTACAGTCCGCCATGTGCGTTCAGTTGTTGCGCCGGACGATGCCGACGCGAGGTACCCCGGACGTCCGTCCCGCGGGCCGCGGTCAGGACCCAGTCCCCGTCGATTTGAGAAATATCAAGGCCCCGACGGTGTAAGAAGCTATGTATCCCATCCACGGGTCCCGATATCTGTCTGTATGCTTGTCTCAACGGCACACGATAACACAGGATCCATCCAGCCGTTCGCTCGCCTTGCTGTGCTGGGATTCTCGGATGTCTGTCATTCCGTCCATGCCCAGGGCGAGTAATGCTTGTGAAATGATCACCGCGATACCCACCCAGCTCCAGCCCTCGCCCCAAGGGAACCTAATGCGGCACCCATCACAGTGACTTTGGCTTTGCTTTGCTTTATTGCGTCGCAAGGGCATTTCGCATTACACAAGCTTGGCTTCCAATCGCCGCTATAATTAGTATAAAGCAATAGGTTAGACGGCGATGACTTCAGAGTTCAAGAGAAGGGTCCCTCGAATGGCGGGGTGCCTTCGCTGGTGACTTCATACTCTGGGCAAATAGGTAAATAAATTTGCATTCTGGCAAGCAACGTCAGACTGACTTGGTTATTCATGTGAGACTCGCGCACCTGCACAAGTATGACGTTCAACTTTCGGTTTGGGGTAGTACCCCTCTCGAGGTGCTCGAGGCGGCGGAGATAGTAGTCGCTGTGGGGCGTGGTTGACTGGCTGACGGCCCTGGTCCCACGTCGAGGAAAGAAAGTGTGAAGAAAATATTCTCTGCGGGAATAATTGGCCTGCAGGCAGCCAAGCAGGCATGCTATGAATGATCATCAACACGTAGCGGTACCGCCGGGCGGGGAGTAAATATCTGGATATTTGAACGACAGCAGCAGTCGTGCGTGTATTGCAGAGATACGATCGATGGGTATCTATCGTATTGGAACAATATCATGATACGCCGCAGGAAAGTGCTCGTCGTATTACTGCTCCCTCTCCCGATGAGAGTTTCGAGGTCGCAAACGCCGCGGCGAAAGAGATAGTGAAAAAAATTGTATTGAGGTGCTTGCTTATCGGTAACCAACTGCACAAGAAGGGAAAGACATTCAGAGAAGAGAAGAGTTGGACCGGAAGGCGGAGGGAAAGAAGGACTTCACTTGTTCGATCGGCTGTTAGCCGAGACGAGTTGGAATCCGAAGAAGCCGAGACGCGAGCGGCTCACGTCTTGCGTAGAAAGCGACAGTTAATACATTCCCGAACACCCAAAGACGAAAAAGTTCTCTGCCGTCGGGGGGCCAGTGTTCTTGATAGCAACCGGGATTTTGGCGTGTCGCGCATTTCGGAGTCTATTGCGAGACACCGGCGAACCCGTTGGCAGAATGACGTCGAGCACACACAAGTAGTAGCGTCCAATGAACACCAGTGGAAAAAAAATAATCAGGGATGGCGAGCATGTGTATGTTTCTACAGGGCTGCGTTATCAGTCAGCTGCAGTTTAATATGCCTACAGTTATGAACCAATATATCGCTGTACACACACGATCTCACGCTCAACAAACGCAAACGCGCCTGAACCGGGATGGGAAGGAGCTTCGAGATACAGTTAACCTCATTAACGGTATCGCTCGGGGTGAGGTGAATGCCCGAAGTTCTAACGAGTCTCGTCGAGTCCGCCTTGTGACGAAGAACTGGCGTGAATCTGAATCGCCCAAGATGGAGAGCCGAGGCTGTCCGATAGGAAGTCGGGGACTGCTCTCGAGCAGGGCCGCCCAGAATACCCAGGCGACAGCTGGTCGCCGTGTACCACTTATGTTGGAAGATGCCGCAATCGCCGTGGGTGCTCAGAAGCTGCGAATCGCCGAGCAAGCGCAAAACACCGTTGTGGCGCACGAAGGTTAATCGAAAGCGTAGGGAACGGGACTGATCCATAATTGGGCGGAACAAAGACTTCGAGGGACATGGCGGTTGCAGTCCAGGAGCGAGCACTGCCACTTGTTGAGCTGTGTTGACCTATCACTCCCGTTCTGCGCCGTTGATCGGTGATTCAACGTGTTTCTCCCCAACTCCCAGTCAACTGGATGCTCTCAGGCTGGTGGGCTTTGGCCCACAAGCGCTTTTTATCCCCGGCACGACTGCTCCGCTTGGTGCCTAGGGTCCAAGATTTTCCAAGTACTCCCGCACAAATCCTTCGGCCGGGGCCCAGCTGGCAGAACGTCTTTGATAAATTTCCTTTCTTTGCCTATTGGAGACTGGCCCAAAATCAAGGTAGGGACCTGGGAATGCTACACACCCGTCCACCGCCGAGCTATGCGGCTGCTTCGGTACACTGCTGAATTTGTCTCCATTCCCCGTATCTTGAGACTTGGGTGATGCACTACTGAACTCTTGAGCAATATGTTGCTCGTCCGCGGCTGACCTTTGATGCGCCCTCAAGCAACTTATTTTAACACACTTGAAGATCCTCCGCTTTCACCCCCGGGAATTCCAGTCGATGGTGGCGCAACTCAGCTCATTGAATGCATGAAGCTCTCGTCACAGGGCTTGGTAGTAGTACATCAAGTTGCCCATACAGTACTACGCGTGATCTTGCGCAAACGACACGCGTTTTTCCGAGTCCCAGCCGAACTTGAAGGGGGCAGCAATTCCTTTTTTGCAGCAGGGTCATCAGTCAGAAAGGGGTGGAAGGCTGCGACACCGGCACAGGCAGCGAATAACTCGGTGGGCTTGCTGTGCTCGAAGGTAAGAGGCAACTTGAAGAAATGTGTGACGTAATTATCATTCGACTCGCTTTTCTTAGCTTTCCCGGCGTTAAACACATTGGTTGACACTTTCGCAGGTAATAGAGCATACAGTCGAACCCCTCGGAACCCATACGCCTGTTGACCCATAACTCCTTGTAACCCATGGATTTTTCGTGTGACGGACTCGGTGGGCGGGTGCAACCCATAATTTTCTTGTAACCCATTATCCATGGCCAAATTCCGAGTTATAACCCATAAAACAGGCCCAAAAGGCTAGTCCGTGATGCCCGGACGACATCAAACTATGTTTCGGACAAGCACAGGAGGTCTCCAAGACCTGGAAAAGGCTCTAGAGTGATTACTGAGTCCATCTGGGGGTATATGCTGTCGATAGATGACTGTGTTACCTGTGAGTGCTTGAAATGTATTTAATTTTCTTTTTTTTATTCATTTTTTTATTCGTCGGAATTTCCTATCAACCCATAACCTCTCACAACCCATGGACCTGGCCTTCCACCGAGACCTATGGGTTGGGAGGGGTTCGACTGTATTTGCAGATTTTAAGCGAGATTTTTGGAGGCCTCCCATTGGCTGCATCACGCTGATCTGCGCTGATTGAAAAATGAGAGGACTCCAAAAATCTCGCTTAGAATCTGCAAATATGCTCTAATGAGCCGCCTACTTCGACACACATTGTGGTTTGTTTTCCTTTTTTTCTTGTAAAAGTAAAAGTTGCATTTGTAGCTCATGGCTTGTGCCCGGTGAATCAAACAGGCTTCCCTGCTTCACCATAATACCAAACTTGAATGGCTACATCGTAAAATTCCCGCCAGCCGTCAACCACTTAAAAAATTGCAGGTCGGCCACATTCCAGCGTCGGCTGGAACCCAGCTGTCCGATCACACCCAATAAAGCAAAATATCCACATTGTGAAAAGGCTTTCTGATAAAGTTGGACAGTGTGTACAGTAAGAGCACAGTTAGGATCATGACACTGTGGGTAGAATAATGGGGGTTACAAATGTCGATGTGCATAGGGAACCAAAAGAGGATTTATTTTGCTTTTCCTTATCTTATCTGAGTTCATTTAAATCTTCTGATGATAATGCCAATCAGCTCCCAGTCTGTTCTCAAGCAGACCTCTGACACTGAGTTGTCACATAGACCAACCTGCACATATGTGATCTGTTTTAACGGTCCCCACTCCACTTTCTTTGATTCAGGCCCAAGGTGCATCAGATGCGACATGCACTGCGTTCTGCATTCACCTAAACCTAGTCTGTGTAGCTTCCATCGGCTCTGCATAGGCGACCTAGACTCAATATGTGTAGGTGAGTGCAGGTGAGGCTAGATACATAGACTCACCTACACTGACCCATTTCTTGACTCCAATGCCTTCTGAGGTGAGCATGGCCTTTCACCTGTCTTTGCCTGGGTCCTTGAGTTGATCATACAGAAAATATCGGGATTTGTCAAGGATTTGTGGATCATCCTACATGTAGCCATGGGAGGTAAAAGTAAATCATACTGGGCTACAATGAGTCTTTCTAGTTCAGTTTAGGTGCCTAGACAGACCTACACAGACCTACACAGAGCTGTGAACAGCTAGCCAGAGCTACGCAGACTTCCACTCAGCTACAAAGATCATGTCTAGTCAGCTAGAATTAGGTCATCAGCAAAGCTATGTGTAGATCACCTAGACTCAGCTGAGTTTAGCAGATAGCGAAACACAGTGATGATGAATAGTTCAGAATTGAATCAGGAATGACCCAACACGGAATAACCCGGGAACCAAAGTTCAGGTCATCAATGCTGACAATGTGTCAGCGATAGCCCTAGGGTCGGTCTGATGGGATGTCAATATAGAAATAACCCGGCGGGGACCTTTGTACAAATATCCCGACTAGAACCCGGGGTGAACACCGAGGAGGGGATATAGTTGAATGGCCACAAGAAGGGGGGAAGTACAATGTTTGTCCGCTCGGGGGGGGGGGGGGGGACCCGGAAAGACCCGAAGGCGGTATAATACACGCCCAGATAACCGACATGTGGGGTCACTGATGAGAGGAGGAACAATAGAATACTGAGAGTCGAAGCCCCGGATGATAAGACACTTTGTTGTTGCCAGACCAAAGTATAGCTGGTATCAGATGAGGTAGAATCTAAAGTACAAGGAGATTCTATCTAGTATATATACTACTCTGGTAACCAGGGATCGTAGGTATCCAAGGTTTCATTGGAAATACTAATCGGTGTCAACGGGACAACATATGTCTGGTGTACAGGAGGTGCGATCAAATATATCTCCAGCATATATTGGCTTTTAGGGTTTGACATGTGTCAATGTTCGATCATTGATCCAGGAGTATTCCGGGATGTTCCTTTAGAATTCGGTTGTCGTGTGGAAATGGGGATGTCCGTCGATCCAGGAGTATTCCGCGGTGTTCCTTTGGAGTTCGGTCGACATGTGGAAATGGGGCCGTAGGGAAAGAAATGAACAGGTTGTGAAACAGTGATTCATGACACAATGGATCAGGTATCCCATCAGGTGCATCATTGATTCCTTTATTTCAACTTTCCTCTGATTACTTCTTCAACCATCACCCCCCCTCTGCCGTGTTGCATGCTGCACCCTCAACTGTCGCTGGCGACATTTCCAACATGTTCCATATTCAATCTGCTACCTCCCTACCAGTTACTAGGCCTTTTACTATAAAAACCCTGCTTACAGCTCTGTATTCTTTACACTATTCTAGTCCATTCTCCAGAGCTTAATCAGATTGTCCCAAATCTTCTTGTATCACTGTTATATCTGGTGCATCTGAAGTGGTACGGGGATATAGGGCCAGTCAAACAGCCAACAGATTCAGGTCGGAGCGGCGGGCCAGGCAGAACAGAACCGGAGTCCGGAGCCGGAGCTGGTGGTTGGCAGATTGGATGACACTATGTCACAGAGGGGATTGGATGGGCGTTACTGCAGGAAATTTTCGGAGGGAGAGAGATGAAGAACAGAGCTCTGAGGGACGGTCAGAGCGGAATAACCAGATTACTTCACGAGGAACGCGGTGAAGCAACATTTATCATAAAACTGAAGTACAGAGTGTAGTAGGATGAGATTAAATACTAGAGCTACTTATTGTAATAAGTAAAGGAGATATGTTAGAAACCATGTGGACATAACAATAAAGGTAAGTCCAAAAGGGGAGGAAGAAGTCAGGTGACAAAAAGAACGATGTAGAACAATAAGTAAGAAGTCGGAGAACATAGGATGAGTAAGGAATGTGTGGGATGGCACCTTGCCATGAGTTCGGATGGGGAGGATTGATTTTGAATGATTCCAGAGCTCCGATGTTCCGGTGTTCTGAGGCGCTCCGAGGGTGGAGCGCAATCGGAGCTGGAAGGACCGATCAGAGTGATTGTCAGAGGTGATGGTGCATGGATATAACAATCACCAGTCAGCTACATCACAGTACCCGGCTAGTTAAGGCTTTGTGCTTACACACTTGATCACCAAGGCTGAGAAAATTCAAAAAGTTCTGTGTTATTCCCGAAACCATTGCAGAGCTGTTTGAGGCAGGTAAGTTTAGCAACGTCTGATCAATTGAACATTTGCAATTCTGTCCAGGGGGATTTTGCATTTTTTTTGAAAGTGCGAAGAAGAAACAAACTTCATGTGCAGGTTCACTTTCTGTCGCACCGGGGGCAAAGATCGACACACACAGCTTTGGTCTTTGTGCAGCGCATCTGCGAGCCGTGTGCATTAATTGCACATGACTTTCGTGTGCGCCGGTCTTTGCCCCCGGTGTCAGCCCTCAAGACATGCTTTTTCAGAGTCCTCTGCACTTCACTTTCAGAAAACATAAAAAATCCAATGACAAGAATCTTATGCGGAAGGCCATGAAGAAAAATCAAGAGCTTGCCTCAATGCACATATTTTCCTACAAGTGCAGTGCAAAGGAATTCAGGATTGGGATTACTACCAGACCAACTATCTTCAATGTTTGCCGAAGTGTGCCCGGGGGGCTTACTAATGGCTTACTCAGTCTCTCCGAGAGTGTAGATACATGTAGAATATTCTAGCTACTACTGTGTAGTATATAAGGTAGCCACTGGTGCCTACAGCCCCAGTGGATTGTAACCCAGACCTAACAGTCGAGTGAACCAAGCATACCGATCAGCCCAAATCACAACATTCAACAGCAGGGGAAAAGATGCTCAGCAAGAAGTGCATTGTCCTGGCCCCCAACTCATTTGGGCTTGAGTCTCTTTGGAGCATGACATTTCAGACATCAGGGAAGAATCACATAGAATTTTACAATACCTCGTGTATTTACATAAATAAATAAATACATCACTTTGAAGCCGTACTCGAGCAGCACCGGGTATAAGGAGTTTCCGCAACTCATTCGCTCAACACTTTTTGAGCATCACACCACCACCACAATTGTGGGTTCATCTGCCATCACTGGAATCTTGGCAGTCACTGCATCCTCCTGCAAGAGAAAGGTGGCAAGCCTGGTGTCAATTGTGGTAACATCTTGGGCTTGCAAGGACCGTTCAAACAGGGGTCGAGCTGACTGCCAAAATTTGACCGCTTTAGTAGCCTCTCCCTTCCTCTGTGCCAGATCACCAAGCCGCAACATACACTGAGCTCGGCTGCGGTGGACATCCATAAATGTGAATCCCTCCAGTGCCACATTAAAGAGGTTCTGAGCTGTAGCTTCATCCTCATCAATGAATAGATCACCAATGAAGAGCAGTGCCTTGTAAACTGCAAGTTTCTCTCTGAATATGTGTGCATAGCACAAGTAAAGCACTGGCCATTTTTCCTGCCCATGAAACTCAATTGGCCACTTTGAAACATCAGCAAGTCTCTCCAGGCAGTATGTCACTCCTTGGGTGTCCATAGCCCGAAATGCCTTCAGAGAATCCTGAAATAGGGTTCTTGCTGATGTTTCATTCCTCTCTCTCAAGTCGAGGTCTGCTGCAACCATGTCACAGTAGACTGTAGCCACAGGGTTTTTCAGGTGAGTCAAGATTTCTCGGGCTCGGTCTAAGGTTAGATGCACAGTCTCTTTGGTGGCACCAATGAGCACATCAATCTCTGAAAGATTCAGGAGTGCAATAGCATATGATTCAGAGCTCGGATCAAGCAGAGTCTCATGCAGAGCTATAGCATGAATCCTTCTAGCCTCAGCATATTCAGACTGTTAGTGAATCTCTGCTTGAGAGCCTGAGATCTCATGATTGAGGGTGCCACTAGTTATGCCACACACATTGAGCAATTGCCTGGCCCTGTTGAGCTGAGTACGGCTCCCCACGTAGTCACCAAGAGCAGTCAAGGATGATGCACTGATGTACATTGCTCTGGAGACTTGATACAGATCTGTAATTTGATAACCCAATTGCTGAGCATTTCTGCTGATGTTCAGGGCTGCCGTGTAGTCTCCAGTAGCGCATTTGAGCCAAGCCATTGGTATCAAGGATTTGCACTGTCCAGCACTATCTCCGATGGACTTTGATAGTTCCAGTCCTTTCTCAAGAAATTTCAAATGATGAGAACTGTGTTGAGATCTAAGAGAGGATTCTCCAGCTGCTGTATAAAACCTAGCTGCTCATAGATGTGAGCAACATTGCAAGGAACAATAAATGGGACAACCCACCCTCAAGGATCGGATCATGAAGGTGTTGAAGGTGGGATATGCCTTGAGTCACTAGCTGCCCAATGTCTCCATGCCGGCGGAACATCATACGTTCAATGATGTGAAGTACATTCATTCGATGATCACATGCGTGAATGGGAATCTTGTCCAACAGAGCTGTTTCAGCGTCTATGGTCACCCGAAAGAAGGAACTCAAAGAGAGTACACATTGTATGGTCTCAGAAAGATCTGGGGACCCTGGTTGTAACCCACGGCGCAATACCTCCTCCAGGTTGGCAAGGTTGGCGGTTATCTGGGTAAGAATAATCCCCATACGTGCATCACTGTGTTTGTGATACAAGGCCAGGAGGTCATAGAAAGACTTCCGAATAGCTTGCACAAGGGTTTCAGAGGGAGGGGAAAACTGCTGAATGTGCTCTCTTATGAGCACAAGTGATCGCAACCGGCTCTTTGCGTCTTTGTATGCCAATGACGTTGCAATCAGTACAGATTTGCAAGACTGTATGTCACTGATGGGAAGGTTGCTTTGTGTGAGCTCTGCATCAGAAAGTCCATCTGGCAGAATTGACAGTAGACTGAGCAGCTCTTTAGCTCCAGGGGTTAGGCGTGGGCTGGAACAGGACAGTGCAATTGATGCATCCAAGTTGGAGGTCCTATGATGGCCATTAGAAAGGACACTAGTGAGGGATTCTTTGTTCCGAACCACCACAATGGTTCGGATTTCCCACGCCGCTCGTGGCAAGGCGAGTGTGTTCCGCGGTGGAGAAATGATAGAGGGACCTCTACCTCTTGATTTCTGCTGGGAAACTCTCGAGTACATCGATACTGGCCCCCCGTCGACTCTGTTGTCCACCAGCGTTCACCGCCGTGCAGGCCCCTGAGCGTCTGATAAAGATCCTCGGCATGCAAAGCCGTCTTTTGCCCCGGTAACTATACTGGATGACGGTGGGAACCGCCCAACGTATCTTGCTCCCAACTCCCACCGTCGTCCTCGACGATGCCGCCCCTCTCCAACACATCGTCCGCCCCTCTTCGAACGCCACTCTCCCCCGAATAACATCGCTCTTTGTACGCACCGTCCAGCTTGTCTCAACGAGACGACAAACAGCTTTTCTTCGCAGCAACAAAGAACTTTTATCAGTCGTGCTTTCTCAAAATCGATGCCTCAAGGCGAGGGGCCCCTTTGACGGAACCAAACGCAACATCGCCTCATTATACCATACTGGGGACGCACAAAGAAACTCTTATCGTCCAATACCCGGCCACCTCTTTGTACCAGACGGAATAAATGGGTGCGTCGCGCAGAGCCACTCTCAACCCCCCAACTTTCTAACCCAGCTCTCATCTGCACTCAGCTTACTCTATCCTCTGAACCCTCGATGGCTCCCAAGAAGACCCCCACCGCAACCACCGCCATCGAGCGCGGGCGTAAGATCGGGACTCGTTCCACGAGCGCGCCCGTCCAAGCTCCGCCGGCCCCTACCGCTCTGGCGACCTCCGCGTCGTTGCCCACTGTCCCCGAAGGCGACGCCACCGTTCCGGAGGCCCGCAGCCGCAGCCCGTCCCCCGTCACCATGCTAGGCGACGTCAACATGGTCGAAGACGGCTCTACTGTGAGTACCGCCTAGGACACTCTATTTTACTGTCCTCCTTTCTCACCACGCGTAGGCTACGGCCTCCCCCGTCGTGGCGACGTACGCCGAGGCTGCGACGCCGCGCTCGGGCTCGCCCATCCCAGACCTCATCTCCACCCCGGTCAAACGCACGCCCACCGCCGCTCTGACTTACGTGCTGTCGAGGGCCACATCGCCCCAACGCCCTGTGTCGCCCACGCCCCGCCGCGACGACTTTCCGCCCCTCCCAAGCCCCAGTGCGGAGGTCCAAACCGCCTCGCACGCAGCGCGCCGTAAGGATAAAGGCAAAAATAAAGCGACAAAGAGTGCGTCATTCTGCTCATGCCCCCCCACACCGCCTCTCTGACCACGGCTCCAGCCCCGTCCCCGTCCCCGCCCGCTACCCCGCGCCCCCGCTCGCTGTCCCCAGCCTTCAGCTTTACGTACTCGCGCGACGGCAGCCCCATCCTCTTCGGGCACGGCGACACGAGCTACGACGAGGAGGCGGATATCGCCCGCGCCGTAGCTCTCTCCCTAGGCAAGGAGACGGACACTAACACTGCGGGCGCGTCGACTGCTCGCCGCCACGCCGAACACGCCCCCACATCCTCCTCTCGCAGCCACGCTGATGCTGCCCCCGCCTCCCCCCCTCGCCGCCGTGCCAACGCCGCCCCCGAATCCCCTCCCAAGCGCCAGCGCGCCGACTCCACCGGCCGCGCAATCCCCATCACCCGCGACGACTCCCCCTTCCTCCAGCCCGTCCCCGGCCCCGCCGCTGCTCGAGCTGCGCACGAACGCGAAGAACGACACGCCGCCCGCGAACACGAGGAGCGCCGCGCCGCCCGCGAACGCGAGGAGCGCCACGCTGCACGCGAGCGCCACGCGCGCCCCGCCCACCACACGCTCGATGGGAACCCGCCTCGTGGCGCTTATGCCACCCCTCCTGAGGGTGGTTACCGTCGGGTGTACGGGGTCACGTCCGCGACGCTCTACAACAACCACAACGATGCCCAAATGCTCACCTGGACTGCGGTGCCGGACCCCAAAATCATCATCACTATCTCTGGCGGCAACGGCGTGCGCACCCAAATGCAGCCGAATCTAGTGACGTTCTTCAGCAACTATTTCAACCTCAACGTTTTGCACCTTACGCGGCTCAAGGTCGGCGCGCCGGCGCTTGGGCAGCGTGCCGGCCCTGACCCCAAGGCCTGGCTAGTGACTGGTCTCTCCGACAATCAAATCCGGTGGCTCCTCCATGTGGGCATGGTCTCTCGCGACGACGGGCTCACGATCTACACCCACCACTTCTCCCCCGAGATCTCTGGCTACGCCGCTACCTTCGAGGGCCTCATCATCCCTGCTGAAGACACCGATCTCGCGCGGGCGATTATCGGCGGGGCAATCTCGGATGATCCCCGCATTGCATCACACGTCCGCGCCCACCGCGACCACTTCGCGCCTGAATGGTCTGCCGACGAGGCCTTCGCCCGTTTCTGCGAGTCCATCACCGTCGCCTCCATCGACCTACTCGCCCCTAACGGAGGAGGCTCCTACATCGCCTGGAATGTTTATGTCGAACCCTTCACCATTGTGGAGGCTCACTTCGACACCTTCATCAAACTTGTCAACAGTCTCGTTATCACCACCGCCTTCAATGGGCAAGGCCGCGCGCGCCGCAACCCCTTCCACTGCTCCATCTGCCCCGGCACAGACCACCCGACAAACCTCTGCCCATGCCCACTCGCCCCCGGCTATCGTGGCCCGACCCCCGAGACCATCGGCGCCCTCCTCGAAGCCAGTCGTAACGCCATCAGCACCCGCGATAAATCGATCCGACCCAAGTTCGAGAAAGGGAAAATGGGGAAAGGTGACAGGAAAGGAAAGGGAAACCGTGACTTCCGCAACGGAGGTAATGGGCGCGATTCTTAAATTTTTACCTCGTCGCACACGCAAATTAGATATCTCCCATATGCTGTACCTCTTGTAGAAATGCTATGATTTTTCTTGCTCTTTCCTCCCTGTCTACCCCCTCTTGACCCAACTCAGTCTCCCCGAGACGTCGAGAGCGCTTCCACAACACGACGTGTCAAACGCTCCGAATTAGGCAAGTGAGCAAAAATCAGCGAGAACTTGCCACCACTGGCACTAAAACCCCATATATATTCATGATCACTGCTAGAGCAATGCAAAACCACCTTTAATTGGTCTCAAATTAGCAGGTATGGAAACGCCCCAGGCAGAGCCAAATCAATATTCTGATGGCATCGCTGTTCCACGACCAACTTTCCGCATTTACAGACCTTGTACCAGTCACTCAAAACATTACACCACTGCATCCCACACAAGTTTCCATGTTGAAAATAACCTAAAATGGGTTTCAGGCTATACGCAGCTCCACACCCATCCACAGACGGGATGTTTCCGTGACCAAAATACCGTCACACTCACGAGAAATTAGCCCCATAGCGGTTCGGGCGCTTCTAAATCCCTGCAAAAATTTGAGCACACTCCTGAGTTCATACAGTACTCAGGGAAATGTGTTTTCACTCTGTAAGCATATAATTCCGGGGACTTACACCTTTATGACTAAAGACTGTTTTCTGTGGAGTGACCCGCCCCATTGCGGCGAATAGGACCCGCCTGCGGATTCCCAAACCTTTCCAGTCTCTCTACAGAATGACTACAGCAACCACGGGCCCACATTTACCGCTCGAACGGGAAAGCCTGATGGTTAAACCAACAAACGGCGGCCTATTTAGGCCTGAGCTTGCCGTGCCGAGAGGCTTAAGTCGGTGGGAACGACGGTGTCTCTGCCTATTCAGAAATCCGGATTAGTACTGTCGACATCGCTCGCCTTGGAGGCCGGTTAGGTCTGCCCCGTACCTGAAGCGTTAGTTGGCGCCCAGGCTACGTAAAACCAACGCGTTTTTCTTTTCATATTCTGGAGGTAGAGGAAGTGAGTAGTGGTGAGGATGCCCTTTCCGTCCCTGGAGGGAATGTGGTGCCGACCGCAAACCGCGGCCCCGAGGACAGAGACGGAGAGTTAGACAGCGGCGGCGTGAGCACACACGTCGTCCCGACTCGTCGTTCTTCGCGGCTCGCAACCCGTGGGAGAAATCCTGCGGGACGCGATGCTGCGTCCGACAGATGGAACACACAAAGTGTAAGTGCGGGGACCCGTGGGAGGAGGGCGACAAACCCAAATCCTGCGCGCCCCGTACGAGGTGCGTCGACACCAAATGCCACGCAGGCTCACCAAAACTCCAGTACGGAGCGCCCTAATAGGCGGCAAAATGTCCATGCAAGACAGACGACAAGCCCCGCTCGTCACCAGCATGTCCCTGGAACACCACGAGATGAGGAACATGCCCCTGCTTTCTTTAACAAAAAGAGAAAGAATCAACAGCTCAATAACCCCCGGATCACGCGCAAAACCGCAGCGCACCTGAATGTTGCTGGGCTAAACATAAATGGTCGTAAGCACGACTCAATACACCATCCCGAGCACAAATGGCATGGTATAAACCGCCTACTGTTTGATGAAAAGATCGGTGCCTTAGTGGTAGGAGAAACTCACCTCTCTGCGAACCAAGCAGACGAGATCCAAGCAGCCCTTGGAAAACGAATGGATATCTATAACTCACCAAACCCCGAAAATCCCAGTACCCGGGGTATCGCTCTAGTATTGAACAGAGAAATTACAAACACTAAAGGCGTCAAAATTTGGTACCTGAAACCCGGCCGCGCTATCTTGGCGGTACTTCCCTGGCACGGAAAACTCACACACACAGTTCTTGGTGTGTACGCCCCAGCAGAATCAATGGAAGAAAATGAAGGCTTTTGGAACGAGCTCTGCGAGATGTGGATGACGACGGACCTCCCTGTCCCCGACTCCCTCGTCGGAGACACAAACCTGGTCGAAGAACCCATAGACCGAATGCCACACCGACGAGACAGTGCGCCAGCCGCCGCGGCATTGGCACGCTTCAAGCGCCTATTGGGCCTAGAAGACGGCTGGCGTAAGGTAAACCCAGACACAAAGGAGTACACGTACACCAGTCCACACGGAACTCTGTCGAGGCTAGACCGAATTTACGTGTCCCCGACCCTCTTCAAAAACTGCAAGCACTGGGTAATTAGTGACGCAGCGGGTGGCCTAACAGACCATAGACTGGTATCCGTCCAGATTAAGGCACCCGGATCCCCGTACATCGGTAAAGGGCGATATACTATCCCGTTATTCCTCCTGAGGGACAAGCAGTTCATAGACTTCACGATGCATGCAGGAAGCGAGCTCGAGGCAAAGATCGAAGCAGCTGAAGACGACCCAGACATAATCCAGACCAGTTTCAAGTTGTTCAAGGACAACATCCGAGATTTTGCGTGAGCTCGCGCTAAAGTAGCCATAGGGTCCTTGGCAGAGAAAAAGAAGAAGCTCCAAAATGAGAGAGAATCTATTCTGAATGAGCCAGAACCACAGACAGATGCAGACATTAGCCCAGATCCCCCACCTAACTTGCGTGAGGAACAGATCTCTGCTGCAGAGAAAGTTGCAGCAATCCAAAAGACAATAGATAGCATAGTCGAACGGCAGCGTGAAAGGAATCGAACAGAAACCCGTATCAGATGCCATACCGAACTAGACCGGATAACAAAGTTTACTGTGCGCATGAGCAAGGACAGAAAACCCCGAGACACTATCGACTTCCTGCGGAGAACAGACACAGACCCAGCAAAGGGAAGCAAAAGATCGGATGAAATGGCCGAGATCGGACGAGACTATCACAACGACCTTCAATACGATGAGACCGAGGAGGATCCTGCAGCCAAGACTGTAGCCATCGAAGAGGTACTCGAAGGCATGAGCTCGCATAAAAATGATCCGTTGATGCGAGACTTAGAGAAGCATCTAAACGAGGAAGATGTTCTACGCGCCTTGCTTCAGTCAGCATCTGGGACCGCGGCCGGAATAAATGGAATTCCCACTGAACTATGGAAGAAGTTACATGAACTGTTTCTAGAGGCCTCGCGTGCACCCGAAAATACGGCAGATGGCCCAACGCGGCCAATTTTTAACGTCCTCAACGTCCTGACAAAAGTCTACAACAGTATAGAAAAGCATGGGGTAGTTAAAGGTTCCCAATTTGCTACAGGATGGATGTGCCCGATCTGGAAGAAGAAGGACCCGACTGATATAGCTAATTATCGGCCGATCACAGTCCTGAACACAGACTATAAAATTTTCACCAAAGCCCTTACAAACAAATTGTCTCGCATTGCCCCATCCCTCATCCATCGGGACCAAGCAGGTTTCATGAAGGGACGAAAAATCCTAGACCAAATTTTCCTAGCTATGGAAGTTATTGAATTCTCGGAGGAGGAACTACAGAATGGGGTCATAGTTGCGCTAGACCAGGAAAAAGCCTATGACAAGACCTCGCACAGATATCTGTGGGAAGCCATGAAAAAGCGGGGTATCCCGGATTGCTTCATAAGCACTGTAAGAGCCCTTTACTCCGATGCAGAAACCCATGTTGTTATAAATGGGGAAATCAGCTCGTCGTACAGAATAACTAGAGGGGTAAGGCAAGGAGACCCTCTCTCCTGCCTACTGTTTAACCTAGCAATCGAACCACTTGCACATATGTTGAGGTGCTCCAACCTGAAAGGCTATTCCGCTCCCAGGGTCCTAGAGAAGATTGTAGTGAAAATGTTTGCTGATGACACAACAGTTTACCTTGATGCTGAAGACAGTTTTGAGGACCTACAGGCTCTCCTAAATAAATGGTGCAGCGCCTCTAGCGCAAAATTCAATGTCAGTAAGACAGAGATTATACCGGTGGGCTCCACTGAGTACCGGGCATCTGTGATAGAGTCCCGCCGGCTAAACCCGGAAGACGGGGAGATACCGAGGAATGTTCACATTGCCAAGGATGGCGAGTCAGTTCGCATCCTTGGGGGCCATGTAGGCAACGAGATAGATGATTTTGTCATGTGGACTCCAGTCATCGAGGAGATCGATTCATCCCTGACCAGATGGGAGGAAATGCACCTCACCTTAGAAGCACGCTGTCAAGTTGTACAAATTACAATCGGAGCGAAAACTCAATACCTCACCCAAGTGAACGAGATGCCTCCAGAGAACGAGAAGCACCTAATAAAGGCCGAAAGAGAGTTCCTGTGGAGCGGGAAGTCCTCCCCAGTTAGCCTTGAAATGCTAATGGCCTCGCGATCAGAAGGTGGAAAGAACCTACTGGACCTCAAAGCAAGGAACGAGGCACTGCATCTCATGAAACTACAATCCTACCTAACTCTCGACCCCGCCCTCAGACCAGAATGGGGAAATCTCCTCGACCGTCGCCTGGAGAACCGAGTCACGAAGAACTCAAGGGCAGACCCCGAAGCGCTAATCCAACTATTCCTCCAGACGTGGTCTGCAAACGAAAAGAAGTGGCCTAAGAGGCACAGGAGCATGCTGCGAACTGCGAAGAAATATGGGGTCGAGTTTGATACCCTAAACCCAACCCGCGAGATACAAGGAAATCTGCCGCTTTGGCACCATATCGGAGAAGACCCAGATAAATCCCAGTACCACAACACCTCTGCAGCCAACTGTCTTAGGCTCAACCATGGTGTGCTTTATGTCCATCAAGGTATGGAAGTCCTCCGAAGAGTGGAGGACCAATCCCACAAAAAGACCAATCAATGCCGCTGCGTAGCGTGCAACTGTGACAGACGTTCCCGTGGGTGTGAACATCCACACACATGCACAGAGCAAGTAGAGCGTACACTGTCCCGCCTTCTACCCAAGTGGAACCCAAGAGAAAATGAGGGAGAGACCGAACCTAACTCCCAGGAGATGCAGGACGAGAACATATTCCGGCCCACCCCGCCGATCACATCCTTAACAGAGGGATTTAGAGTCTTGACACGTGCGCCACAATATGTGCTACGCACAGCTCAGCCTCGCCCGCAACAGCGAGACCAGACATCCAGAATACTGAAGTCGGTCTTCATAGGAAGCACCGCAAACCGCAACGACGAGGGGAAGTTATCTGCCAGAGGAGGTATCTGGTATGGCCCAGAAAATCCGAGGAACTTGTCGCTCCGGCTGCTGGAAAACGAGCCCCAGACATCACAGAGAGCTGAAATAGCCTCAACCCTGATAGCTGTGCAGCAGAATGCTCGAGACCAACCTCTAGTAATTTTCAACTCGAAGAGTATGGTCAGCTCTGAGATGAACCGAAGACTCCGCACTCGAGAGGATGGGGGTTGGTTTGGGGTGCCAGACCGAGATCTCCTACAGGCCCTGGCCGCAGAACTGAGGGCCCGAACCGCACAAACAAAATTCTGCAATGTCGATGCCAGAGCCCAAAACACACAGCAATCGGAGAGCCAAGGAAGGAGGGAAGCCCTCGCTCTTGCACAAGCAGGCTGCTTGAGTGGGGAGCAAACCCTGATAAACCTCCATATAGACCCTGCAGAACACCTACGGGGAGCGAAACTGTCGTCCCTAACACAAGCAGTGGCGTACGCCGGGATCAAGGCGAGACGAGAACCGGTGACACGGAAGGCAACAGAGAACAATATCAAACAAATCACCACTGCCGCGCAACAAGTCTTCTCATTTTGCCCTACACCTGCGGAAATTTGGAAGAGTATTCGCCACAAAGACTTCAGCCGCCAAGTCAAGAATTTCCTATGGAAATCAATTCATGGTGCCCATAGAATCGGGTCCTTCTGGACGCACATTCCCGAGTGCCGGGAACGAGCAACTTGTAACTTCTGCAATGAGACTGAAGACCTCGAACATGTGCTTATTAAATGCCGGCGACCAGGTCAAACCCAGATCTGGTCCCTAGCCAAAGATCTTTGGCTGCGAAAACATCAAACCTGGCCAGAACCGTCTCTAGGTGGTGTACTTGGGTGTGGTTTAGCAACTTTCAAAAATGAAAAAGGGAAGAAGTCCCCTGGTCTAGCACGACTGTTCCGCATCCTGGTCTCAGAGTCCATTTTTGTCATATGGAAAATCCGCAACGACACTGTAATAAGCCGCGACGGAGAACCAGTTCCGGAAAACATGATCCACAACAAATGGCTTCAGGCTATCAACCTGCGCCTGACGTTTGACCGCATTCTCACGAATCACGCTAAATATGGCAAGCAAAACTCAATCAAGTCCTCCCTTGTCCTCCAGACTTGGTCCTCAACACTGTTGAATGAGGAGCTACTTCCAGGAGATTGGATCAATCAGCCCCGGGTCTTAGTGGGTATCGAGCCAAAATCATCGCACCCGCCCTCCCAGCCTTCGGGCCGGAGGGGCAGGGGACGATAGTGCTCTGAGCCCCACACTGTTGCATACCGCTTCGTGCTTAACAGCATTTCCCGGGCGGTGGTCTACCTCTTTCCATACCTTCCTTGCGGAGGCCCCTTCCAGGCCTCTGTTCCTTGCGCAGCACAGAGATTAGCCAATTGTTAGTTGTCTGTGTCTGATATCGTACCACCAAAAAAAAAAAAAAAAAAAAAAAAAAAAGAAAGGACACTAGTCTTCTCAGTCTTCCAACGAGCCAGTACATTGGTAAGGCCTTCATAATCCACCAAATGGGCCATCAGATCAACTGCCAACGGCATGTTCTCTGTAAATTCCAGAAGCTGGGTCTTCTCCTCACTAGCCTGTGAGTCATCAGTTATTTCTTCAAATATTTGCTGGGAAGCTTCATCCGACAATGATTGCAGAGGCTGCAGAAATGGCTGTGTCCAGAGAACCTGGCCTGGTCGCTCTGAACCCCTCATAGTGATCTGTTGGGTTGCTCAATACCACTGATAACAGCAAAATGAATGCTCACCATAAGCGCAAGATGCTTCACATCAGCAAGCAAGGAAAGGAAGTTCTCCACTCTGCCACGGGACTGTATTGGCTCCCATGGTGTTTCCAAATTGTCAAGAACTAGGAGACAAGGGCTTGATTGCCGGGCAAAGTATTGAACCACAGGTTTGGTAAGGTCTTGGCCAGGTTCCAATCCTAGGTGCAGACCAACCAGAGCAGCCAGTTCAATGGCTGTAGTTGCTGCCTCCGCACTAACAAAATATCTGTGCTCATATTTGGCACATGTATCTGCATGATGGAGAGCAGCCCTTGCAAGGGATGTCTTGCCCATGCCCCCTCCCCCCAGGATAGCTATCCTGGGCGCATCCTGGGACAGGACTCCCATAATCTCTTTCAGTTCTGAGTCTCGACCATGAAAGATCTTTGGTTTTGAGGGCAGCAAGGAGAATGAGTTGGAGCTTCAAAGATGTCAGTGCAACTTGGGGAATCATTAGAGACCAATCCCCTCACCTGCTTTGGGAACCATTGGCCTTCTTATAAAACACCTATTTAGAGATTAATCCTGTTGGGTCTCAGGAGAAAAAGGAATTCCACACCGATGAGGACCTATCGGACACTGTACCATCTGACAGTGTTGCAACAAGCTCAAGCAATTCCTTGTGCATATTGTCTGCTTCATGTTGCACCTGAATCACATTGTCCAGCACTGTAAATCCTGTCTCTACCTGAATGTGGTGTTGAGAGCTTCTGCCAAATCTTACTGAAATATCTTAACACACCTTGAAGACCTCAATGGATTGGTGCAATCCCGTGTGGCAATCTTTGAGCAGTTTATTGACTTCACTCTGACGAAAGAACTGTTTGATTTTGTTGCTGTCCTGCTGAATCTCAATAAATGTGTATATCTTGTGCAAGGTTCTAGGGAAGGATTATCTCAGTACGAGATACCTGCTGCACCAGTGTATGCTCAACGTACTCTGTAAACTGTGCAATTTTATCAAGAACTGATGGGGGAAGGGACCCGGCAGTTTTGGATTTCAGGTGGAGATGGATGATCGGATAGAGCACTTGATGGATGCTTTCCATTAACTGAAAGCACTCATCCTTGTTTCTCTTGACATTCTATGTCCCTTGATCAGTCACTGTGATTCTTATTTTCTTCAGGACCATACCTGGGCTCCAGCAATCAGAGCTTGAATGGTCTTGACAATTGGCTGAATGAATGGTGGTCCAAATGTATCATTGAGCTCCTCAAGTAAGGTTAATGCAGGTGTGAGACAGGCAGTGAGGTTGCGGATGCGAGCTTCAGTGGCAGGATCCTGGCGAAGCATCTCAGAAAAGGTTGGCATCAACTCGCGCCTCGGGCTTATATGGGGTATTCAGGGCAGTGTGCATGTTCGCTGTGCTGATCATCTTCCCTTGTACTCCACAGGATCGGCGAAATTTTCACACCATCACGGGTTCCGACGACTCGTGGGTTAGAAAGCCAAGCTGGATTGATGGTCACAGTGCTGGTTCTTCAATTAAAATATGTTTTTAATTAGCTCCGCTTTTTTTAGTATGAAGATACAAATGATGTGGCCCTAAACTGAATTTTATGTTTCTCATTTAGGACCAAACTAAATTAAATACTATTTGTTTCACTAAACTTGAAAATTATAAGGAAGGGTTTCAGATTGCACCGGGGTTTCTCAATAGAATTATCCCATTTGCATCTGCAAACTAAAAGAAGCAGAGCTAATATTCAGGCCCCAGCGCTGTGAATGATGAACTAATTCTACACTAGGTAATTGCTAATTTCGGAAGCTCATTTCATCTCACGCCTCTTCGCCGGATATGCAGAGGGGGAGGTTCGATCAAACCTCTGTATTTCGATCTCAACTGCTGCCGGTGAGCTCCGTCACCTAATTCAGACAATGTGGTATTCTGCCCAACACAATGTGCTTACCTGCTCCGGCACAGTAGATGAAAGTAGTCTCACAACCAGCCTCTATGTTGAGCAACAATGTCAGTGGTGGTAAGAATCAACGAAGCAAAATTGAGAAGAAAAAAAAGTGGTGGTAGGGTTGCTCTCTATGTTCGAGTAATTCCAGGCACATTTTTTTTTCTCTTTCAATTTTTCTCCGATTGACTCAAATTAAATTGCATACTACTACTAATACTAGTTACTCAACATAGAGACTGGCACCGAGTCTACGAGAATGTATTACCCTACAAATACATGTAGTTTTTGTTACACTTTTAAGCTAGCTTAAAGGAATTCTATCCTGGGTGTGTATTGTGTGAACATCCACCACCGCGGGTTGTGTACTTCTTTTATCTCAAAACATTAGAGCTCTTTGGCAACTGCCTAGTTTTAAAAGTGCGAGCTGGACGGGGCGAGGCACGAGCCGCGTTTAGCGGAAGATAAGCTAGCGAGAGAGCGCGAGGGAGCTAACTGAATCACTGACGTCACAGGGTCACAGATCATCTCGCTCTGCTCGCTTCCACCACCTCGCGTCGCGTCGGCGACTTGTGCGCGCTAGCTGGCCGTCGAGTTGCTCAAGCTTCCTCGCTGCCTTGTTCATTGCATCTTCTATGTGGTCTCCGCTATCGCTCTCGTTACTCATATCGACCTCGACGACCTGGACCTGGTCTGCGGTCCTCCCGACGACCTTGAGCTCCATCCGATGGCCCTTAACTGGCTGAAGACCACTCTCTGGAGATGCTAGTCCCTGTGTATGCGTCACCGAGGACGCGGTATGTTTCAATTATCATCTTTTCCCCTCTTTTCCTTGTCGCAGCGCTCCGGTTGGGGTGCCCGTCGCCACCTCGTGTTTGCTGGTCGCGCTTCGCTTTGGGAGCGCTGCTCCTGTTTGGGGGTCCGGCTGCTCGCTTCTGGTGTCGGTACTCCCAGTCTCGTGTCACGCTGGCCGCGGGCTGCCCACGTGAGTTTCGTCTCCTGCCTGGAGTTGCCTTCGTTGTGCTCTGGTTGTCGGGAACGTCTCGTGCGAGCTATGTCTCCCACTTCCCGGAGTTGCTTTTATTGCACTCTCGGGGCCGGGAGCGTCTCACAGCGGCCTGCGGCCGCGCCTGACACACCACCATCCATCTATGCATATTCCCTTGCCCTTCAGCGGCATATGTGCATGAATTTTTGTCTCCCCCAGTCTCTTCGGAGATATTTTGTGACCCAGCGCTCTTTGGAGCGCATCTACGTACAGACTGTACTGCATCACAGCTCCCAGAGCGTGATGAGCTAGCTTATTGAGTTAAGAAATGGTGTTCCAACAGGTCAAAATAATGTGCTCCATAGCATTTCGGAATGGCCGGTGATGCGCTCCAAATGCGGACAGCTGATTGATCTTGACGTGCTCGATGCCCTCAGCAGGCTCAAACAATTACAGTATTGGAGATGAGGGATGGTAGAGTTGTAGAGGACACATCGAGCTGAGGCCGTGTCGCTCCGTATTGGGCAGTCGGCGCCGCGGCCGGGCATGTGCTGTCATCTTTCAGAATTTCATCCGGACAGGGATATTTCTAGTCAAAAACATTGGCTCCACCATACAAAACGTAAAATGTTTCAATCAAGAAAAAGTCATATCTCAGCGGTTGCCAAAGAGCTCTATTATCTGCCTTCAAAACCAGATCCTGAAAGGTGGTGGTCATGGTTTTAGCGTATTTAGTGTTCATGGTTTAAGATTTGGAGGTATGTATTGATGTGGTCCTTCAATGGTCACGGTCTGCTGTCCCGAGCTGAAGGTTTTCGTTTTCAACAATCAAGACAGTTCATCAAATCATGCCAATGTCTGAATCACATGGATTCTCAGCTTCGGCTAACCACAGATTTGGTTAGATGGAGGCCAAACCTCCTAAGAAAGGCCTGGATGAGCTCCAATGAAAATCTAGGCAACTAAAAAGTGGCTCGCATCAGTTGTAGCCTACTGTAGCCCACCAGAAACAACCAAGCACAGATTCAGTTCCACTCACATTAGACCTCCTGAATGAAAGGGCAATTCAGACAGTTCAGGAAAGTACCAAACCAAACTCTATGGGTATTTCCGCCAACACACCGCAACTCCGAGTTGCATTTTCGTGTGTTTTGGCTATAGCTCAGTCCAAACTGAAACCGTGGGAATTATTCTTGTGCCGGCTGATCCGAGTCGGCTGGCCTGGCAAATCCTCGGCTAACCAAAGACCATGACAAACAAAGTTCTTGCAACTGTAAGCACGAGGAGGAGGAGGAGGAGGGTGTATTACACAGAATACTATGATCGAATCGAACATGAATAAGCACAAAATTAGCTCTAGACTACCGTCGCAAATCTATCCATCGGATTTTCGACTGCAGCGCGGTGAGAAGCCTTCATCATCCCAGCCTCGAAGGTGCGAGGAAAATTGGCCTGGATGAATGCGATGAATTTGGGAAATCTCTCTACTCCCACCCAACGCAGGCAGAAATGAATTTCACGGAGATGTGGTTTATCTGGATCGATGAATGTGGAGTCGAGGGCGGCATATGCTGAAAGGTCACGCTCTGCCCATGATTTCGACCTGATGCTGCGCTCTTCGAGCGAGAGCATCAGGACCTCAAGATGCGAGCTAGAGGCAATGCTGTCGGAAATTGCGGAAAGCACAGATGTGCTCTTCATGAAGAAGGGTTGGAGCTGGATTTCCAAAACTTTTAACGCCGGGAGTGCGGGGAGCCGCGTAGGGGCTGCAAATATATTATTTGTTCATTCAGAGTTGAAACATTTTCCGAAGGGAAGACGCACGAAAACGGATTGTCAAATGTTCCAGCGTGCGTGAACACGCGATAAGGAATGTTGTAATACTCTGGTCAAGTCCAAGGCTAGTTATAGAAAGCCCGCGAAGTCGGTGTAGGGATCCAACCCGCTTCGGATCAAGCACAAAGGGCAGGACAGTTGAATAGACGTCCTCAGGAACATGGAAATGGCTGATTGCTCCATGGGCGGAGAATCCATCCGAGCCGTTGTCAGAAAGGAGTACGTTAGAAAGCGACACCTCGTCGCAAGACGAGAAGGCTTGGGCGATGAGGGAGGAAGGAACACCAGAAAGCCGTTCCAAGGCTAAGAATTTGACGGTTGTCCTCGATAGGACATCGATGAGCCATGGATTCTGCCCAAGGTCGGGCCAAGTCGCTCCCGTGCCGCCCCAAATGGATAGGTACTCGATTTTCGTCAACGGAACGATAATGGACTTGATCAAGGTGGAATCATTTGGTATATCTCGAATATCGAGACCCAGAGCGCGCACATATTGTGCGAGATGCGGAGATGCGACGAGGACACGAATGACGCGTTCATACGCAGGGAGGTCTGAAAGCGTCATCCGTCGGAAGAGACGGCGCTGACTGGCGACCACGAACGATGTGGCAGTTAACGAACACGCTGCGAGACTGGAGTCCGGGACGTCCTCGAGGATGGCATCGATGAGCTCTTGTGGTAAATTTGACATGGTCGTTCAGTGACGCAGAGGTTGATGGCGGAACTGCCAACCCATCATCATTCTCGAATACAGTCCTTGACAGGTGGGCGCTAAGCAAGTTCAACCACAGACGAAGCGCGGCCGAGGGAGCGTTGGTGCTATGGAGTACATAGTAATTCAACGATAAATTGAAGCTGGCCAGCAACTTTTCAGTAGATCGACGCAAAGCTGTCCATCGGGTGCTGTGAGCAGGGACGATATGAGAACGAGATCAGTTCGGCGTCGAACGATCTAGGAAAATGAGCCTGAATAAACGAGGTAAAGGCCGCAAAGCGTTCGGGCTCGTGAGGGAACCAGCGCAGCGAAAACCCGACTTCGCACAGATCCCGCATGTCCATGAATGCGGAGTCAAGGTCAGCCCATGCCTCCGGCCTAGTAATCGTCCACCGTTGGCGATTCGGACGACGAGGAGTTTCGGGTCGATCCAGAAACGCTAGGGTTAAAACCTCGAGGTGGGGAGTAGATGCTATGGTTGCTGCGATTATGGAATGCAGCTCGGCGGGAGTCTTCGTAAGCTCGACATCAAGCCAGAGCTCCAGGTGGGTCAAGGCTGGAAGAGTGGGGATGTACGTGGGGGGCGTTTCTGCGACAGACTTAGGAATTGGAGGAATTGAATGTAGGAAAGGGGCGACGACGCACCCAATTCGAGTTCCAACGAGTCCAGGTTCTCTGAACACGCGATGAGTAGTTCTTCGAATCTATGCTGACGAGAGTCGCGGATGGGAGGGAACACCACGGAGAGCCGCTGGAGGTGGTGGAGTGATTGAATTCGCTTCGGTTGAAGCAGGAATGCGATAATCGACTCGTCCAAGTCAGTCGAGACCCCAACATGCCATAGCTCGGCAGAGGAGGAGGGGCTTTCCGAGTACTGATCTCCGTTGTCGCCAATGGTTATGAGCGACAATAGAACCTCCTCGAACAACGAGAACGCGCGCGCGAGCAGGGCAGCGGGAACATCGCTCAGACGGTCTAATGCAAAACATCTGAGAGTTGGGAGGGAAAGAAAGTCGATGAGGGAAGGATTCTCCCCGATCTGGTTCCTCTTCGTATAGTCGCCTGAAATCGTGAGGAACTCGATTTCCGATAATCCAGCCAAGATGGACTTGAGATGACTGTAATCACTGGGCACCTCTCTGAGATTGAGGGCCAGATAGCGAAAATGTGGTCCGAGATGTGGAGATGAGGCCAGGAGTCGCGCGGCGCGCTCGTACGCGGGGATGTTGGCGAGCGACATCCATCGGAAAAGACGGCGCTGGCTGCAAGTAACGAACGCGATCGCAGTCAGCGAGCAAGCTGCGAGGCTGTCGGTCGGGACCTCTTCAACGATGGCCTCGATGAGCTCCTGCGGTAAATGGGGTGGCATGGTGGCCTTTGAAAGAAACGCGCTGGAAATCAGATGGTCGGGATGTGCCGGATGATGACCGCGGTAACTTCCGAACCGGCTTGTCCCAAACATCCACATCCGTTTAGCTACTTCTCTCCCAAGTACCCGCTTTGCGCATCCACGAACCTCCTCAGCTGGTGGATGCGATCTAACCTGTCTTGGCTGCTTCGCTTTTGAGTCTTTGCCAGTTGGAGCTCGGCATTCAAAAAGTTTGCGCCAGACCGTGACCAGCTGCATTCATCTCCTCAAAACTCTTCCGCTCCGTCGGACTTGGACTCCTCAAAATTGCTCAAGAATCTGACATTTCATACTCAAGCCAAACCGGCCTCAGCCACAAGCTTCGCTTACATATATATGTGTTAAATTCTTGCTTCAGCTGACTCTCCTGATAAAGGACGTCCACCAAGAGGCTTTGTGATACTCCTATCGTTGCATACCTCCCGCACTCACTCCCACGCGCCCCGCTCACATACTATCTATCGGACACGCTACACGATATACCTGCCAAATTTACCTGCTTCTTCCTTATCTTGATAAGTAAACAGTCAACAATGCCAGAATTATATCGCCTGTTCCCGAGGCCCCGCTCTCTCTCATCCACCAACTCATAACTCGTTGATGTCCTCTGTCCCGACCGTCCTTCCGCAGGGCGCTGGCTATGGCGTCGGTAAGCCAGTCTCTTCAACCACACGCTAACCATGCAATATGATTCTCTTTCCCAGTCGTCGGTGCGTCATCTTTGGATTTCGTAGATCTTGTGCACTGAATTCGAATGGGATTCAGGCATCGGCCTCTTCTTCAGTGCCTTCATGATAGGGCTAACGGCCATCCAAGCGCGCTACACCCCATTCTCGCCGCGGTCCTCGGAGGAGTTCAGCAGCGCGTCGCGCAGTGTGAAACCCGGGCTTATCGCAGCGGGAATCGTTAGCGCCTGGACATGGGCGGCGACACTCGTGCGTTCAACCAGCCAACCTTTCTCCCGGTTCAACTACATAAATCAATGTCCCACAGCTCCAAAGTAGCGCGGTGGCATATAAATATGGTGCGTCCCATTCTACAAAGGTCACTCACAGCCAATATTCGTGTATCGATACAGGAATAAGCGGTCCTTGGTGGTACGGTGGTGCGTCTCCATCTCCCCTTTCATCCTGAGGTCAAATAACTGACGCAATAATATGCAGCCGGGGCGACAATCCAAGTCCTGCTCTTCGCCATGGTGCGTTCCGCGATATGACCGAGTCTATATTTTCAACCGCTTCTAATCCAGATCGCGGCGAAATTGAAGCTCAACGCGCCTTACGCGCACACTTGGCTTGAGATCGTCGGTGTGCGCTGGGGGCGAACGGGTTAGGCCTGAAAATACATATCGTTAACTTGCATTCACCCTTTTGGTTCGATAGCTCACTTGGTATTCATGTTCTTCGGGTGCGTCGCGCACTTAACGAACGAGAGACTGCCCGATGTTGACATAGTTGCAGATTCGCGACGAACATAATCGTGAGCTCTATGCTTGTCCTCGGCGGTAGTGCGACCGTCACAGATTTGACGGGGATGAGCACGATCGCTGTGAGCATTTTCCTTCAGTCCTACATGCCTCTCTGGTGGCAGCGAATATACACAATGTGCTGACCTTTGTTACAGGCATGTTTTCTCATTCCTCTGGGTGTTTCGATTTACGTCGTCGTGGGTGGAATGCGGTCGACCCTGCTATGCGACTAGTATGCAGAACCATTCACAATTATCCCATACTCACTCGGGTTTTATTCCTTGTGCAGTACTCACACGACCGTCCTCTTCGCCATTATCCTTGTGCTTGCGATTCGTTTCTTCGATATCCACATCTAATGCGTTCTCAGGTATTCGTCTTCACGGTCTACGCGACGAGCCCCAAGATCGGTAGCCCGGGAAGAATGTACGAGCTACTCACCAATGCGTCTACCGCGGCGCCGGTCCCAGGCAACGCGCACGGGTCGTACATCACCATGCGCTCGAAAAATGGACTCATATTCGGCGTGATAAATATCATTGGGAATTTCGGTTCGCGTTGATTAACTGCTGTTCGCTAAAGAAGTAAACAATCTTTTAATGTCTTTCTTTCGCAGCAACGGTATTCCAGGACCAAGCATATTTCCAACGCGCAATTGCGAGTCGTCCATCGAGCACGGTCAAGGCCTACCTCCTTGGCGGATTGGCCTGGTGCGTCTGGTCAACTTCCCCATTCCTTTGCCCAACTGAGCCTTTCACAGGTTTGCGATCCCCTTCACTTTAGCGACAACTCTCGGACTGGCGGCCGTCGCTTTGCGCGGCGACCCCGCTATGCGCGTGCTTTCCCCCGCCGACGTTTCTGCGGGGCTCCCCGCCGCCGCTGCCGCCAGCGCTCTCCTAGGCAAATCAGGTGCCGCGGCGCTTCTAATCCTCCTATTCCTCGCGGTCACGAGCGCGACGTCCGCGGAACTCATCGCCGTGTCTTCGCTGCTGACGTACGATGTTTACAAGGTAAGCCAGCCACGATGCGACCCTTCCTTCATCCAACGAACCTATCTTTCAGCGGTACATCAACCCGCACGCGACCGAAAGCCAGATCCTGCGAGTTAGCCATCTCATGGTCGGTGTCCTGGTCCTGACCTGCACCTAAACACTCGACTTAAATTTCTCCTAGGTGGCCTTCTACGCACTCGTCATCGGGCTCGCTGGTCTTATTTTCTTCTACATCGGCGTGTCGATGGGCTGGCTCTACGTTCGTTATATATTCCCCTTCCTTTTTGTCTCGGCCAAAACACTGAGTCGTGGTCAGACTTTCATGGGTGTCATCCTCGGTTCGGGTGTTGCCCCCATCGCGCTTTGCATTACCTGGAGCAAGGCGAACAAGTGGGGCTGCATTTGGGGCTCAGTGGTGGAGATAAATGTTTTATTCATTTGTAACATATACTGAACAACCTTGTACATGCAGTTGGGCTTTGCGGCCGGAATTACCGCCTGGCTCGTCACCACCAGGTACAACACCTGTTGTTTCTCCGAACCTCTGCATTAATCTCTCCTCCTCCAGCACACTGAATGGTGGAGCTATCAATGTTACGGTGCGTTTCAGTCTTTCAGCGCCGTATGTTTATCACCTCTCAACGAATTTGAACGCAGACCAGCGGCGGTAAGATTTATTTATTTCTGGAATCGTAAATGAACGAAACTCATGGTATGCAGGGGACTTTGAGATGCTCGCAGGAAACCTGGCATCGATCGGTGTCGGGGCAATTATCGCGACAGCGACGTCTTATATCGTGCGTTCCATGTCTTGTATGTGGCGGTTTCACCCTTGTTCTTACTTTCTTTCAGTGGCCAGAAAATTACGACTTCGAATCTACCCGTGCGATCAACAAACCCACGACAAAATTCGACGAGAAGGAGCCCACAAATGTAAATGCCGAGGCCGAGCGTCCCAGTATGGAGAAGAAGGAGAAAGAGAAGGCGCCGTCCGTCGCAGACTCCTTTGACGCCGCGGAAATAGATGACGAGCTTGACCCTGTGGCTCTGAACAAAGCCTTCCGTTTTGCAGCCTGGTCTTCCCTAGCACTTGTAGGTCCCATTTGTCTCTCCTACAAAATGACTGCGGCCTAACCTTGGCACAGCTGGTGGTGCTAATAATCCTCATTCCCCTGCCGCTCTTCTTCGCCTCGACGGTCTACGGCAAGAGTGGGCTCACTACCTGGGTTGTTATCGGCATCATCTGGACGTTCCTCAGTGCCTTTAGTGTCGTCCTTTACCCATTATGGGAAAGTCGCGCAGCTATCGCCCTCATTGGACGCGGGATCGTCAAGGTGCCCACTCCCTTTTCTTTTCTGCCTGTCCAGCAGGTTTATTGACCCTTCCGGTAAGGATATATTCGCTCGGGGCAGCGGCAAGTATATCACGCCTACAACGCAAGCCGCATGATGTTGCACCTGGTAGTATGTCTTGAGTGAAAGAACGGGGGCTGTTGTAAGACAAGCTTACGATGTACTGTATGAATTCCCGAATGATCACGACTGTTCAAAAAAAAAAAACATCATACGCAAAGGACGGCGAATCTACCACGTGAATTTTCACAGGTTTGAACGTTCCCTCAAAAGATCTTTCCCGCGCACTAATAAATATGGATCCGCTGAGGCGAAGGGTGCTCGCGCAGCAGCAATTGCATAAGCAAAATAGCTGACATAATTCTCCTTAATTGTCGAATTTCTGAACTTCCCCAAACTGGCTAATTTGGGTATCAATCGAAAGCTATCCAAGAGGACTACCATTATTTGCCTTCATAGAGAGATTCACGAAAAATTGAATGAGTTTGAAGCACTTCTTTGGCAGGGAATGTCAGGCACTCGGGCAAGATATTTGGTTATGTTTACTACATATTCTACTTGTGCTTTAGGGCCAGCTAGTGGCAGTACGAGTCCGCCGTCCTGCCGGGGGCCTTCTTTGATGTTCTGCGTTGTTCCGTAATACACGTACAATTCAATATCTATATTTTTTGTTTCAAGTCAAGTAACAAGACAATAGTATGCTAATTGAGGCACCTGTTTTTAGGCTTGCAGGTATGCCTAGGTCCACAGTTGGCCATTGGTCGATTGAGCTGAAAAAAAAAACACATATACTCACCTTCTAACCCGCCAACCCAAAAATCTGATAAAGCTCTTGATCGTCTCGCGAACAGCATCCCTCCCTCCAGCACCAAGTAAGTCAATGTGCTATGTTGCAGTATAAGCAAGGCTCAGGGCAACGTAGACTGTTGATGACCAAAAAGGAAATGAGCCGGATGGACGGGGCAAAGTATAACAGTCCCCCGGATATGCGGAGAACAAGCCAGACACACATCCTGTAGAGGGGAGCGGCAAAAGGATAGGCGAAGATGGGGTCAAAAGTGGTGATATTGTACATGTCGATCTCGAGTGCTACCCAACAACAGATGGTGGAGGATACAAGGGACATAGACAGCAGGAGAGATACACAGATTATGTCCCAAACATAAGGTCCGGGGCTGCGGGGACCACGGAATGACACAGCCATGTCCGCTGTATGGGAATAGCGGAGAAAGGTGTCAATGTGTGCTGGAGTGGTGGTATATTCAATGGACAGGAAACACCAAAGCGAAGGTATGGAATTAATGACAGAGCACCATTCACGACACACCAAACTGAGGCGACAACACGCGCTGCAGAGATCAGGGAGGACGGGGTCGTTGTTGTAGCAGACGTTGTGGAAGATATCCGACAATATTTCCCGAGGGAAAGACACAGGGATGGGCACAACTATGAAGCAATTAAAACCAAAGTGAAGTAAAAGAAGTATACCTGATATGGGTGCAGGAAGGTTGGACACAGAGGCAGAGGCTTTCAGAGCGCAATGAGCAGCAAGAAGCACATCAAATCACTTTTGCATGGAGAAGGAGAGAAGTTGAAGGAGGAAGTTTATTGTAGGTAGGTAGGATTACACAGCACGGTCCCGCTCAGGAACACCAATATATATAGCTACACCAGCTTCCCAGGACCCCTCCACACCCTGACAGCCAAGCTTTCGGTCGCAGCGGGACAACGTGAAACGCCCAAACTCACCGAGGTAGAACTGCAAGAACATGAAGAAGCTAGATTTGAATAGTCACATTAGCACTGGTCAACCTTCAGCCCTCACATGAAACACGGGAACCTTGTAACATACCTCCAACACAAATTTTGCAACCAGGGGAATAGTCGAACACGGGTAGATGATGGCCTTGAAGAAATCTATGTTCAAAAGTACCATCATCTGGATGCACAGTTCTGGGAGATCGGTGAAGAGTTTTGCAAGGAAGGTAGCACATAATTGAACCACTGTGGCTGGTAATTAGGGCATGCCTCAGCGACTTGACTTCAGTCTTACAGGATCTGTGCAGCCGTTCTGCTCGAGGGACTGGTTGATGTGCATAATTGATGTAACACAAGACTTCGCAGGCGAGGCGATGGGTAGAGAGCAACACCGAGGTAATAGCCTCGTGGTGTTCCTGTGTCTTCACCATCTTGAGATAATGTTGCATGCACAAAGTAACTTGGATAGGTCCTTTGTCTTTTTGGGGTTCAGGATGTCCACGTAGCAAGTACAGCTTTCAGATGACTTGTAGCCATCCCAACTTGAGTTTCTGCACAATTTTTGAGAAATCTTCAACATTTTCGATCTAAGTGGAGCGATTGAGGATTAAATCTGGGCAGGGGAGTGACAATCTTGTAACAGCCTTGATTAAATCTTTGGCCCATGATGTTTGACTGGCGGCCACGAGCTCCATTGAGCTATGCAAGGGGGTGTGGGCACAGTGACCATCATTGAGGTTCAAGAAATAACATAGATAGTGTAAACCTGGCTGGTTTACCAGACTGATCGGACACTTATGTACACTAGTTTACCCTTGTCTTTTACCCTGTCATTGTTGTACTCTCGCTTGCTCATAGAATCATACTGTGGTCCGGTTGACATCAGTGTGACTTCAGCTTTAGTGTTTCTTGTCTGGCCAACAAGCTTCCACTTTTTTTTCACCTCCAACCACAGACTCCCGCTTTTCGTTCTGGCTCACAACAATAACCTGAACCTGTCAGCGACGACCCTAGGCCGGCCTGATGTTGGCTTCGGCAGAGAGCTATGAGGAAGATGTCCTCCAGATACCGGGGTATGGATAGAGTTAAACCCCGAGAGTGATAAGACAGCGAGCGGGGTTTAAAGCGAGAGTCAAGCCCAGGTTCAGACCAAAGTAGTGCCTGAGATTAGTTGAGGTAGAATCTACTGTACATTAGATTCTACTGCTACTTTATACTAAAGAAAGCCCTTGGCGATCACTCTGTGCCTGGTAACTAATTTAGCGTTTAGGGTTGGCGTAGAGGAGAGCGATCATGCACTCTCCTGGACGATTGAATGGCCGCTGCGTCGGGTTTTTGAAACCCCTGGAACTCGTGTACCCCGATCAGTGTGATCCTGTATTACCAATTGGTGGTGCTTCTGTATCTTTGTGACTGGCCGTCGTGCTGAGCGTGATCATGACATAGCCGAAGATTTCCCATGCCCTTGCAGAACAACTTCAACCAGAGGGTTGGTTGATCCGTTGAGGGAAAAGCATTGGTGAAATCAGTACACCTAATGTTGGGCAAACTCCAGAAGTAGAGTCACGACTTGAAAAGTCGACTTTGGGGTGTACTCAGCTCGACTCAACTCGACTTGATAGGATCAGGTCGACTTGAAGTTGACTTGAGTTGACTCAAGTCGAAGAAGTTGAGCTTTTGTTACACATTCCTCTGCATGGCCTGTAGCTTTCATTACAAGGTAAATAAAAAGCAGTTTCATTCCATTCGAGTCTGTTGAGCCATATACAAGTTACAAGTACAATTACAACACTACTTTCAGACCTTACTGTGTGCTAATGTCCTCCTGCAGCTAGTCTGTAGTTGATCGCGCCACCATTGTCGAGTAGGTTGCTTATTACCAATCATTTGGCAGGGGCTGACAAATCTTTTTCCCCCTCCACTTATACGGCACCACGGATCCTCCCTCTGTGGAAATTCCACAAAATCAGTATATTAGATGACCAAGGAAGGTATTCCACTCCTCAGAATATTCTCGTTGGGCGGCTTTGACCTTGAACCACCAGGTCAGCCTTCAGACGATAAGTCTGTGCCGAACCATCAAAAACTCGGCACCTTCGTTTTCGACGCCTGCGAACAAAATTTGGCCGGGCGAAACGCCCCTCTCGGCATATTAAACAAGAATAATGTGTAAACTGAGTACAAAACGTGTTGTGGCACTCACCTCAACCGCCGGGAAAATAGGTGATTTGTAATAAGCGGCCTAGCGATCAACTGATCACCCTTTCCAACAGACTATAACATAACGAGGTACAAGTTAGTTTGTTGTATTGTCTGTCTACGAGAGACTATCCTGCAGCATAATAATATTGTCAGCCATGTCAAAGCACTTTTCAATTGCCTGGGCAGCAGTGCTCTGATCTTCCCAGATCTCACAGTAAGTTGCCAGAGCCAGTCTTCATTGTTGTTGTGAGCTATCACTTTGTGAGACACTCCCTCTGTGGCTGAAAAAGGCAAATACGCACTACGGAACACGCATGGGAAAAAAAAGAAGCTAAAGAGTACACGACCTGACCTAGAATTGAATGAGGGTCTCGCATTTAAAGATTACAGGTTGTCCTCTTACAGTAAATGCACATTTTACCAGTTACACCACCAGTCTACCACTACAAACCCCACCAATGGCTATGGTCTTCACTGAAATCAACAATCAACAGAATAAATAAGACCTTGGTTCGATTCAGCTAGCAGTAGAAGCTCTCATTCTTTGCAGTGGAAACCGCAAGGATGCAACTATTGGGCTATGAGTAATAGAGGTACCAGGAAGCCGTGGGAAGAGACAAGGATTTCACCAAGTTACGGCATACGGAAATTGGGCACCACGGTGAAACGGTGCACTCGGGTGCAGCCGTGAAATTGATAGACCGGCGGTCGGACCAGCGCAGCGAGCTATAAACTCAACTAACACCAACCACAAACCAACCAAATCTAACTAATCTCACAAACTCCAATAACCGAAGCTAATCGTGTGTGTGAGTTCGGGGTAGTGGGACAGGCGTATCGTCCCTCAAGAGTGTTGCTTCAAGTGTTATCGACAAGCTGAGCACTGACTAAATTGTATAGAGAGCAAGTTCAATTGGGTTTGGATTCAATATCTTTATCTGAGCGGCCCCGTAGAATTGTATAGTTTAGAGTACTCGACTCGAGTACAGAATGCAGAGCTTGTGTACTAACAATGCTACGGTTTCCACTCTTGCCACAGAGCAGTCTACCGGAGACCGAAAGGTCGAAGCTTTCCTTTATTTCCTCCACCGGAACTATTGACAGAGCAAAGCTCAATGTCGGCAGCTGAGAGCAAAGCTCAATCAGTAGCTAGAACCGTAGAACGGCTGCTTTCCACGGGCGGTAGGACTGGCTTAATCCTCCGCACTTACAATGGTCTCAAAGGGCGTGGTTCGCGGAACGTACTAACTCGCTGATCTAATTGCTTTCCAACAAGTCTGATTTGTCTCTGTCTTTTCTCTGAGATACTAACGGCGGGGGCCGGATTCACTATCGTACATTGGTGTAACTCTACTGTATTTATACAAACTAAGGGAGCAGGATGGAGATAACCGGAACTGAGTCGGAAAGTCGTGATATGTCGTGATTGATGCTGCGGTAGGATCTACGGTAGGTCAACCAATGATAGCCCTGGCATTGTCTCTACCGTGGGCTTGTGGTTACCGGAGGTGTCTTATCCTTTCTAGTTGGGTTGGTGGGGGCTACCGTAGGTTGCCCTATGGTAGGAGTCCCTGTAGAGTGGTAGGGTTCAAGTTATAGTTTACTCCCTGAAGGTCGCCCCACCTACCGTAGACCTTTCTATGTCTACGGTAGGTCCCGTACTACTCATATCTCATCTCGGACAGCTCCCGTATTCTTGGCATCACATGTCCATGTGGTTCGCCTATCACAAGGAACTGTACCGGTGGTGCAAGTTCCGTGCCGGCTACCGTAAACAGCTGTGTTTACCGTAGGTCAATGTGCCATTGGTAATCCTTCCTAAGCTTTAGCTTGTAGTGCACCTACCGTAGACCGCTGGGGCTACGGTAGGCCTTATCTTTAGCTTAGTTCTTGTTTCAACTTTGGGCGGGTACCATAAGGCGGCCGCCACAATATCATATCTGCTTTATAGCTCAATCTACGCCTAGTTGTGCTTGACAACACTGCCTTCATGATATCTGATCTATTGTGTTGAATCTTGACCCGACCGTAGGCCGGGAGCTACCGTAGGTCTGCTAACCAACGGTAGCCCTTCAATAATCCCAACGGTTGGACTAATCCGAGTTCGACTATTAATATTGAAACAAGGTGCCGCTTGTGACGTTCAGCTACTAAGAAGTGTAGTTCCTCTTATTCACCTCTAGCACTCAAGGAATCTGACGGTCAGCCAACTCCCGGAGCCCGACGGTAGACTTTATAACTGAACTTAGTTCCCCTAAAGGTTCTTTATTGAGTCTTCAAGTACTTGGTGGCCCATCGGCTTTCAACCGTCATAGGTGTAGAATACCATTCCGAGGAGAATGTACTCTCTCTGTTCTAGTCTCCCTTTGACCTTTGAATAGGTTCGAAAACTGGTGGTTTTCATGTGTGTTTTCTTGTACACCCTATCAACGGACAAAGACATGAATATTGAGCCACGGAAGGAGGCACGAGCTACGGAGTACGGAAATTGAGCGCTGCAGACAAATTCGTAACTATCTGTGAGCTAGGTATCTCCTTCAGCACATGGAACAGCATGGAGATCCATGCTGCGAGGCAAGGAGGGCAGTGTAGAAGGGGTCCGTGGACGGAAGAGGAATAAGGTCATGTGTGGCGGTTCGGAAAAGAACTAGTATAAAAGCAGGAACATTTGTAGAAGTTATTACCTCCCCCTACTCATACCTAAGCTACTCCCCTCCAGCACACAGGGTGAAAATCTAGTCAAATACATACCCGCTCAGGTTGCGCCGCCCTCTGTGGGACCAACCAAGGTCAATTTGGGCCAAAGCTTCAAACAAGGAGGCTTATCCGTAGTGCTTCTGGTTCAATAGAACGGGCCAGAAAGAATTATAGAAACATTGGCATTGACAGTGCACATGGTTGTAGAACACGCGGCAAAAACTTCTAAACAGCTAGCAGTCCAACTTAGCTGTGTAATGTTGGCTTGGGCCTCAAATGCAGATCCGTGCATGGAGTACCACCCCCCATCATAGCGGAAGGCTTATCTGATTCAATTATAACCACTCCATGATCCATTCTCGCCATTTCACCCCACACGTGCATGGAATTAAAAGCCCCAGGCGTACCAGCACAGCGCAGAGAAAAACCCAGATTACAAAGGACCACACTATAACCTGTACGTGTTGTGTTCAACAGTTTTGGAGACACTGCTTGCCTGACCTATATGAGGCAAGGAGATAAGGAAAAGGACCATATAGCCCAGGCATCTCGGTGCAGAATGGCGTTCATTTTGCGGAGCCTCGCCCTTCGCGCAAGTGTAGAAAACCCTCTGATTGTAGCTTTCCTGGAAGGCTAGCCCCCGACGAGGAACCTGGTGAAACTGTTCTTTCCGTATGGAAGGAGCTGTACCACCACCACCGTAGCAGACAAATCTCTGTGACAGAGAAATCCCCCCCTAGAGGATGAATTAACTGTGCTTTTGCCTGATTGTTATGAATATAAGCGGAGGAGGGCTGTAATAAGAGAAGTAGGATTGCAATAGCACTTTTGGTTAGAAGGCTGCTTTAGAGCAATCAGATGCAATAGGAGGATACTACCGTGAGCTTATTTACTACAGGAATTGTATCTAGAATATTTTACTTGCATCTACTTGGACTGTCCGTTACTAATCCAATGCCCGAAGGCCGAGCTGCATATTACAAATTACAACACTGACTATACCACACCTGGTCAGACAACTCACGGAACCGCAGTCCGTATCACATCATGTGGAACTGGAGGTGCCTGCCACTCACTCATGAAGCTCAATTGAGATTTCTTGAAATTGACCTTTAGTATCTGTAGTGCTTCCATCAAAAGAGGACTTGTCCAAATTTCACAACTCTACAGATGAGATGTATCATCATCATAAATCAATTTATTTTGCCGTAGGACGAAAATTTGTACAAACACGGTGCGCGGGTTTTCTATGGACGAAAACCCCTATTACTGTATCTTCCAACAGCTATAGGAGGTAGATGAGGGGTCCCGTGAGCCCAGAAGTATCCAGAGACAGAATTCTGTGGTGAGATAAGATGTAGCCTGGCGTGATTAATACACCGGAAGTATTCTCAACACACCAATTGGCCTGCGGAGGGTTTACATGAAATCAAATCAAAGATCAAACTTTTTGAACCATGGGAAAGCTGTTCAATTCTGGCCATCTCAGACTCAAAGAACTTGAGTTTGGCACTGGCACAATGAATTCCGCCTAAGAATACAGGAAGCATGGATAGATGCATGAATTTCTTTCATTGTTACAGAGATCAAAGTTTGAGGGTGTTTGTCTCTGAACTTCAAAGCCGCGCTCTATCACGTTAAAAGTGTGGCACTTCATGCCACCAGTTTTAGGGTGATCTATACCTTTCCCTAAGCTCTCTTAAAAATTTCGGAGGCATGTCTACCATTGCCGAGGCGCCCCCATGACCCTCGCGAAGAAAATGATGTAAAAATTAGATCTTTTGATCCCAACACCATGTTAAAATGCGTGGCATTTCAGGTGGTCAATTTTAGGGGATTCTATACCTGTCCCTGAGTGCTTTCAATTTTTTTCAAGGTATGTTTACCATTTACGAAGCACCCTCATAACCCTCACAAGAAAAGTGATACAATATCAACCTCTGTCAAGCTTCGTTGTGAATTGGCTCAAATTCAGCGGAATCCAGTGGACTCCACCAGATTCGGGGTAGAATTTCTTGAACTAACTGCTAGCTCATCTTGCTTACTTTCTGTGGGCTTAGTTTATGTAAGTCAATTAACTTGAAACAAGGTCTTAGATATTTTTTCCTTCTTTGCACTATAAGTAAAATTCCTTAGTCGTAAGTTCATTGAAATTCAGCAGAATTCACTGTATCCATTATTTCCTTCCACTAGATTCCGGCCTGGGGTAGTATGTACACTGAAGTACGGCGGAATCCAGTGGAAGTTCGCTGGATTGCGGTGTCTCCGACCGGCGTTGCCGCTCCGGGCATATTACATCACTAACGTTACCATTACGGACGAGAGCCAGGGTGGGAAGTGATCCGTCGGTAGTGAGGATTTGTAGCCAAGAACGCGGACAGCGACGGCGACGACGGAGGAGTGGTTTCCCAAATGAAAGAGAGGAACATAGAAGCCCCGTGACCAGTAGAATGGAGCTCAGGAGACAAAAATAAGCTGGATGCTCGACAACTAAGATGGATTTTTAATTTTTAATTTTTTTCAGACATCGGTCTCGATTAGAAAAGCTCGTTATTTACTCTCAGGACTCACTGCGGCACATATGGCAAGGCAGAGTAAGCTGAGGGTGTAACAGCAAACTTCGAAATTTGAGTTTTCTATAATAATAAAAAAAGCCATGTCGATTAGAGAGATTAAGATAAGACAAGATAAGATCTATCAGAAGTGGAGAAACTATGAAGTCACGAGGATGATGGAGCAAACAACATCTAAAAGTAATATAAACAAAGTCAAAGTCACGCATACTGAATTTGCCAAAAATTCTGGGGGAGAAATCGATCACGAGAACGATTCCTAAAAAGGATATTTTAGGACTCGTAATCCCCCATCCTCGTCACGTGCATTTAGGTAGAATTGCTTCGCTGCGCTCGCAATAATTGGAACCCTATCCAAGTCAACCACCTAAAGATCATAAAACTCGTTTTCCAACGCGTCGTCTTCCTCGGTCTCGAGGCTGAACCAACTATCTTCCGAGCCACCGTCCGATTCGTCATCCAACCACTCATCGAGCAGGTCCTGTGGCAGATTATCCACAGTTTCGGGATCGTCGTAGGTCTCGGTAGGGTGTATGGTTGACCGTTGCACCGCTTGGGAGTCGGCGTACTCTTTGCAACGTGCCTCCTGAAGCTTCACGTTGTGCGGGGCCATTCGTACACTGTCCCCGCAGTCGAACAACTCTTGCTCGCGTCGTACTGCGCGGATCTCTACGGCCCCGAAGTATGTAAAGTCCCAATCGTCCACGGCCAAGAGATCCGTCAGCTGGATAGAGACTAGACCGTCACGCTCATCCTGGCGGATGGAAAGACCGGGAAATGTCATGGACCAGTCACCACGCACACGCGGATCGAATGCTCTGGGGATGTCGTCTATCAACGCAATTAACCCGGTGTCCAGGAATCTGGGGCCTATGATATTTGGGAAGGGAGATAATCGCCCTGGAAGCACCAGGTTCTCGTAGAGCTCTTGTGTCCAGACGTCGAGCCACTTGATAGAGGGGAACGCGGGGGAGTCGAGATTAAGACCGAAGTACATAGGAAGAACGACATGTTCCAAGCCTGGACATCTTGCAAGGAGAGGCGCGAAGTCTGTGACCGGGCTCGGTTGGTTGAATATACTTCCGGCGGGCAGCACACCAGGAAATGCGAGGTACTGCAGCCCTCGTCCGTGTTTCCGGAGGAGATGATGGTAGGTAACGTCGAGGAACTGCGCATGTTCCAGGTCCGTTGAGACGCGGAGTGTCAAGTGCTTCAGCTTGGGCATCCTCCAATTTGTACTGAATTTTTGGATGACGGTGTCCCCGCCCAGGGTGATATATAGGGTGTGAAGGCGAGGAAAGTCCAATTCGAGAGCATCCAAAACTTCGTCATCCAAAGCGCGGATCGAAAGCTCTTCCAACTGCTCGCAACATAGTTGGAGAGTGGCATATACGGTAGAGAGTTCCTCATGCAAGGCGAATTTGAGGGAGGTCACGGTCGAGGGCAGAGCAGGAAACCGAAAAGGTTTCGGAGGCGGAAATGGGGGGAGGTGGTTTAGGCTCGTCAACGCCGGGCAAAGCTGGACGATCTGGGTGAGATCCGGATGGATTGTGGCTCGGTAGGTTCGCGGTACAAAACACGCGATGGTTATGTTCCGGACGAATCCGCCGAGTAATGGATTTTCGGCGAGCGCGAAGAGGAGGGCTTGGATACCAGGAACGCGACGAATGGTAATAGTTCGATACAAGAGATCGATTCCGGCCTGCGATGAACATAATGAGATAAACTGGGAAATGTGCGAATCCAGATTGCCACCGACCTCATACCAAGATTTAGACACTAGAACGAGCGCTCTTTTGGTGACCATAGAGCTACACCAAGGAGAATCCGGTCCGCATGAAAGACTGGCATTGAGCATGATATCCGACGGGATTGTCATGTCGAAGATCTCGTGCAGAATTTCTGACGGAAGAGCAGGAAGTGACTGGATTTATAATCAATTGGTGTACTTCACTGCCCAAACAATCTCACTCACACCGCCAGGCATTTTGCCACCATAAGAGACGCTCGTAATGGGGGGCTTGCAGCAGATTGGAGTACCATCGCGCGCTAGCCAGGTTCTAACTAGCCTTTCGTCGTCCTGATCGCGCATACCCTCTACAAGATTCTTGCTGTTGGCAGAGAACCTTTTCCGAAGCGATATGCGGTCTACGGGTTCTGGAAACTGGGATGTATTTAATGTCAGTGGCAGTAATGATTGCTGCAAGACTTGAGCACCGCACCGAAATTGGGGAAGAGGAAGGTCTTTTAAATGGTGGCTCCACGAACGCTGGGTCTAGCGATTCGGAGCGTTTCCGTTTAAATGAACCGGTAGGGGTTGGACGAAGTTCAGCCCGGTTCTTCATGGATAACTTGGTAAGCTGTGCAGTCCGGGTTTAGTACGCAGAGCGCAAGGAATGAGTGGTGGGATGAGATGGTGGGCGAGAGAAGGATAGAGTGGGTTGGCTTGGACCCAACTTGGACCTTGATGGAGTTTTCGACAACAATAGTTTCAGGTTTGCCGAATTCGAAGCAGCATGAGACTTGATCCCATCATTGCTCGAAAAGGTGGCTACGAAAGTTTGGTGAGGATGCGAGGACGTGTACAATGGTATATCTACAGAGCTACAGAGGAAAGTCCGACCGAATACATGTGCATGTATTGTCGCTTTTGAAGGCCCGGGAGTGTATACAATATTTGGGTTCAAGTTCAATATGCACTCCCGGGCTCAACAAACTCGCTGTCCTTTTCTACCACTCGACTTCCTTCGAGAGTGATGTCTAGCGTGGTGTCCCCGCCGCTCTAAAAAAGTAAGATGCTTGATGCTGAGGTTGAACCTACGACAGGAACACACCTTCGAGAGAGCTAGCGCTGGTTGGGAATCCGATCTCTGTCCCTCTGCGTCATATTCACTTCTCCATCGCATGGTGCTCTGGATTCTTGATAGATGTATGGTTTTTGGATCATCTAATCTTCCACGGAGTTGTTGTCCCGCATTGACGATGGCGAGGTAGGAGTTGAGATAAACTAATGGAGTGTTATCTGCATATAAGCAGACAAAGTGAACATGACACACGCTTGCTGAGAAGGAGGTAAAAGCCTAGAATAATTAGAAGGCCTGCTGCAGCAAGCAGATCAAGGACGCACCGAGGAAAATAAAATTGGTAGGCATAAATACGAATGAAAGCATTCCTGCCGCTGCGTCGATGCTGCCAGAAATTTCAGCTGGCGGTCCATTGCTATTTCGTGCCAACCTACGCGACGACTAGTCCAGTGTTCACGGCATACATCATGAGCATTCGGATGAGTGAGTCCGTCCTAAAAAAGAGCGCTCATTGTTTTATTCATGTGAGATAAAAGAAACGAACCGGGCGAATCCCGTTCTGGATCTCCGCAACAAGTAACACAGCGCGAGTGCGACACTCAGATCGGCGGATGTGCCGGCAGCAAAGTTGAGATACATCAAGCTCTGCGAAAGAAATTATCAGGTCCGAGGAGGCACGTAAGTGACGGGACGAACCGACAGGGAAATGAGGTCAAAGAACGTCTTCAAAGTAAACCTGAATGACGACAGTTAATACCTTGCATTCGGGTAGTCCGGCAAAGCTGGAATACGCTTTGGCAGTAATGACTAGGGACAGGGTTAAGCTGTGACATGTATTATGATAGCTTAGACCCACTAATCCCGCAAGCTGGGAAACGGACGACATTAGAACGTGACTGGAAGTTTCCAAATGACACATACTGAGATCCAGAGTGGACATGACCACCTCAGAAAAAACGCGTATGTGCATCAAGTCAGATGCCAATGGAAGAAGCGAAACGTACGAGCCAGACAGTCCCAGGGATATTTCCGTTGCTGACTGAAATGCAAGTTCATGTGAGCGTGGGTGGCCGATGGAAATTTGAGCAATGACCGTTGACTTACGCCGATAAACTCGGCGTGCAAACGCGCTGTACGACGTAACATTAATTAACGGTACTCTTCAATAGCAAGAAAGCTATTCACATTCGCACAATGAAGTTCGAAAGGGCCTACGAGAGTAAACTGTTCAATCATCGTGTGCGGAGATTTGAAGTCGTCTCACCGTTACAGCAACGTGAACCTGAGCGCCCAACCTCGTCAGCTCCACATAAAATGACGTGAGAATTCCTCACAATGATACTCCTACGGCACGGTGAATATAAGTTGGCGCGCGACTGATATGCGGCTCTTCGTACCAGACTGGAAAGATGATGGCCTCAGGGTTGAGATAATTGCTGACCAGATAAAAGTAAAGAATGTGGCAGTTCAAGAAAGTGTCGAACGTGTCTAAAAACCTAAAAGGCAACTACTCAGCGGGCACAAATCGATACAAATCAAGGGACCCACCAAAGGAACGCGACCTTGATGGGCGGCGGAATGTTATAAGTAGGGATCTAACAGAGAGCAAACGAACACACCAAGGTCTTCTGGGACGCGCGATCCGTCGACCCGCTCATAAAGAATGTATAGGTCTGCACACAGGTAACTCCCCATAGCCTGAACGTAGTTAGTCGGTTAAATCCACGCGACGCGTCATGGCGAAACACACGCAGTAGCAACCAGTCCGCCGATGAGAAGCGCTCCGAGGGTATTGTCGAACTTCGGGAGCCCAGGAGGAGGCAGCGCAGTACTAGCCATGTTGTGTGGGGGGGCCTAGCTGTCGGTTATAAACTGGTACACACTACTTCTTCATAAAGGATCCAAATTTAAACACATCAGCGGGGTCTGTAAGCGCTGCCAGTGAGTTCCGGGGAAGTTCCCCCGTGTGGGCATGTGCACTTGGAGCTCTCATTTCGGCTCTTCTGGCAGGGTTGATTTTCGAGCTGGAAAATTAAACGGACAAGGACAGGCAGTGAAGAAATTAACCCGACACAGACAGACAGTGAAGGAAAGGAGTAACGTCAAGACAGCCGGACTCTCGAGCCTCCGTTGACGAACTGAGAGGTCGAAACTTCGTTGCGGGTGGAAGAAGTAACCTCAAGCCACTCGAAATCGAGCCCTGCGTTGCCGACCTCAGACACCAGAGCCTCGCAGGAATAAAAAAACCAGCGCGAATGAGCGTAAACCGGAGCCTGTCTAACCACTGAACCGACCGACGGGGGTCAAGCGATATCCAGCAGTAATCGATGCCGCATTTTCGCAGAAACCCAATTCCAGCGCGACTTGGAATCGGAGGCGCCTGTGAGGGTCCTTTGTGGGTGTCTTCGACCTGAAATCAGCAACGGAAAACTTCCATAGCCGGCTTGTCGCAGGGCTCGGATGAAAGAAGCAAAATGTGAGTGCACCGTCGGCCGCCGCAGAGAGTTTCCATTTTGAAGAATTCTGCGTGTGGATTTCGCGGCTCGACAGTGCCGGACCGCCGGTGCTGTGGATGGAACCACCGGCAAAAAAGGAAAGAACAAGGAGAAGAAGGATCATATGACCAGACGCGTCGTGGTCTGCGTACCAAAACACCACCACACAAAAAGGAGTCCAAACTTCCAAGTTCACCACAATTTATTGTGTGAAGTAAATCCGAGGTAAGAAATTCGACGGAAAAAATGCGATCTAATCCAACCGATGATGCTATGAGGGAGAAAATGAGGGGGGTAACGAGTGTGTGGGTGGGTATGCCAAACTAAACTACTTAACGAGTGGACGCCAATGCATACTGTATCCTGACAGCGCTGGCTGACAGAACTATGTATCCATGTAATCCATCCATCCAAGGTAACAGCTATCCAATGTAAGAACTGGTATAGGTATGTAGAAATACAATATCGCTCTTTAAATACGCGATAAGTAAAAAAAAAGATAAATGCGGGATGCGGAGGGGATGAAATGCGGGAAGAGAGAGAGAGAGAGAGAGAGAGATGCGGACGTGTGTGGGATGCATGTTGATGGAGCGAGATTGAGTGAGATAGATGGAAATTCAAGACCGGTCAGCTTCAGCCTGGCGGAGCAGCTTTAACGCTTGCTCGGAGCGCGGGCGAATGTCGCAATCGAAGTGGTCGGGCATCCTATCTAGCAGTCAGTCGATTTTCAAATTGAGTCGGCGAAAAGCACGCGTACCGGAAGACAGAGTTATTGAAATCGATCTTGGGCTCGACAGGGTTACCGAACGAGTCCTTGGCCTTGGAAATGTCCAGGGTCGCGAGGACGGAGGTGATGAGGATCCACACGGATGACTCGACCAAGTTCACCCCTGGGCAACGCCGACGACCGAAACCCTTTTTGTTTTTGGATGTTATAAGAAAGCTCCAAGGAGGAAGGAAGGAAGAAGACGCACAAAGACATAGCTACGCGGGTCGCGCTTCTTGGCGAGTGCAGGCTCAACCTTCTCGAGGTACCGCTCCGGGAGGAAGGCCGACGCGTTCGGGAACAGCGTCTCATCGCGAGTGATTGCCCTGCACCACAAAAATCCACAGGTCAGAAACGAGCAATGGAACTCCGAGAAGGAGGGATGATGACGAAGTGGTGAGGGATGTCAGGGTGGACGGATGAACGGAAGGTGATATGATAGAAGAGGGAAAAGGACATACCAGACGTTGCCAAAGATCTATACCAAAGCAGGATGATGGTCAATACACAGTTACCCTTGCCGTAAAGCACAACGCACCAGGGAGCCCTTGGGGATGAGCATGCCGCGATACACGTCGTCCTCCATTAATCGGTGGGGAAGACCTGCAGCGCAGAGTTAGGTTAACATACAGACCAGTAATTGCCGGGTCCAGTGGCAGACGACGTACTGAGCGGCACCGGTACCTGAAGAAGGGACCTGGTCAGTGTCACGGCATTTGGATAGATAGGATGAATTGACTTACACCCCATCGGTAGACTTCACTGAGTACTGCATCAACTAAAACGAAGAAAATAGTGTCAGTAAAGGCCGCGGCAAGGTTGGATTGAGACAAAAGGATACACGTACCGAACGGCAGCGAAGCACGGTCGCTGAATGTCGGGAGCCTATCAGTCCCGACGACGGAGTCGATTTCCTTCTGCGCCTTGATCAGGACCTCGGGGTGGAGCACCATCGCCAGCAGAAAGTGGCAGAAGACCGTGATAGTCTGATATTCGCGGTTCATTCAATGTTCAGAGTAAAATTAGCGGCAACTGAGACGCCGACGAACCGTGTCCATGCTGGCCGAGTACATCGAGTTGGCAGTTTGTTTGAGGTCAAACTCGAACTGCGGCGTGCACTTCTTCTCGTCCTCCAGCAGCATCGAGCAGAACGACGGGACATAGGTTCCAGATTTCTGTGGGCCAAAAAAAAAGTGTGAGTGAGGAAGGAGTTAGATGAAAAGAAGGATCAAGGATCAAAGAAAAGTGGAGGTGCTCCGCGTAGATCGAAAACTTACCAAGCTTGCTTTGACGAACTCGTACGGCCGGTCTACGAACCTAGTCCAATGATAAGAAAGGCTATCAAGCAGGCAGTTAATCGTTTACTCGTCCATCTTCGCCTTCCACTGAGCAGCCTTGATTAAGAAACCGGACCCGGGCGCCCATGTCGGTAGACGCTTCAATGATGGGAAGATGTCGCTGTGGGAGCGTGAGGGAAGCGGATATTAAATAAGATAGCCACGAACACCGGCCACTGGCAAAAATACGAGTATCAGCAATGACCAAGCAAGTAAGACAGAAAGAAAACACGCACGATTCCACCGCCCGAGGCAATTTTGTTCGACAATAAATCGACACACTCTTCTCCCAGGTTTAAAAACTTGTCGTTGTTGCCGGCGGCTTCGTATCCATATACAACGGAGAGGGTCATGCCGCCTGCATAGCGCCGCGTGTGGGCGATGTAATTCGAGGGGTCTGCGACAAGGCTAGAAGCGTGCGAGAAAGAAAGAAAAATTAACGGCGCAAGCTCTGCTCAGTAGCTGAGATGTCGCACCTCCGGATGAAAGAGAGTGTTTCCGCCTCAATTAATGGGTGGTACGCGGGGATGACTTGGACGCCGAATGCCTGGTTAATGAGCTTGCGCTGGCGCCTGGACGTGTCCCCGTATCGAGTGAATGCGACCTGCACGAGAGAGCATTGGGATCACGGAAAAAAGGAGGAATACGCGACATACCATGTTATCGCAGCCGCATAGCTCGCCTGCCATAACCAGGGTCGGTTTGTCGCCATAGATAGAGCCTTTCTTGTCCAGCAAGTCCATAGTCGCCTCAGGACTATCAAAAAATTAAATTAAATCAACGCAGGAGAGCATCGACTGACCTGCTCAGCTGGCGGCACGAATGGTATCAATACGCGTTTTGGATGGAAGAAAAGACCAGTGCAAAAGAGACTCACGAAAACCAGCCCTTGTCCTGCAACATGCAGATATGCTACATCACCAAACTTTTTCGCCCATTTCTCTGCGACCAGCCACAACTCTTTCGCCTGGAGGTCGAGTACATTGCCGAGGATCGGGACGGGTCTGGGACCTGGCGGGAGTGCGCCGGACGAGGATTTCCAGCGCCGGACGAGGAGAGTTACCAGAACAGCAGCGAGTACCCAGGCGGCCAGACTCATCGTTATTTACGGCGAGAAGGTACAAAGGAGAATTCCAGAAGGAGGGGGAAGGAAAGGGGAGAGTTTGTGACTACACGCCGCGCGGCTAGGACTTTTGAGGGCCCTGTCAGGCAGCATCCTTATGAGGGTGAAGAAGAAGTCTCAAAACGGCAATTCGGCCCAGGAATTCGTCTCCGGCTATTCTAAACGGGCTTCTTTCAGGATGCATGTACCTGGATACATACATCCTCGCTAAACTGTTTCACGACATACATAGAATTTTACAAGGCCATTCAAGAGCATTGCAAGCATTTTTGGCCATGGCCTCGAATTAAATATCTCGCACTACCCAAAGGCGGCGCTACAGGGCCGACCTCTGACGATTCTGCGGCAAACGCGCTGCTAAAGTGGATATATTCATTTGTCCAGCCGAGACGAAGAGCACCACAAGATTGCGCCCTCAGGCTAGTCTATGCAGCTCATTTTACCCGGCCTTGCAAACGTACATCTCGGGTATTCTTCTCCCCGTAGTTTTGCCCCGACGGAGTCCGCCCTTGGCTTTGCATGGACTCCGCTCCAGCCTCCGAGTTTCAAATGGGATTTCAATACCCTCCGTTCCATTCTACGCTCCGGCCCCACCGCTGACTTGTGCGCGAGGCTCGAGCCTGCAAACGGCTAGACGATCCAGAAAAAAAAAAGTAGTAGCCGGTCAACGTACTTTGATACTCGGGTCATCTTCCTCTGATAGTCGTTGCGGTGGAACACCCTTGCCTTCATTTCTGCTCCCGGGACACCAAACGCTCAGGGCTGAGCGCTGATGGCGCGCCTCGCCGCTCTCGCCAATCGCCTCACCTTGTATTTTTACACCATTTGGGCAAGTTCCCGGAAATAGTGGACGTGGCAACCACAAGAAATCAAAGGCGGGAGAGTGAAGTGACAAAGTACGCTCTTTAGCGAATAGTGTGCATCAATACGAGTTCGTCAGAAGCTTCCGAAGATCAAGGCCGCCGGTGAGCCCGCTCAGCGCGGAGTGTGAACTGTTCAAGTAAGTAGATGTGCAACAACATCGTCCTTGGTTCTCGGACGGACGTCATGCTCAGCTTGCCAGTTTAAGCCCTGCCCATGCCAAGTTGCCTTGAAGCTACATGTGAACGTTGACTGGTTTGAGCGCTCAAGGAAAGCAGATGTCCATCGTCAAGGCATCCAAATTGTTTGGGGAAAGCGGAATTGAGGGTCGAAATCCGCCGTCGTACAACGCGAGAAATAACCGTTGTCGCCGCTCATCATGGTCAGAGTAAGGCAGCGCTTCGGCTGTTCGGGACCGACGGCCGTCTGATAGGCGCGGCACTGATGGCATTAGGCGCCTGCGGCTTTGTTTTGAACCACCACGTCAAGAAATGCTTACATAAGTACCAAGAGAAGCGGCGACTGGAACTTGACTGGACCACCGACTTCCCAGGATTTTCTTGGGATGCGAAATTTTCTAGCGTTGGAGGACTGCAGTGCCGAACAAATTTTTCGAACGAAAATGACTTGAAGACACTGAGCGTCAACGATAGTATCAGCCTGGCTTATACATCAATCTCGAATTAATCGGCATGAAGCTGTACCTCCCAACCATGTACTAATAGCATAATCTTATTCGCCCACAGCACATCGCAGTCCTATGTGACCGCAAGCATTCCGAGTCCACCGCACACGGAGGACGGCATACTTTCCCGGAGAAATTAACGTTTATCCAGGCCTGCGATGGTCCGGAAGGGGGAAGGACATTGAACGTCGAGTACCAACCTTGTTTTTTTTTACATTATGGGATTGACAAAGGTGTCTTTGACGACACCCTGGGTTGGTGTCGTACCCAACGGTATTCCGAGTCCATCGCACTTTCCGGAAAACAGTACTTATGTACTGCAACAGACTGGAGGTTGAACGTTCAACACCAGCCTTGTCAGCGAGTATAATTTCCCAATCCAATCCACCATGTTGCACTGTGGCTAATTCTTCAACCTCCATACTCCAATTTATCGCCCTCTCGTAATGGACGGTATGCCGAGTCCACCGCACGCGGAGCCTTTGTGGCAGCCCGCACCCGAGGTGAGTAAACTACACATAAATTCGGCCGTGATTCATCCCTGACTAAGTCGAACTGAACTCAAAAGCCAAAAGCCAAATTTTTCGCGACTCCCCGCTCTCAAGGACTTACATTACCTGAAGCCTTGGTAAACGGGGCCGAGGCCTGAGCGTAAGAAAGCTATTAAACTGTGTGCTTATCCGAGCCGGCCCATCCGTCCCCTACGCGCAAGGTATGCATTTTGCCCTCTCCTTTCCGCTGCTATTGGCGACGGCCGCCGTAGCGCGCAAGTGCGCTGTATGCCCCCAAACGATCTCCGAACCTGGGGAAGAGGAGTACGAGCTGGTGTCCACCGAGTATCAACCGAACACTGTCGTCTGCGGGTACGTCCTTATGCGCAGTTCATCTTAGGTCGGGACACTTACGACCTCCTTTGGCATTGCACAGATATTTTCTGCGCGTACGTCCTTATGCGCAGTTCATCTTAGGTTGGGACACTTACGACCTCCTTTGGCATTGCACAGATATTTTCTACCACAGGTACCACCTACGAGGATGAAGAGAAATGGATGGAAATATTGCACATATGATGTACGTTTGTCGAATTCCCTCGAGCTTTAAGAATGTTAATCGAATCGCTAGGACATGGGCAAGATAATGGGTACCAATTTGGACTACTGTCCGGCCCCGGTGCCGACAAAGGCATCGCCGAAATGCAGTTAAGGTCAAGATTCCGCGGGAGCACTAGTGTGATGAAATATTCGGGTTGGCACCGTGTTTGTTGGAGAATCGGAAAGGATGTTCGAGGCCACAAGATATCGATTCCTGAAAACAATGTATCCCTACAGGTCGTTATATTCGTGCATTACCGCGGTGCCTTGATTTGTGTTCGGCCGAGAGAAACTTTGGCCGTGGGATCTCATCAAAGTCAAGGTTCAACCTCGGAATCCCCCGGCATTGTCAAGTTGCAACCGAAAAATTCAATGAAAAATCCCACGAATATTAAATGCCATTAGTATCCTATAGCGACGCCTCCGAGATGCTTTCCTTCGTCTTTCAAGGTATAGTATGATCTCCATCCTAATATGGTATGTTTTAATTTACTTCTCCCGGTTCTCCGCGCCACTTTTCGCCCCACTTACGTCACATTCTCCGCGAACGAATCATGGGTCTGGACGGCACAGCACCTCAGTCAGCCACTGATGGCTTTCTCTGGAGTCGGGACGGTGACCGAACGCGCAGCTCTGCAGACTCCACCATGATCCTCTTGTCTTTAACCACCATTATTCCTGCAGCCGTCGCTGCGCTCCCGGGGCTCTCCCGACCGACCCCGTTCCTTATCGATTTGAAGGAAAACTGCCGCTTCCGCGTGGGGTCCAGGGCTTACGACTTGTGCCCGCTTTTTGGCCCCGCACCTGCGGAGAAACGGCCTTTGCTAGTGAAGGCAGGTCCCGCAGAATACCGAATTCACTTTGGGTTGGAGGATGGAAATCGGGATCCGGGATCGTCTCGCGATCTGGGTAGCCCTGTTAGTATTTGTACTCAATGGCATCCGCATCTTCCCCATTAAAACGCGCTCAGTGTCCTCCCGGAACTCGTATACGTCTACTGTGTAAGCGTTGCTGTACAGATCTGCTAGGAAACTGAAATGAATGCGTGAAGCAGCGGACGAATCGCACAGAGATATTCCTATCTCTGGCGACTCTTCTATTATTACCGTCGACTTGGAAGACTCCGACGGTGAGTTCTTTCATCCGCAGACATTCGAGCTGAGCTCACGAGTTAACAGAAGCTTTAACTCTGCAACTCGGTGGTGATCGCGGCGGGGCGGTACTACGACTGGTTTGTGACCCATGCGTTGAAGTTGGCCAGGTGTGTAATTTCAACCGCTTGCCCTACCGGCGATCCTCACTTTCAAATCAGCCCACACTTTCAGGCGTTGAGAACAGCCTGCACTCGTTCGTTTGGCGAACGAAGTTCGGATGTGAATCTGGGACTCTAGCCTCCTATTCCATTCATGCCTTAGACTCCGAATCGGACACTAATACACCTCCAACGGACGATACCTCGAACCCGTCGAACCCCGATGATGAGTCGGAACAACTCCTTGAGGGCGACAAGCAGCGAAGATCGCGTTTTTTCCGCCGCCGTTATCCTCGCCATCATTTCGTACGGTCCCTCGTTGAAGTTTATAGGCTTCTCTAACCTCTCTTCACAGAATCCTCATCATATCACTCTCCATAATCTCATACAAACACCCCGACCGTCTTAATTTCCTCCTCGCGGAACACATTAAACCTCTGTTACGACGCATCTCTTTCAACAACATCCATTTACCCCATATTTCTGTTCCTCACCCGTTGAAGCCCGCCGGTGAAGGCCGGTTGGTCCTCTGGGCACACGAAGACCTCGAGCTGGACGAGGATATCATGGTCAATGGCAGCGATGCCTATGATGAACCGGATGAAGCTGACGACGAATCCATCCCTTTACGGCCTAGTCTCAGAAAAGGCGGGCGGGCAGTGAAGAATTATGGGAGCGCAACGTCACCATTTTGGTGAGCGGGATACCATGCACAAAGAAAATACCAATGTAGACTATTTCGTAATCCCGTAACACCATGCGAAGAAATTGTATCAACACAAGTTACAACTGCTGTTTGTAGACACCTAGACTTGGGCCGAGTGCAGAAGACAGTGCAACCCCAAAATCTTCAACCTCTTTCCCCAGCGTTTGTCAAATTGTGTTTCTTCCAACCACTCAGGCTAATTTCAGGCGGAGACCTGGTCGTAAAAGATCTTGAGGTGAATTGAAGACAATCACCTTGCTTGTCAATGTCTCTCCACCCCTCATAATTGGCTCTTTTTGGTCGGGGTCACCCAGTGATCCTAAACCTCCCGACATTGAGTTCTTGGCCTTGTCTGTAGTACCTCGTTTTACCCAATATTTATCTCTAATTTACCTAAATTTAGCATTGGCTTTTGAATTCAGGTAAATTGTCAAGGTTCGCGTTCCCATCGGTATCTTATCGTCATGTTGTTTACCGTGACCCGCTACATAGTAGACTACAAACAATCGGGGACTCAGTTCTGAACCATAACAGAGTTCAGACTGAGGCGTAAGTGCCGCTCATTCCTAGCTACAATATTTTACTCTCCACTCGTCCTAGATAAATAATATCCGAGTTCTTGTTCGTTTACAGCTAAATCAAAAACGATAGACGTTTTCGTTTTGAAACAAAACTTCGGGCCGAGCACAGCCCTCTGCCTACCAAAGCCACAAGTGGCCCCACCCATCACGAGAGGAAATTTGGAGAGTCAAATTGGAGTCGAAACTTTCAAGAAACTTTGGAATTCTATGCTCGGCCCGAAGTTTTGTTTAAATCGAAAACGTCTATCGTTTTTGACTTAGCTGTAAGCGCCGGTTCAGTTTCACAGTGATATGTTCAACCAATGTTCAACACAAGTTCAACCAACGACAACTCACGCTCAATCAAAGTCCTTCCCAGACCTAGCGGAGCTAGTAAAGCACTCAGTCCGGAAGGCACTGGGCCTTTTTGCAAGCAAGGTCTGTTTTGAGCTCGAAAATTAAAAAAGAATTCGAGGTTGAATAGCACCGCCACTGATGTCGTCTGCATCAGAGAAGAGATTTTTCTGATGCTGCCCAGTGCCAAGTCACACTCCTTCTTTCAAACCACCATCTCACTTGGTGATGAACTTCTAGGCATCCAGAATTTTGCAAGGGCTCCCGGCAAATTCTTGCGGACTCGTAATGCATTCGTCTTGGGTCCACGCCAGCCCCAAATCAGCCCGCGTAAACCGGTGAGAGGTGGTCAGCTTTCAGCCGGCCTTGTTTTATCCGCGATTCCAAACGTCCTTGTGCGGGGTCTGCCCTCCACATAACGGTTCGCGACCACTTAAACCGGCCTTCACACGACGAGTGCGGGACCTTCTAGAGCAAAACGCGCGCAAAGCCACGGTCCACGGAGGTTGCGAGGGGAGGCGAACAGTTCCAGAAACGCGTATGTAACGTTAAAGTGGCCAGAACGCTGCGATTCAGCTATCGCCATTCCCTAAGGTCCGCGCAGTAGAAAGCTCGGAGTCCTCGGCGCGGGAAGCAGGTGCTAGCGACATCCGGTGGTCGATGTCGAACCATTTCGTTTCTCGTCCAGTCATGAATTTTCCTAATACCTCTCCTCTCTTCGCCATGCACCTAATTTCCTCCCATTGCCCACGCGATTCCGCGGTCATTTTGTCAGGGATGGTGGACGGCGATCTTCTTGCGTCCGCATTCATCGCTGATCCTCAAATCCACAACGCGCTGTTCGACGTGGTCACCCCCCTCAATTTGGCATATGCAACGGACGATTGGAAAAGAACAAGCAACATTTGCTATAGCAACATTATGGCAAAGATAGGTTACGGCGACAGTGAGTATGTTCCGAACGCACGTTATCAATTCAAGCACTGGTATTCCGACAGCGCTGAACTGACGCCTCTCTCCTTTCGACAGGGATACCAATGGTTGTTGTAACGTTGCCCGTAATCATCGTGCCGCCGTTGGTCGCGGCTGACCATGTATCTCTATCGTTCACCCAATGTTGCTCCTTAGATTAGCCTCTGGCTTCTCGGTCCGAACATTACCATTCCATCCACGATTATCTCACTGCGCGATAATCTCACAGGGCCCTTAATCTTACAGACAAATCATCCGCACCAAAACACGTAGAGGAAGAATACCTGGATGCATAAATCTTGCCTTCTGATATGTATTTATTTCTCTTCGAGTTATTAGCGCAATATTCCATTCACACTAATTTTTGCTCGATTTATAGCTTCCAGATTCATTCGCGCAACTGAAGAGAGGAAGATCCGTGTAGAGGCCAGGCACGGCAGCCTTCGACTCATCCTTCAGGGTTCAGTCTTCAGAGCGCTCACCGTATTAACCCCGCGCCGCGAACCCAGGCTCGGATCAGTGTCCCGGAATCCATGTTTTCCTTCGTTGCGATGGTTATCGGAACCTCGGGCTCGTCCAAGTTCGTTGCTCGATTCGCTCATTAATACGTTCGTCGACGAGTCAGCACCGAGAAGCACCGGGATTTCACTGTTGCTCGTGGACTGGTAATGGGATGAAGTAGAAGCATTTCAACGTCCTCGGTATCCCCTCTCCTCTATTTAACATGACTGCTGGAACTCGGTTGAAGCAGTGAGCCTTCTCCTCCTCCTCTCTCCTCCTGCTCCCTGGTCTTCGGTTTGAACTGGTCCCCCCATTCATCCGCCATTTTCAACCACTTTCCGTCACCCCCTTCACCGAGCACCATTCGAACCGACAGATAACCTGTTAACGATACCTGGTCGTGTTATCGGTAAGTTGCCTGGCATCAATCCACCTGTTGCGCGCTGCAGCTATGTAACAGCTCAACAAAGTCAACTAAACTTTCAACACACCTCCTCCATTTTTCCACCATGAAATTCGCCTCCTGCATGCGCCTTCTTTCGACCGCGGTTGCTGTCCACCTCGCGTTCGCGTTGCCCGCCACACGAAAAGGCACCGTCCCGACGAAGACCGGCACAAAGCCACCCGTGCCGTCAGCAGTCGATGCAATTGGCGCGGCATTCGCTGCTGACCCGTCCATAAATGTCGCGGGCATCTACGCTGCAGCCCAGGCCTCGAACAGTCACACCCTCGCCACCTATCCCACCACCCCGGAGCGAAAGGCGTACACCAATATTTATGCCGACTGGAATTTCACCGGCGTCTCTGCTTTCCATTTCATCGCCGATATGGACGTTGACTGTGATGGGCCGAAGGTCAGTAGTCTCGAGTGTTGTGGTGCTTCAGATGCTGACCATTGTTTTTTTACCTCAGTCGAACTGCAAGGTAAATAATTTCTCATTTTCGTCTCATCGATGTCCAGCTTACAGTCAAACTACACTACCAGGGCAACAGAGACGGACAATCAGAAACCTCTTTTGGCGCGTTGGATGCGACCAAAGTCCCATATTTCGTTCTGCCGGAAAGATTCACCCAGGAATACAAGTCAATCCTGAAGGACAACGCTCTGGGAGCTATAATATGTAACGGGAAGATGTTTTATGGCATTTATGGTGATCAGGAGTAAGGATGTTTTTCAGCCGGCGGGACCTCCATTGACTGAATTATCACAGCGCCGATAGCCCACAAGTCATTGGAGAGGCCTCCATTCTCATAGGCCAAACCTGCTTCCCTGGCGGAACGATCAACGGCGACAATGGCCACCCGGAGAATGATGTTGCTTGTACGTCCAACCGACCAACATATTCCAATTTTTAAAGTTTGGGTGCAATGCAGATATAGTCTTTGGATCCCAGGTTCCGGTTGGGGTTCAGAAAAACAGCATCGATTTACCCGCCTTGAAGGCTTTGGGCGACGCGCAGGTGAAGCTGCTTCAGAAGGCTCTCCATCTTTGATTTGTTTGGGCCTTGGATCGCCACGCCGGCGTGGCTTGTTGGTTTGATAATGGAAATGTAGCTATATACCCTGTGTCATAGATGAACCCATAGAAATGTATAACCGATTCCTCAGACTGTTCAATGAAGTTCGCTTGCGATAAGATAAGATAAATAACGGATCAACCTGCTGACAAATTTAAACTCCGCTCCACGCATTTTCTTCACTGCACTCATGGCTCGCCGCAATGCTCCGCCCAACTCAGGCCCGGCCTATATTCAACAAAGCCAATCCCAGCGCCGCACCCTCGCCGACCCCGATGAGACCGCCTTCGCCCGTTTCCTCCGCGAGGAGGTCTGGGCACAGGACAAAAGAGTCGGAAATTTGAGTCTCTTGACGGGCGTAGGGATGTTCGTGGGTGCCATTGTGGCAATTAGAAAGTGGGGAGGTATGATGGTTCCTGCTTGAGGTGAGCATCTCCCCATATTCTGTGCGAATTTAATGCTCAGTGCCCGCAGACGCAGAACGATGACGCGGTCATCTAACGATATCGACGAGATTCCTGTTCAGATTTGAACAAAAAGCGCCCCACCAACTGTATCTTGGTTCCCCACCTGCGATTATTATGCACAATAATACAACATTATCGCCCGCGACTTGAATTAGGACTTGAAACTACTAATGGGCGCTAATTACTCCGCATATTTTCTCCCTTTGCCAGAAGAACGGGCTGTACCTTTCTCCCTCTGCTCTGTTGTCTAGGACCCTCGATCGTATTTTCTGCTGAACGACTGAAGGGCCTTGTGTACTTCAACATGTTTATCGTCGGAACGGCCGGAACCGGAACGGGCAGCTTGGATTTCGGGGTAGTCGTCCCAGCTACCCTCGAGGCCGGGCGCGGAATTCGAGTTCCAACAGAGTGCGACCGTTTCTTCGAGCTGCCACTACTGTCGGTCGAGGACGGTTGCTTGGGGTCTATCTGTGCCACGGCGTCGAGGTCGCGCGGAAAATTCTGCGGCAGACTGGCGGCTTGCATTGTTACTAAGGCTCTTGGCAGTGGATCCGATGTCCGTGTCGTGCCTAGAGCGGAGGGAGGGATGGGTGGTACTCGTGGAATGAGCTGTGGAGAACTGGGTGTCCGCAGTCGCTCCACTGCGGTGTTGGTCGAATGGAGTGGCCGAGTGAATGCGCTCGGGGCAAATCCCGTGGAGGTAATGCCAGCAGACCGCGCCGAATCTGCGCTGTTTGGTAACCATGTTGACACCACACCAACGAGGTACTCACGAGGTATCAGTCGAGTGCCTTCTGAGTTTGAACGCCCGCGACCAATTTTGCGCCCGACCGGCGAAGCAGCTTGGGCTCTTCTCTTGTCCTAGTTCCCAAGTTTAGTGATAAGCTGATCCTTTTTTTCTAGCTGCGTACCCTGGTTTCCGCGACGATCCGGAATGCTCTACAGACAATGACACCCAGGTCAAGATAACATCGAAGCACGCAAGCAAACCTCCTCACCGGATTTGCAGACTACGGCATCCACAGGAAGCGGCGATCTCGTACACGCCTTCCGCCGTGGCCTCTGTCAAAGCAAGGTGCATCGCGTGCCGCACAAGGGCCTGTAGGTGAAGGAGTCGGAACTCTGACGAGATGAGAAGGAGGTAGCTCAGCACCGCCGGTGCACGTTGCAGCGCTGTCCCCAGCGCCAGCGAATACAGGTACTGTAGCAGGGCCATGGTAACCGGATAAGACTGAGAAAAAGCGGCGCTTGTCTCCGTGAGAGTCATGTCGGTGCGCGTCCCGTGCTTCGCACTCGCGTCAGCACCAGATAATCCCGCGTGCCGTTCCCGAAGCCAGGGCCACCGCTCCATGATGAGTTGGCGCGAGCAGGGAATACGCCGGCCGTCGTCGCAGAGGAAAGCAAAATCGGCCTGTCGGCCGTCTGTGAGCGACGCGAGGCCCAGCTTTTGGCTCGCTGCATCCAATTTGAGCGGTGGTGGGTGGTAAACCCCCAGCGCCTCAAAATCTAAAACGGAGACCGCGTCCCAGCCAAGGATGAGCCCTTGCGCGCCGTCGACGAATTTCTCTGCGCGTTTCCCGAAGGTGAAAAATTTATTTTGCTCGTGCCACATATATCCGCTTCCCCATGACCCGTTGAGGAGTTCGCCGGTGTCAAGGCGCATCCAGTGGTTAGTGGTGAGGTCCAAGGTCCAGATACAAAAACTCAGTTGTTCGGTGTTGTCGACAGGGTGGTTACCCGCGAGGATGAGGGTGGTTGCGAGAATCGCACCGCTGGGAAACCGAACGGAGAACGGTGCGCCGCCGGTCCCAGTGGCCAGAGTCTGACCTCTGATTTGGCCGCCGGGTAAACAGGAAACGATATGGAGTTTCCCCTGTGGATGGTCGGACTGTTGAACAAAGTTAAACTCTTTTCAACCGAAAACTCAACACGGCGCACGCACGTTGTACAGGTAAATGTCACAAGGGGATTCATTTGTCGCCGGTTCGGAATAGAAAAATGCCTCAGACTTCATTGTACCGGCAGTATCCTCAGGGCAAGGAGAATGCGGTGGAAGCGCGCGAACATGGAATTGAGAGGTCGCAGCCAAGGCGTGGTCTATGTTCAGTGACGGATATGTTCTCTGAATCGTCCATTCGTTTCGGTCGAGGTCATAAACACAGATGTCGTCCAGTGCCGCGCCGAAAGAGTCTTTCCCACCCATTATGAACAGTCGGTTTACCGAAACACAGGACAAATGGGAGTGCCGCGGCCGTGGAAATTGCGTTATAGGCGCCGACGCTGTGGGAATGCTGGTCTTACGAGGAGGGGGAAGCCAGCGGCGGTTCGAAAGACTGAAGAGTTGGACGTCATTGTGTGCGCTACCTCGCACACCCAGACCCCCGCAGACAACTAAGTTGTCCCTCCCTATTAATCAGAAGGCGGGGATCAGATTCAACACGGGAACATGATTTCAACGTACGCACAGATATCCATTGTGTGGAAACAGCGCGCCCGGGGAACGGCGTCGTCTGCGGCCGCCGATATTACTTTTTTCCACTTCCAAAGTTCAAGATCTAGCTCATAGAGACGAGCTAAGGGCCTGGGCTCGGAAGCAGAAGGGAGGGATCCGCCCTAACAACAGGAATATAAGGGACGTAAATTGCTGCGAGACTAGTGGACTTACGAACAAGTAGAGCTTCGACCCTGAAATTGCTGTAGAGGCGCCCTAGTGCAGCCCTCGTCCGTAAGGATTCTCAATATCATGAATGTGACGGGGGACTCACGATTAATTTTGGCGGGACGTCTCCTATCGTGTCGCACGAATGGATAAGCATTTCAGACGTTGAGCGAACCATTTGTGAACGCGGGCACGGATTGAAGGGATGTTGTGGTCAGAGAAGAAGATACAAATGTCTGGGGAGCGCGTTATAAGTTTTCTCATCGTCAGGCAATCATCCTTCGATCCGTTGTCTGTGCGAGAGTGTTTAAACGCCGTTAATTATTATATAGGCATGGGAACAGGATACAGATAGCATGACATATGTTGAACTTCACTGGATTTATCAACCAGGAGGGATGGCACCAGACGAACGCATTGTGACTTTTTGATACGAGGCCAGAGAGGGAGAGTCTAGGAGTCTTGAACGCGTGCAATCATCTTCAACTGAGATGAATTCGACTTTTGAGCTGGGTGGAACTGTCATGCCCTCGAGAAAACACAATATAGCCGGGAGTACGGTACACATGTTGAAGCCGGCCAACGAAACCGATCGCGAATAGCACTTGGTGAGTCGACGGCGTCGAGTCCTATTTTCCGGATCGGCTGTTGTCATAAAGTTTCCCGTTGCTAAGTTAGCTCGAGAGTTCACCGCTCGTGAGTTCTAGACGGCTGGGTGACCAATAGCGTCTCCAACGGTGTGCATTCGGAAAAGACGATGCTGGCGATGAGCAAGCGCAACAGAGGTGCGTGATCGAAGCAGCGATTCGATGGTTTCCGGAAGTCGCGGTCATGTGACTCTGACGCGTCGCAAAGATCCGGGCTAAATCAGTAGTTGATCCGGGGCGAAAACATATTTGGGGATTGTGTAATGTAATTTGGACAAAGTCAAAGAAAAGCCCAACATCGTTCTACTCACCCTCGCGTTCCGGGGTTGGGAGTTAGTGTAGGAAATACTGCTGTGAATAGGGCGGGGTATTATTAGAAATCCCCATGTAATATTTGGTATTTTACAGGCGCTACCCTCAAGCCATATTTTACAGGTGTAATTTACAGCGCCGCAGGCCGAAAAAAATACTGTATTTTACGGTAAGAAATCGCTGTAATATTGGTAAATTTTGTAAACTTTGTAAAGAATACAAGCGAAATGTCGCGTCAGCAGGCCTGCACGACTCCGATGGTCTCTAACTGCTCCCAATAATTAATATCACCGTGAAACAGTCTGTGTCAAGCTCCTATGAAGTTTGTGGCATTGACATGTAGTCAGTGATCTCCTGCATGTGACGACAGCCTGCCCCAGGCCTCCATTCTTTACAATTCTTTACGGTCGAATTGGAGGGCCGTCTGTAAACTTTGTAATTGGCTGAACCGGAGGTTTAGCTAACCTGGAGAACTTGGGTTTCGGCCAACACAGCATTTCATCATATAAATTAGTCATCACTGAAAAACACAGAACCACTGCTACTTGTGTCCAGCTTCAAGTCATGTATGCTGTTTCTCTTAAGTTTCCTGACTGATTTGGGGACTTTGCCACATTTCTTGCCTGCAGATAAGGTATTTTTCATTGGGTGTGTGTGTGTGTGTTCGTTACTCATTTCCGCTTTGTCGTTCACCGGGCCGACATGTGTCACTTTTGCGTCACTTTCTTCGATTCTCCAACTTTCCCCCATGTCGTCCGCCGCTACTTTTTGTGATGCAGTCGTGTCCACTCAATTTGACAGCCATGCTACAAGTTCTCATGTTTCCCTGGACTGGGTGCTCAATTCTGGGGTTCCGACGTGCAGCTCCCGGCTCTCTGGGAGGCTCACGCTTCCTTGCAATACGGGCGAAATCTCTATCCTGTTGTCTGATGTCGCCGTGGTGGCTACTTTGCCTTGTGATCTGGTTCTTGGCTTGGACTGCGTCCAACTCATGTGCAAATCGGCGCAACGGGTGGTTGTACATCTCAGCAGCAGCCCACTGGATTTCCGGACACCAGGATCATCCATAGGTGTGTCACCTTTGAACACTTGTATCTCAAACTTACTTCTGTATTATCAGTCTTCCCGCCTCTTACACCACAATTCCAAGTGAGCCCAGTGCGTTTCTCGGTGTTATCAGTGCCGATGCCCACGGGTGGACCTCGTACGCGAGATGGAATATCCGACCAGGATGTTCAAACTGGTTCACCAGTAGCACCACGTACGCGGGGCAAAACTCTCAATATGAATGTAGATTTGATGTTGAATGAACATGATCCTTTTGGTCGTCTGGCTTCTGAAGATAAAATTGCGGTCACTCATTTTCTCATAGTCAAACATCAAATTGATGTTCTGGCTTTGAGAAGGATGACTGCTCGCCATAATGGCTTGTCTTCAAGACTGTCTGGTGAAACGAGGAAGAGCACTGATGTTTTACACTCGGAGTTCATCACTCACCAATGTACGGAAGCATGCCCCGTATTGAAGTCTGAAGCTCTGCTGGCTGGATTAAGCCCGCCGTCACTGACAGGTGTCGAAATCCAGCTGTGCATACTTCTCCTTGGTACTCAAAAACGACACACTCCGTTTCCCAGCGCCGCGGGGAACTTAAGCACATCCAGCCTGAATCTGCAAAAGAAAGGACATACCTGGGTTAACAGTTCAGATCGTTCTACGGTCTGATGCAAGGGGACACATCTATCGACAAAATTATTCAACGGCGTATGGTATCCGTGCTAATTAAAATATACATTTTATTGACCGCTATGTTAGGGTTTATCTGGTACTATTGACTTCATAATTGTGGCCCTCATCTCGATAGTCAATGCATTGACTTCCCGCACATATCGCCACCATCATCTGTTTGCCCATGCCTTCAATGGCAATTACAAGCTGTCTCTGCCTGTAATATCATTTTCTCTGGAAGCTCTGCCCTCTTTGCTACCTACCGTCCTCACAATGATCCATTACCTACCTACCTACCTTCCATAAATAGATTCGGCATAGAAGCCAGACACTGAACCTATGGGAAATATCTCATTGTAGTCCTACCATGACCGCCTTCATTTGGGGGTTGCTATGAAAAAATGTGACCCCCCAAGGTTCAGCCCCCCGCCTCACAGAGGCCCAATCCATGTCATTTACATGTATTTTACATGTATTTTTTGGCTTGTAAATTACGCCATCAAATTTTACCCCGCCCTAGCTGTGAATTATTACACATCAATAGCCCATCAAAATGATGTTCTAGATTCATTTATTGCTTCCGAACTTCAAGGCCCATTGTCACCTGAGGCTCTGTGCCATGTGGAGGGCGAGTGGAGGGCTTGGGCCTTGGCAGATGTGATGTCATAATATTCTTACGGCAGGATATTTCCACGCAGAATTTACTTTGTTGTACTGCTACAGTGACCCCCAACCCCGTAACTGAGGCTGGGTAGCAGACTGAACATCGTTCTGAATCAAGTAGGTCTTGGTCAACAGATTTATTTTCTCAGAGCAGCGGTACCGAGAGCATGCTAAGCGGCTAGCCAAATCAAGACAAGATTCGTATCACTCCCTTGACTCATTCAATCCGTTGTCGTATATAAGGCTTGCCCACCTCACCGGCTGCGACGGCTGCAAATGTCTTCCTCATATCTTGTACCCGATCTTCCCAAAACCGCCCTGGTTGTAATCGATGTGCAGCAAGGTTGATTCAATTGTTGCGCTCAAGCCTTTTCATCAGCTCACTCAACCCAGCATTTATCGATCCGTCTTTTCTGAAACGCGACAGATCGACGCCAAACATGCAGCCGAACATAACCGCTCTTCTCGCCGCTTTTCGCTCAAAGCATTTGCCTGTAATCCATATTCACCACATCGATGTGGTCGACGAAACATCGCTCTGGAATGAGAAGTCGCACCCTGAAGGGGTCCTTCCGCAAGACTATGTTCAGCCTCTGGGAGATGAACCTGTGCTGCGCAAATATGACAAGAGTTCGGGGTTTGGCGCGAACCTCGTCGCCGACGGCAAGACGAGCCTGAAGGACACCCTCGACGCACAGGGCATTAAAACAATCATCCTTGTTGGACTATCGTCGCCGCACTGTGTCAGCTCTACGGCGCGAGTGGGTTTTGATAACGGATTTTCAGTCGTCGTCGTGGGCGATGCATGTGCGACATATGCGGCAGGGATCCCAGATTTTCCGGGTGCTACGAAAGGCGACTTGAAAGATGGGAAGGCTTGGAGTGCTGAAACGGTGCATGGGCTCGCCATGGCTCACTTGGATGGGGGTGAATTGGCCCACGTTGTGGGCACTCCTGAGGTCTTGAAATTTTTGTAACGGATTATGTACTGGTTATGTCGATTGTTTTCGATGGCGAGATTTTGGTATCTGTAAAATTTTCCGTCGCATCAGCTCTTGCCTCCCACCACTCGATAAATCGAAGCATGCGCGAACTACAGTGAAATGGCAAGTCTGAAAAAGCATGGCAGGATACCGCACCCGGCCCTTCAGCCGAAGACCCGCAAGCACCGGTTTATCACAATAGTGTGCCATTTAACAGGCATAATATTATGCACAGCGCCCCCGTTATTTCGATTTCAAGACGACGGGCGAATGAGCCGCGATGAGAACTTTGCTTTACGTTCACCATGTAACGAAGGTGCAAATATCTGTCCAAGAAACAATTCTATCGACGACAGAGTTCACAAACCAAGGTTTCACGGGAAGGTCCACCCCTGCAGTCCATCTTCTAGTCTATACCAAGGGGAACAGTTGAGCTCCGAGGAGACAGGCCTAGGAGGGGGGTAGGTCAATTCAATTTAAAGATTAGCCTACAGGAATGGCTGGACGTCGGGAAGGTTCCCTAGCTCTCTGGCCTGCCCAAACTGGATTACGAGGCGGCTTAGCGCTCCTCTACCATTTTCGAGTTTATAAAATCTATCAGCACAACATCCGACATGGAAGCGCAGTCGTAAATCTCGAATTCCTGCAGTCCTTGGCATGACGAGGTGAAGGTCGGCAACAGATCATCATCGAAAGGGTATCTGGTGTTAGCATAAACTGCCCGCGAGATCCGAAATCGCCGAAGGGTGGGAGGTACTTAGGGCGAGAAGGAAGTTTTTCAACTTGGTGCATGAATCCATATGCAGGCCCACACACTTTCAAGGTGCGGGGCCGCGGCACGAAACAGCTCGTAGGAGATGGTGGGCCCAGCGTCGTGTCTGCCACAAAGTTTCAGATGGCGTAGTTGCGGGAATGAAAGGCGACCAGAGAGCTGCTGGATAGCGTAGGGAAGGGAAGGCTGTGGCGCCCAAAGGAGATTGAAGAACGAATGTGTGGAGGAACGGGCATTCGACGATGCGTCGACACACCTCCAGCGCCCTTTCAGTTGTCATCGAGTCAACGTCGAGGTTCTCTTCTATTTCGAGTCCTGTCAGGTTATTCCAGCGGAGCGGCATTTCCAGTAACACAACACCTTTGCCAATGATGCTGAAGCAAGAAGGGGCATTACTACGGAGGAGACGCAACGAACCCCATTGTCTAGAGTGTAAGATATGCGCATATGGTTCGTGGATTTTGAACGATTTCAAAACGGGAACATCTGACTCTGTCAAATGCGATAGCTTTGGCAAAATCGAGCTCGAGGCAGCGGTCACAAAGGAGATATGCTCCCAGCGCGAAGCAAATGGGAGGAGGGTGTCAATAAAAAGATTTGTTATGTTTTCGGGGCGTTCGATGGAACCTCGGATGACCCACAGGGAGGAAACTGATAAGGCACATTGACCGGATCGACCTAACCACGTTTTAGCGATTTCCAACCGCTGCGCTATTTTGTTGGTGAACACGGAGGACGGAGGGCCAGAGTGATTTAGGTCCAAAGTGGGGTGAGCGATGTGTAGACGCGAGCAAAGCCGCGGTGTCGAGAGGGATATATCTCGCCACGAGCTGCATATGCGGTCCAAGAGAACAGGTGCCTCCGTCGCGCTCATAGCACAGTTGCGGTGTGTCGGGAGGCAGGCGATAACTATTTCTTGAAGGATATCTAGATGAAGACGTCGAACAGGTGAAAGCAGGGCTGTGTGAGAGTCCACATAGGTAGCGAGTTGGTAGCAAGCCTCTCGCGCTCGTCGGCTAGTTTGCGGAGCTCGTTGTCCAGGATCATGAGTCGGAAAGAGGATTTAACAATCAAGGCTGAGATTTGGGATATTTCATCGCCCTGGGGGCAGTAATTGGTCCCCAGCTTCGACGTGAAGGGAGACCACATTCGACGTGGCGATGTGGCGGTGCCATCGGCTATCAACAGACACGATCACCTGATACCAAACAAGTGCCCGTGCTGAGCTCCGCCCATGAATCGAAGTCAGCGAAAGGTATTTCGTCCCAAACAGTCCATATTTTGGTGCGGATGTGTGAGTCGTGTAACGGCGGCGCAGACATATGCAGAGCCCCTGTCTCATGACTCTCATCAACAACCCTAGTATTAGTAAGTACTTAGAGAGGTGCCCACGGTTCAAGTTTTGTTCCTCCCTTTCTCTACGCCAGCCCAGCGCGGTCCGAACTGTTACAGGGCAAAGTGATCTCCGTCTACTGAAAGCTGACGACTAAAATGAACGGAGATCGCAAGTGATTGACACCACGACGACGAATCACGGAAAGCTCAAGCGGCGAAACGCGCCGACCTAATAGGAGGCAGAGGGGTCTTGAATCTTGCGACGTGGCTCTTTCGTTTCCCCCCATAGCGCTCCGTCGGTTTCGGTAGGAATAAATAGCATGCAAAGCAAGGCATCTCCCCTCGTAGTTGATCTACACAATGGCCATCGCATCCCCTCTTTTCTCTGCTTTGGTTCTGGCAACCATTGCACTTTCCGCTCCTACTAGTATGCCGTCGATCGAATCCAGGGATTCACCTATGATCGACCCCAGCACGTTCGCTGCCAACTCTTCCTTCGATGTCGCTGCTATTTACGCCGCTGCGATAGCAGCAAACAAGACCAAGGTCGCTAGTTATGCCACGACTTCCACTCAAGACCATTTCTCCACCATATACGCAGACTGGCAACACCTCGAGCACGTATCGGTTTTCCACTTCATGGCGGACATGGATATCGACTGCGATGGTACTGATGTCGGTTTTAATGTTCCTCTGCCGGTTACTCCGCGCTAACGTTTGGCTGCTGCAGTACGATTGCGCGGCAAGTCATGACATTGTGTCCACAGAGACATGTTATGCTGATGTGAACGATAGGGAAACAGCGGCGGCGACAGCGAGACCTCATTCGGCGCCCTCGACGCACGGAAGGTCCCATGGTTCGTGTTGCCCGAGACCCTCCAAAAGCAAGAAAAGGATGCGGTCAAGGACAACGCCCTCGGCGCTATCATCTGCGACGGCAAAATGTTCTATGCCATATTCGGTGACCAAAAGTCGGTTACGCCTCCCACCTAAAACCTCTACTAACCCGATGTATCAGCGGCGCAACTCCCCAAGTCATCGGCGAGGGCTCGCTTTTGCTTGGCCATGCTTGTTTTCCGAAGGATAGAATTACTGGTAACAATAGGCATGCCCAACGCGATGTAGCCTGTCAGTACTGTTTTTCCACCTTCAACTTTTGCACTGACGAAATCATTTTCAAGATCTTGTGTTTGGAAACCAACCGCTCAAGCCCACACCAGACGGATCCACGATTGACATTTCGGCCTTGAAGAAGCTCGGCGACCAGCAAGTCAAATTGCTGGTGCAGGATCTTCAGTTATGAAAAGGAGAACTGGTCTCTTGGGGGCTCACCTCTGTACTCCAAGCTCGTGTTTACAGTCATGCGCGTACATAACAGTCTATATTGGAGTCGAATCAGCAAGCACTTCCGTTCGACCGCCTCGGCGGACTTGTTTCATTACAGATGGGGTTTGTTGAAAATACCTGCTTCTTTAATGAAGCAGCCAACAGTTGAATTGAGCTTGGAAGTTCGTTCCCTGAACAAATTTGTGAACTCGAAAATATGCTGCAGAGTTCTTCCCCAGCCCTTGATACCGGCCGGATTCACTCCAACTGTATTGTGCCAATTTTCTTCGGGATTAATGAGCTGAGAAAACCAATGGAAGAATATTTAGATGTATTTCCAACCCCGCCCGACGGCGATAAAAGTCCAACGCCCTGAGTGCCACAAGGTCTTTTCTACCCATGGTTGACAATGCGTAGACCAAATTCGGGGCAATGGGACAAAATACGACACGCATGGTCGATCTTCCTAGGATGAGGGGACACCACGGCTTTCTATGGGGTGCACATTTGCGGAAGAATTTGAAGAGGAGGTAACTTACAAACTGCGATGGAGTTTCTACGTGCTGTTGAGGTAAAAATAAATGAAAGATTATGAAGAGTCGCACGTCCCAGCCTGGAGTCGAACCAGGGAATTCCGCAGAACTTGCAGTTCTTCTACGGAGAGCGGACGCACACCGAGTGCTACTGGATCTCCCATGTCAGCATCTTGAATTCATTGAGGTGGGTGAAAAGAATTGCAGATGAGGTGAATTACCTACCGAGGTTCACGCGAAGGTGGCTCCACAGTTCACTCATTGTTTGGTTTTGTGAACGCAGGTGAGAGTCCGGATGCATGTGTGATGAAAGGGTGTTGAAAATAGCGACAAAAAGATACCACCATACTCCACGACCCAGCTTGGAGTCGAACCAGGGTATTGCGCAGAAGTGTTGTCGCTTGCCTAGGAACAGCGGACGCACACCGAGTGCTACTGGGTCTTCTCCGCATATATTTCGCCTTCGTTAGATCGGGTGAAAATCCGGGAAAGTGGTACGTTCTTCGCCGACGCCACCCGCCAACGAGTGACATCATTACCAACCTCATCTCCATCTCGAAGCTCGACGCTAGCGATTAGCTCTCTTGAGGTTGATTCAGACATGAAGGTGTCGGCACAGTTCACTTCTTGGTTGGTTTGGTTAACACAGGTGATGGAGTGCGGATGCATGCGTGGTGAAAGGATGCTAAAAATAACGACAAAAAGGACGTGGAGCAACTGGCCATGACCCAGCCTGGAGTCGAACCAGGAAATTCCGCCGAAACTGCGACAGTTAACCCACGGAAAAGCGGATGCGCACCGAGTGCTACTGGGTCTTCTCTGAGTATATTTCGGCTTCGCTGAGGTGCTGAAAAAGCCGTAGATGAGCCGATCTACTTACTGAGGTTGACGTGAAGGCAGCGGCTCAATTATTTGTCGGTGCTGTGAACACAGTGACGGATGATTGAATCTCGATGCAAGACGAGGGATTGTTAAAATTATTCGAGCGAAATCCTCAAAGAGGAGCAGAGTACTACCAGGACCGAGCCTCTTATACCTGCGTCTAAACGTCCGTTGGGTCAAGTGGAATTCGTCGAAGTAGCGTGCTTACCTCCGTTGAGGCCGAAGGGTTCGTTTACTGTTGAATATTGAATATAAGTGATAACCAACGAGGTGCAATCGGAGGGCGACACGGGTTGCAAAATATGGAGATGCATTGGCAAAAACCATCTGTGATGCTGCCGGATGACCCAGCCTGGGATCGAACCAGGGATTTCTTCATTCCAAGGGATAGTGGATGCCTACCGAGTGACCGGGTTGTGGTAGGTATTCGTTGTCCTTGGATGAGTGCGGGTTTTTGCTGCACGAATAACTAGCCAGAGATCGGGCTTGATGTTCCACGAAGTTGACCAGTGGAAGACAAAAGGTTCATTTTGCAGAGTAGATCGACGAGACCCTGAGGGGAAAGCTTGATTCCAAAAAATGCAGACGATCTCGCATTAATGACGACCCAGCCAGGAGTCGAACCAGGAGCCTCTGCGGAATTAAGCGGAACTATCTGTATGAAAAGCAGACACACACCCTGTGCAGTAGGTCCATAGCATTAAGAAGGCGTTCGACGTTGGCTAGCCTGAAACTTGAATCCGTAAACGTGGATAAATTGAGATAAGAAACAAAGGTCCAATGACCCGGCCTTGGTTCGAGCCAGATCCTGTGAAGGCGAACGCTCCGGGAATCCAGAGAACATAACAAACGATACAGGAGATGTGGACAGACGCAAGAGCTGGGCCGTGCGAATCTTCGGCCGAAATCCCGATAGGACCAACCAGTTCCGACCACGATGACCGTTATTCGACCAGGAATGAACCGCGCAATTGAACCACAAATTGGTCAACTGAATGCCCCATAGTAAATGAACTGGATGGCTCTATACCTGAACTACAAGTAGGTCAACTGCCGCTGGTGAGCAGTGGCGAATCAATCCCTCATTCATTTCCGTGACTGACTTGCCTCGAACCGTAGCTAGTTTATAGACCAGGGGTACTGTCGCGAATGCATTATTAAAAAGTGTTCTTGAAACTCCCGGACGCGAGACGAACGCGAGACCACCTGCAGCTGCCAACCTGTGGCACAGATGCAATCGAAGCCGAATAAAAAGCTGGACTTGGGCTGCCAATTACCCAAAAATTTCTTCTTCCCTGCTACTAGCCACCTTCATCCATCACCAGCATGACGCCCCCGATGTACACCGTCCTCCGACGACGCTCCCTGCGCCGTCCAGCCTCCATCCTGCTCGTCGTGTGTCTCGTACTCTTCCTGGCCCACTTCCGCGATGGGGTCCTCGACGCGCAGCATTCGACGCGAATTGCGTTTAGACTCGCTGCGGGGAGGCGGACGGTTACAGAGACAGCGACCGTGTGGGCGACGCGCACCGTTACGCGTTCTGCTTTGCCCATTCCCACCAACGAGAAACCGAAGGCAAAGGCAAGCTGGCTCACGAAAGAAGCAAAAAAGAAGGAACCATTGCTGGGCCAGCACATCTACCACCCCAACGGCCTGCTGTACGTCGACCCCTCGGGCGGGCACCCCATCCCCGAGCTCATTACGCGCGCCGAAGCGCAATGGGCACGCAAGCTCGCGTCCGCCTCCACCTCCCTCCGCCAGGCCGCGGCGGAGTACACCCGTCGGTACGCCCGCCTGCCGCCCAAAGGCTTTGATTTGTGGTGGGGGTATGCGATGGCGAATAACATCCAGCTACCGGACGAATACGACCAGATCGACCGCGATTTGGGGCCGTTTTATGGTGTGGATCCGGTGGATTTGCGACGCGTTCAAAGGGAATGGGAGGCGCACGCGGATTCGTATACCATTGGTAAAGATGTGGGGGAGGCGCTGGCGATGCTGAACTTCACGCTCCCGGCGGACGAGCGGGTGCGGTTCGAGCTTGCCTCTGGCGGGTTTCAATTGATCGGGCTGCTGAGTGAGGTGGAGGGAGTGTTACCGCCTTTTCGCGCGGTTTTCAGTCCGCACGATAATCCGAATTTGGTGCTTGATGTGTGTCTTTTCTTACCCTTGATATCCTTTTGTGCGCCCTCTTCTACTGTCCCTGCGCGCAGCGTGGTTGGCGCGCTTTTATTGATACTATTCTACCCTTCTACCTTCTCAACCGCTCTTGAATTCTGCGAAGTACTGACTTGTTTTAACCCAGTACCAACTCCGACAACAAGCGCTGGACGCGGCAAAGGCGGGGACGTGTGCGTTCTCTTTCCTTCCTTCCTCGCGAGTCGTTCTTCTCCCTTTTTACTTCATTTTCTTTCTGGGCACCGCTTTTTTTTTTTTTTGAGCCGGGGCCGGGCCGGGTTCGGCTCACCACCTTTTTATATTATTTCGGTCGTTTCTTTTTCGCGTCCAGTAAATCTGGAATGGCGGTGGGAGCAACCATATCCTGCATCTAGGCTCTCGCCGCTTCCAGCGAACGCCTTGATTTGCCCCCGGAATCGCGGGCCATTGACGTTTTACAGTCCACGCGAGGGCTGGCGCGCGGTGCTTGACGTGGGTGGTGTGGTCTCCTTATTTTGTCCGTTTTTCCTTCCTCGTTGACGCATTCGTGCCTCTTTCCTCTTTTCGCCTCGTCTTTTTTTAAAAAAGGTTTACTAACTCCCATTCTTCCAGACATCGACCCCACCCACCCCCCGCCCCCAACACACGGCTGGCTCGCCGCCTGCCCGCCTCTGGCGCGTGCGCAGCTCGATGCGCTCCCGCCGCCGTTTGACGAGGGGAATCCGAATGAGGGGGTGCCGAGCGTGCCTGGTGGGGAGAGTGGGTGAGTGAGTTTTCCATTGACATGGACGATGTGGATCGGGAGGGTGGGGCGTATGGTTTTGCTCGTCCCGCCCGACGTGCCGGAGATCGAGGCGCTTAGGGATGGGGCGCCCGTCCGACTAATGCGTACCATTGGTCGCGGCCGAACGAGATAGTGGTGCGAGGGGTGGAAGGCGCGACTGACTTAAAGAAAGGACGTGTGCTGGTGCGCGTAGCGGACCACTGTCCCTCACGTCTCCCCCCCCCTCTCATCTTTGCTTCCTCCTTCTCTTCCTGCTCCCATTCCCTCCCCAATCCCACTACTGACCGACCCCATCTTTCTCAGCCCCAAAACCTTCATCCACAACCACCTCCCCGCCATAGACCCCTGCCAGCACCCAGCCCACCTGCGCGCGCATGGCGCCTACATCGCGCACGGACACGGCCCCTCGCCGCACCGCGCACTGATCCCGCAGTTTAGCTACAGCGTGACGCCGCTGCATAGCGATATTCGATTGGCGATGCCTCTGAATTGGGTGTGTGCGCATGTCCCTCCACGCCGGGACACCTCCCCTCACTAGCCGCTCTGTTGTACAGGTATCCGACGACCTCCCACAGGAAGGCCGTCCGCCGCCACTGGGGCTGTCGTGGGCGCAACGCACGGACGCGCGCCTGCAGTGGCGCGGGAGTAATACGGGGATTTGGCATGCGGCGGATGGGAGGTGGAAGGAGGCGCATCGGGTGGGTCGTGCATTTCCCTTCGCAGATAGATCTAGAGGGGTGCGGGTAGATTCTATTTTGAGAGCGGGATGGAAAATACGCAGAGCGGCTTGTGTCTCCCTAGCGGTACTCGTGAGGCCGTTCGCGTCGTTCTCTCGAGACTGATTATCCGTAGACGCGTCCCCATCTTCTTCGTTCTCGCTGCGCTCCGCCAAATCAATACTAACCCTTCTTTCTCAGATCCGCCTAGCAGCTTTTGGCGCCGTTATGGGGAGCGCAAACGTTAGCGTCCTCGATCCCGGCGCAGGCGACGACACGCTTGGGCTCGAGCTCGCAGGTCTCGGCTCCGATCTCCACGACGCGCAATTTGCAGTCGATGCAGGCCTTCAACGACCAGATAGGATCGACGTCCTTGATCCCGGCGCGCGGCCGGCACGATCTGAGGATGAAGCAGACGAATTCGTGAGCGCTGACGACACTTGGGCGTTGAAGGCCAAGCGGCGTGTCGACGGCCCGGGCTTAAAGAGGCTAGACACGAATGTCGTCGGAGCCAAGGAAAAGAGGCCCGTCGGCACCCCGCGTACCGTTCCGCGCGCGCGCCTTCTCCCCGCGCTGCTCGACGTCGCCTTTGCGGGTGCGGCACCGCTGAACTGCGAGCCGTCGCAGTGCGCAGTGCTCGGAAAGATGTTCGAGTGGCGGCGGGCGCATGACTTACAGACGGCGGCGAGATATAAATATGTGCTTGATGTGAGCCTTCCTCTCTTTTTCGTGTTCGAGGATACTTGTTGGACGCGAATCTGACTGCATCCACAGGTCGACGGGAACGGATGGTCGAGCCGTTTCAAGCGGCTTATGAACTCTGGTTCGCTCATCTTCAAGGCGTCTACGTATCCGGAATGGTGGGTATCTCGAACTCGTCCTTTATCGCTCCATCTTCCTTTGGTCGGATTAAGATAAATGAAATGAAATGACCGAATATTGGATCCCAGGTTTACCGACCGCCTCGCCCCCTGGGTTCACTACGTGCCCATCCAGAACTCGTACACCGACCTACTCGACACCCTTCTGTTCTTCCGGGCGCATGACGAGCGCGGGGCGCGAATCGCCGCCGCGGGACGCGAGTGGAGCCGGAGGTTTTGGCGAGAGGAGGATCTGGTGGCCTACAATTTTAGGTGTGCGAAATTATCCGGGCGAGGGTACAAAGCTGACAGATCTGCAGACTTTTCCTCGAGTATGCGCGGGTGATGAGCACGGATCGCGCTGCGATGTCGTTTGTGATGTGGAAAGACGAGCGGGAGGATGAGGTGCGCGAGCTGGCATTGAGGGCAAGGTGGGAGACAAAGAGCGTTGAGGCGGAGGAGGAGGATTAAGCTAATTTTGACAGAGCGAGTCGATAACGCTCGACGAAGGTGACATATATATCAAATTGTACTCCAGCGCGCGTAGCATACTCCAGGCATACTCGCTGTATAATCTGGTGCCATTAGACACCATCTTGATAGTTATAATTTCTTGTGCAGCTCAGACTCTCCGCTTCCTCCTTCAACGTCGGAGAGCATGCATGCCACGAATATCAGGTATATTGTGGGAAACTTATCGACTACAGTATGATCTAACCAAGGATTTTTCTGATCTGTAGCCCATCTTACAGTCCGTCCCATGGCGTTGAAAACCGGAGCTTCGAGAAGGGAGGAAGGTAGGTCAATTCGATTTGAAGACCGGCCTCCAAGAACGATTGGATGTTGGGAAGGGCATCATTTTCCTCCCTACGTACCATGAAGTGAATGACGAGTCGGTTCAGCGTCCCCGGCGGATGAAGGCCATCAGTACATCATTTGGCACCGAACGAGATTGCTGGATCTCGAGCTCCCGCAAGTTGGCGCAGTAGAATTGGGGAATTCGGGTGGTGGGATGAAGGCGGACAACAACGCGGCATCGCTTGTCCAGATTGGGGGATTGAGGTGGAATTCTCGAATAGTATGAGGCAGGCTGTGAATCGCCAATAAATCGCCATTCATGACGACAGTTTCAAGGCATGGGGCTGCTGCAGCGAGATTGTAGGAAATGCTAGTACTGTCATCGTCCTCATCTCCCATACCACGAAGTACGAGATGTCGCAGTTGACGGAACAACACGCGTCCAAAGATCTGGTGCATGGTACCAGAAAGGGTGCTCTCGGACTCCAGCTCAAGCATGCGGAGGAACGGACACTCAACGGTGGGCCGTTACGTTGTGGTAGACTCGTAAGCCACCAGCAGTCGGCAGGTTCGCAGCTGAGGACAACGAGAGAGAACCTGCAGGGCTATGTCACCCGTCATCGAGCTCTCTTTGATTTCGAGCTCAGTTAGATGATTCCAGCGAAGAGGAATTTCTAGCGGGGTGAAGCTCGTTCCTGAAAACTTGAAGGAGGAGATGGCAGGAGCCTGAATACCCAATGGATGCCATCGCAAACTTTCCCTTCGCGGAGTTCGCGTATGACAAGCGATTTCAGGACGGGGACATCGGCCGCCGTCAAGTGCGACAACGTTGGCACAATCGAAGATGAGGGCCCACGAAGGAAATGTGCTCCCAGCGTGATGCGTATGGGATTAGGGCGTCTAAAAAACACCCGGTCCGTGGACAGATGACCGGGTTTGATACTCCGTGGCGGAGAGCAACGATAGGGATAAAGTGCATTGGCCGGATCGACCTAACCACGTTTTGGTGGTTGCTAATCGCAGGGCTGCTTTCTTGTCGAGGAGGAAGAGAGACTGACTGCCGCCATAGTGCATAGTGGGTTCGACAACGTGAAGACTCGCCCAAAGCCGCGGTGTCGAGAGAGAGATCCCGCCATGCCCTGCATATGCGGCCGAGCAGAACTGGTGCCTCCGTCGCGCTCATAACACAGTTACGGCGCATTGGAAGGCAGGCCATGAAGATCTCTTGAATAACATCGCGGGGGAGACGTCGAGCTGGGGAAAGAAGAGCCCTGTGGGCATCGACATAGGTGGCAAGCTTTTCGCGCTCTTCCGCCAATTTGTGAAGGGCGTGCTCCATAGGGCTTCGACCCGTCCGTTTAACGGGACGGCCGTCACAAAAACGGCCCGTTTTTTTCGACGGCCGTTTGACCCGTTCCCGTCCGTCGCCCGTTTTCGACGGGTACTTTTTTTTCGATTTTGCCATGGACGGTGATTGACGCAGGTAGATCGAGGTGTGAAGTCTTGATTTCCATTCTCAGATTGCGTGAAAATGTTGATGGGAAGCGTACAGAGGCGACCCGTCGCGACCCGTCAACCCAAATTCGCCCGACGGCCGGGACCCGTCCCGTCGCGACGGGCCGTCGACCCGTCAGAGACGGGAACGGGTCGAAGCCCTAGTGCTCCAAATGGGAGATTTCACCTTCAAGGGTTTCAAGTCGAAGAGAGGGTCCAGCGATGAGGGCCAAAATATGCGCTATTTCCTCGTCTTGAGGGCAGTAATTCGTTCCCAGTCTCGACGTGAAGGGAGATGCCATGAGTACGCCATGAGCCAGCGGTTGGACGGGCCGCGATCTCCCAACGCGGTCACCTGACTGGTCGTTACTATTTGATGGGGAGGACGCGTCCATCTCAATTCCCCTCTTGTGTCCTAAACTTCAAGCCAATCTACGTGAATCAAGACCGAAGCGGCGAACTTGAAGGAAGCAGTTCCCCCCCCCCCCCCCCCCCCGTTGAATCAACTCATGATCAATACTCGGGTTCTGCACTGCATTCTAAAAATGGTGCTGGATATCCGGATGTTTTCCGCCTAGCTAGTTGTTACTGGGCACCGAACCAAAGACGGACCCAGAGCACAAGGCGTGGGGAAATGTAGATCTGTTACACTAGAATTAGTACAGAGGAAAGACTTGGACGTCGATGGAGATACCAAGTCCGGGGGCGCAATAGACTCGTTAATGACTTTCTAAACATTGGGGCGGTCGCATCTAGAACTATTTACATGTTTGAAGTCGGCCATCGGTTTCGGCCTCACAACCATCCACGGCAGTTCGTAGAGCCATACATACAAGGATCGTGTCTCTTTCTTGGCCTCAGCTTCTTTTCTTACACCTTTTCTCTAAATTTCCTTCGCTCCCTGGACCACTGATGTCCGGGGTTGTAATCAGAGGTAAGTTCGATGTTTGCGTCGATGTCTCGAGCTGCCAAAAACGCCAAAGTAGGGTATATTATCCTGACAAAGAATGAGATGTGAAGCACCAGGGGTCACTGGCTTTTTATCGCCTCCGGCATACTATCACACATCACACAGGGGGCAAACACATGCGCTCTTGGCATAGGCGCAACCAACACGCAACCGACCGGCATTCTGCACGTCTTTTGACAGTCTTTGCGCCGTCCTCGCTGCGGCCTCGTTGTGATTTCTAAAATTGAATTGATTCCCGACAAGTCCCCGAGATCGAGATCATCGGGGTAAGCCTTGATCGAATCCTGATCCTTCGTCTGCTCACCTTAACATCGTCTCTGACTGCTGTAAACCATCCACTCCCAGTGTACTCGTGTCCTATACTTCCAGGTTGAAGACTTGAAGCCAGCAACCTTATCGCTCTTATCGGGTAGGTTGGAAATTATTCCATGGTCGTTCGCCTGCAGCAATATTACTTTCTACTGCTTCACAGATTATGTATGGCAGATATTCTGCTCATTGCTGCATTTGCAGCTCAAGGTGCTATTCTGATGTACCGTCTACTTGATACCGGACACCCATTGCGAGTTGTGATGACATGCTGTCGTGCGCGCATGTAAGTGTTTAGTCGCATTCACAGCACCGTACCATTGGGTGCTGGTGTAGTGCCTGCAACTAGCTCTGTCCAGGAGACCCCGGCAGTTCTCAGTCAGGGTGCATCTACCCATTCCACGTGTTCGGCAAGCCGGCCCACGATGAAATTTATTCTTGTGGCACCTCATCGTCCTATTGATACGCGCAACACACCGTATGCAAGACATCCACGGTTGATGGCATTTTTAGTTGAAGTTGAACCTTACAAGACTTTGATGGTTATTTGAACCCAAACACGTCATTACACATATCGTCGTTGATAAGACCTTCGCGGAGTTATCTGGGCGTCCACAAACGATTCAGGGTAGTTTGTTGGGCAGTTGGTAGAGGTCGTAATTGAAATGTTATGTATTTTTTGGTTTGAATTTGATAAATGCCCGCAGAGAATGGCTTGCGATCTCATTGAGTGAATATATCCAGGTGTGTGGGAAGTCCCTGCCGAATTTGTACACCTGAGACAAAACCCGAGATCACGCCGCTGCCAAACCGGGCCGGTGCGGCATGCCAAGTGTGGGACAAAGACACACAAAAGACGCAACGAGGACGCAACAAGTGCGTGTCGGTTGCGCGTTGGTTGCCATTATGACAAGTGCGGACCCCTTTGCCCCCTGTGTCACTGCCTTGAGTCTCAGATTGGGGGAGCAGGAATGACTGAAAGGAAAATCAGTCGAGAGTAACCACCTCCAAGCAATGATCTGCATTCCACATACCGTGTTCGGAAGCGTCAATATTGTATGAGCTTCTTGGCTTTTTCTTGGGGATCTCCATCGTGCTCGAGGTTTTCGACATCGTTACGTCGTCTACGAGAGAAGGGACATCCGAGTCAGGGTTGAAGCGAGGCAATGGCCAAGGCGCGCACATAATTAAGCCAGGATAAGTGAAGTAAGTCGCCGTCTGCATCGAGGGTGGGCCGCAACTGTTACCCCGTATAAATCCCAACTATCGTTCCCTGTGAAATGCGGACTGGTGCGCGCACTCCCCATCCACTTTCTCTCGTCTTGAATATCTGAATGGGGATTTTCGAGGACGCTGAGCCGCGCGATTTGGGCACTCTGCTGGACACTGGCAAAACTATATCGAGCTTTAATTAACATGAATTTGGATGGTTGACTTTCATTGACACTTGCGTCATTGCATTCTGCCATGTACGCCTTACCACTGGGTGCTGCAAAGGTTGATCGACAAGGGCAATGTCATCCTAAACAGCCTTCCAAGGTGCCCGAGCAGTCGCAGGCCGGGAGGGGTGAGATGTCTGTGTCTACCCCCACATTACTTACTAGACCAGCTGCATAAATGCTACCCCCTATCTTGTTGCTCGAAACTCACAAGCAGTAGCTTCGTTCAAGGTATACAAATGAGGATCCGATGCTTCGCAGAATCTCTTCGAGGTCGATCTCGTTGACGAAGGCAAGTCGCGCGGCTCCTGCTTTGCGAGCAACCTTGTTCCAACGATGTTGGAGTTCTTCGCGGCTGGGCACAAAATATTTCTAAAGCAAGAAAAACGAGGGAGATATAGTTAGGTTTACCGGCTTGACTCATGGGATGAGAAGAGTCTTTTTGTACGCTCGGCTGTGACTCTGGCCTGGAACAGCCAGCGTTGAATGCGGGCCTGTCCTGCTGTGAGCGGACTGCAGGCTTGGTAGGCAATTGAGATCGATTAGTAGACGTCCGCACTCTTTCGCGCGCAAAAAGGCAAGTGATGCGAGCTCGAACCGTGGGACAGAGTGTTTGTTCCGCAGTGAAAACCCAGTCCAGCACAAATTGCCATCGCACGCGAGTGTCAATACCTGGTTCAGGCTCGAGATATATGCAGTGGAACTTACAACGACATCACCACTCTTGATTTCTTCTGGCTCTGACTCACAGTGCGGGTGACTGAGGCATTTTCTGCGTACAAAGGTGCCGGAGGAACTTTCGGCACCGTGTCTCGAATGAATATCTGCCAGTCGTTATTCCGGGACTTTCAACAGACGGTTGTGGTTCAATTTCAAGCTGGGTAATTTCCGAGCTCGTGCTCATAATCTTTTGAACTACACCCCAGGGAATTATAAACGAGTGATCGAAATTTCCACAGGACTTTGGGTACAGTTCGCTTTGTTACAGGGAAAGTGATTTCCTAACATCGAATCAATTCAACTTTCCCACGGTTGAATATGTGGGAACGTACAGCTCACATATTGGGTATGATGGCACTGTATTTGTGTTGAACTCTTTTGCTGATGAAGCATATCCTGGCACTTTGATTAGCTTGCTCCGAATTTGAGGTCAAGTGTCAACTGACCGGCTCACCAGCCGCCTTATCAACGACAATTCCCTATACTTCTTTGATGACTGGTTCCCACAGAGCAAGTGCAACACATCTCGTACCAGCAATGTTGGTACGGACTATGACGTGAAGGTTGCTGTGGCCGTGGCGCAAAGTCACAACATCGTCCTCCTCCGCGGAATCGGCCCGTAGGTGGAAGTCACATGGAATCTCATCCTTCACAAAAGCTAAAGGTGGGCCGGTAGACCGCCTCGCTATACTTAATCACAGATTATGCGGAGGGGCGCTCTTTCCTCTACCATCCACCACAAGGCCAGTGTCGTTAAATGCCCAAGAAAACCAGACTAATTCTTGTTGGAATCGGGTTGGTTTGAGTCTACCAAATTCCAATAACAACTTTCCTGACCACTCGCAGAGGCGCTACATGCTCCGGAAAGACCACTCTCGCAAAACATCTCCAGCGCATTCTCCCCAACAGTGTTGTCATTCACCAAGATGTTTTTCTCCTCTGCATTTTCGTCTGTGTGCTTAAATTAAATCTCCGTGCGCAGGACTTTGCTCCCGTCAGTCTCGCGTGCCTACTGCTCTCAGACTCGTACTTACCTGTCATCCAGCCGCAAGAACTCCTCCCAATACACCCAGTGTACGATGTACAGGACTGGGACACCGCCCCGAGCGCGATAGACTGGACACGGCTCATTGATTTTCTGCACAAAGTCAAAGCAACACACGAAATTCCCGTCGATCACCGCAGCTTCGATCATCTCAACGAGCAGAGGGACCTGCCCATACCACCAGAGGTGCATGACCGATGGGTGGGTTTCTTCACGAGCCTCCAGGCCCAGCGCGCGATTTCAGGCGACGAGGAGATCGTATGGGCGCTCGTGGAGGGGTTCTTGCTGTACGGGCACCCAGAGGTAATCACACAGCTCAACGTGCGCATATACCTGCGCGTCTCACACGACGTCCTTCGTGCGCGGCGGCACGAACGCTACAATTACTACACCGCGGGTATGTTGTACTGCACGGTGTTCCGTCGAAACAAACCCTAACGCCTGCTCTGCCACTCCAGAGGGAACGTTGTGGCACGATCCGCCGAATTACTGGGAACAGATCGTGTACCCGGCATATGTCAATGCGAACCGGGAGGTGTTTGAGAGCGGGGACGTAGAGAAAGGCGCGCTGAATGGTAAGGTTGAGCGATTGGTGCTGCTAGAAAGTCTGGAAATGTCGATTGGGGACATGGTGAACCGAAGCTGCATTCCTTGACACTTAGAGACTCTTTCTCTATTAGTATTTGTGCCGAAGCTCTCCCGACTCGTACACCGGTCTCTGTGATATATCATACTCTGCCATAAACATTTGTACTCTACTCTAGCCTGCAAAAGGCCCAAGGGCGCTTCATTGCAATATTGTGCATTGTGTGGCAGTTGATGAAGCTCAACGGTCACTCATTGAGTCGTTTTCTCTCTCTTTTTTGGCAGTTCAGATATGAGGCCTTTTCCCAAACGAAATACGCGACTTGTGTGCTGATCTCATTGCATTTTGTGGCACCGGTGTCGAATTCCCACGGTTGGAGTAAATAAGATAAGTCTAGCACTTTGAGAAGAATTGTACATTGTGCATGGCGCACGGCTGCAACAATTGTGCATTATCTGCCGCGAATACTCGTGAGTGGCAACTATTCACAGTCAGCGAGTTTGAATACTCGTTAGTTGTGAGTTATTCATGAATAGCATGCATATAGATTTCAATTTCAGCTATTGAACAACGAGCTGTTCTCTTCAACAACAATAACTTTAGATGATCCCTGTGCCTCAGCTGAAGCCGGTGCTCTCCACTCCTTTTTGTGTGTCCAACCCTCAGCAAGCTGGCTTTTGAACTCGTCAACTGCGATGAGGTCCGGGTCGGGAGAAAAGCCGTTCAGCGTGGACAGAGGTTGCTATTGGGGTGTTGAGTTGTTGAGCCCCACAAGTGCAGGTTAAGTAGCAAAACTCCGAAGAATATGAGCTCCTCTCCAATGCAAGTGTTCGGAAACTCCGAGGAAGATCAGCTGCTCGTCATGGTCAGCATTCAGAAACCCTGAAGATAATCAGGTCCTCTCGATGGAAGCCAGCTGTAGCATGGAAAGAAGACAGTAGCTCACTTCACGATCCGTTACTTCCAGCTTCAACATTGTATACTTCCAATTTTGACAGATTGACAGATGGACATTGTTGAAACGGACAGATGACTTGGGAATCTGCGAAGATACGGTTGGTTCTTTCTGATCTGAGGTTGCTCTATTCCACGGTGATTAACCAGGATTACCCAACGAATATTTGTGAATATTAACTTCCACAACGCCTGATATTTGCATTCACACGAATAGCACTGCCACCCCAATTCACGAATATGAATATTCACAATTCGCGAATGGACAGGCACAAATATGCGTGATATTTAATACTCATGCTACACTCTACCTGCGACGCAAATTGCAATTCAATTCTCAAGCAATGCCCCTAAATAACAAATTAACAATAAGAACAAAGACCACGACGTTGTGTACACCCATGAACATTTGAAGAGCTATTGCGAAACCTCCCCGGTAAACAAGCACAATTTTGACTGCCCAGTTGAACTCCAACCAGGATCATTGCTAGCCTGATCCGTGCTCCGGCATTTTGGGCGCCGGATTGCGGCATCACTATCCGGTGCGTGCCGGCCCGGTTATGGCACAGCGGCAACTCCGGCGGCAGTAATGCACACCGTCACGAGGAAGAACATACACCACTATTCACAACACTTTCTCAGCTTGAGGGTGTGGTACTGTGGTGATGGTCACCAATGGACATTTCGACCCTCACTTTTTCACGGTTGAATTCGGATTTCGGGGTACTTATTAAACCTGTCCGATGAAGAATAATTGGTTCCCATGAACTAGGGTACCCCGGGTGAGGCAAGTGATTTCGGAGATGTGACAACTGACAACACACACTGTCACCAATGAGCGGCAGCAAGGAAGTCACAGACATAGAAGCACAACTGAAATATTCTAGGTAGATAGAACTTCTGACTTGGTGGCAGTTAGATCTGATGAAAGTCGGATGGAAGGAACTATGGTTGGATATATCATGACAAAACAGGTACCACAATGGTTGGATGTATCATCGAAGAAAGATGGACAGTAGCCAATGAGACCAGAGGTTCCCAAGCTGCCTTGCGGACTATAAAGCTCCGATGACTTCCAACTGTTATGACTCCTTTCAAAATGCCCCGTCAGCCAACTGCAACTCAGGCTCGTTTGAACAACATTTCAAAGTGCGTGGCCATCACGGCCAACACCTTTGATGTCCTTGTGGACACACTCAAGATCTCTGGCCTGGGGGCAATTTCAAATACTATTCAGTCACTTTTGGAATTAGTTCAGGTGTGTTTCTATTCCTTGGATCTACATTGAAAATGGTTCTGAGCCGGTTCTGTAGACTATCAAACAAGATAAAAATGAGTGTGCTGAATTGATGGAGCAGACTCACGAGTTGCTCAATGCAATTATCACCATGTATATCAAGTCCGACACTGGTGCTGAATTGCCACCAAGCACATTGAATCAGATTGTGAAATTCACTGAGTACTTCTAAACCCTTGGCTCATTTATGTTTCTCACTTCAAGGATTTAGGACCCTGCATAAAATTCATACCTTTGTTGAGGCTCAACAAGGTGGTAGCAAGATCAAGAAGTTGTTCCGCCACGGAGAACTGGCTGCTCTGCTCAAGGATTGCAAGGCAGGATTGCAACAAGGATTTGATTTTTTCAATGTAAGTCCTCACACTCAAGGCATATACCAACTAACAATGACAAAGATCGAAACTGTTGACATCATGACTGATGTAAGGGTGATGCAAGATCAGGCTCAACTCAGACACCAGGAGATGCTCAACATGATTGAAACTTTGGCTAGTTCAGATTCAGCATCCTCTGTGTGTGAGCAGGTTCTTTGAGTATATCAGTACTCACAGCCACCCAGATTAGCAACATGTACTCTGGATCATATGCAAGGTGCTTACCTCCAATGACCCTGTCTCTTTGTTGTTTATCATTGTTACAGTTCAAACTCCATCTCAATGCTCCCAGCAGAGCCAAAAATATTCTATGGCCGCGACTCAGAGCTGGCAGATATTCTCAAGCTCTTCAGGCAGGGCGCTCCCAGAATTGCCATTTTAGGTGCAGGAGGGATGGGAAAGACCAGCCTTGCAAGGACTGTGGTTCACCACGAGGAAGTAACCACCAAGTACCACGGAAATCGGTTCTTTGTTACCTGTGACACTGCATCAAGCAAATCAGAACTTACAGGTCTTATTGTGGCCCATCTAGGTCTGAAACCTGGCAAAGACCTCACTCGGACGGTGTTAAAGCACTTTTCCAGTGGTCCACCCAGCCTGCTGATTTTGGATAACCTGGAAACCGTGTGGGAGCCAACAAAATCCCGCCAAGAGATTGAAGAGTTCCTCTCTCTTCTCACGGACATAAACAGTTTAGCTTTGATGGTTGGTGAACATCCCTTTTTCTTATCAATATCACTCATGAAGCCCCAGATCACAATGCGTGGAGCAGAAAGACCGTCCAAAGTGCAGTGGACCCGGCCATTCTTACCACCCCTACCACCTTTGGCACAGGATGCTGCTAGAAATATGTTCATTGATATTGCTGATGACAAGCATCCCCTGGAAGTCATGGACCAGGTTCTGTCCCTTACAGACAACATGCCACTCTCAATCAGCCTTTTGGCTCATTTGGTGGATGGTGAAGGCTGCAGTGAAATATTGACTCGCTGGGAGACAGACAAGACCACCCTTATTTCAGAGGGCTCTGACAAAAGATCCAACCTGGAGCTGTCAATTTCACTTTCACTCTCAAGCCCCAGAATGGCTTCCACACCACAGGCCCAGGATCTTTTAGCCCTGCTATCCATGCTTCCAGATGGCCTCTCAGATGCAGAGCTCAAGCAAACCAACTTTCCAATCACGGATATCCTTGGTTGTAAAGCTGCACTGCTACGTACTGCTTTGGCTTACAATGATGGCCACAAGCGATTGAAGGTCTTGGTGCCTATTAGGGAATATATGAGTAAACTGCTCCCCCCAACAGACCAGATGATACAACCAATGTTCAAGCACTTTCATGAACTCCTGGTATCATACACAGCGGTTCAGGGCACAAGATCCGGGGTCTTCCCCCTTGACCGGATAACATCCAATTACACAAACATCCAAAATATCCTCCAAAATGGTTTACAAAGGGAGCATCCCAATATTGTGGATGTTGCTTACTGTGCATGTGATTTCAATAACTTCAGTCGGCGTATTGCACATGGAGCAACTTTCCTCCTCGAGGATATTAGCAATGCCCTTTCATCCTCAGGAGACCATCGGTTGAAGGCATATATAATTACTGAACTGTTCCAATCATCACACCATCGTACAATCTCCCATCCAGAGCTGTTGATAGCTGAGGCCTTGAACCACTTCAAGTATTTCAATGATCCTGACCTTGAAGGTGTGTTCTCTGTTCAACCTAAATACAAAAAAAAACTCAACCGATTTTATTTGCCAGTCGCATTTCACTGTAGTCTGGGGGCTTATTACTCCCACTCCAACCACAACATTTCAACAGCTTTACAGCATGGTCAGATTGCCCTCTCCTTGGCACAGGCCAATAGAAATCCCAAAAGGCTATGTGATGCACTTGGTACCCTTGCATTCATTGAAATAATTAGTGGTGACCATGCTGCTGGTCGAGCCCATACACGGGAGGTACAGAGACTTGCCAGAATCTCTGGGGATGTGCACAAAGAGGCACGTGGACTATATAGTGAAAGCCTCTCCTTGATGTCCCAAGGTGCTTACAGAGAGTGCATTGCTCTGATCATGAGGGGTAGAACAGCTCTGAGTCTATGTGGTCTGTCTCATGGGAACCTTGATTATGTGTTGATGGGGATTCAGGCCGAAGTTCACAAGCTCAAATCAGAATATGCTGAGGCCCATGACATCCGGAATCAAATTCTCCAAGAGGGGATCAATGATAATTATCAGCAAGCCTTTTCCCTGATAAATATCGCTGAAATTGAGGTCATAATGGGAATCCCACAGACTAAAATACAAAAGGCGATTGAGGCATCACAAGCTATTTTCAGAGCAAGGGAAAATGCAATGTTAACTCTTGCATGTGATGCCACTCAGGCGGATCTCAACCTCAGAGAGGGTGATATGTCAAGCACATTATTTTGTAGATGCCTTCAACACGGGTGGGGAAAAGCGTCTGAGGCCGTGAGTTTCTGTTTAGAGAGACTTGGAGATATCAATCGCTGGGAAGACTCTCATCATCCGACCTCGTGGGCCACAGTGTTCCTTGCCCACTCACTCAAGGCACAAGAGTGGCTAGGAATATACAAGGCCCTGCAATTCCTAGGTGATGTCTCTCTCAGGGAGAATGATGAAGTCACAGCGACATCTCTGTTCACTCTTGCTTTGGAGGGCTTTATCCAGATGGATGTTCACCGCAGCAGGGCGGAGTGCATGATACGTCTTGGAGACATATCCAACAAGCATGGTGATTTCTTAAAGGCACTGGAGCTGTGGGAACAAGCAAGGCCGCTGTTTGAGCGTTCCTCACAGGCTAAGCGGGTTCAGCATATTGATGAAAGACTGGTTGGGATTGGTGAGGATATCAAGGAGCAGCACCAGAGGAACTTGGATCGACTTGCTGAGCTCAATGCTCCTGTGGGAATGGTGGAAGAGCTGGACGAGGATTTATCAGAGGATGAATTGGAGAATGAAGAGGCCCAGTTGGTTGCAGTGTGATCTGTGAACAAATATTGATTAACATCCCTTCCTCTGTCTGTAGTATTTATGTGAGGCTACTTCAGTTCAGAAATTTTATTTATTTATTTATTCACACCTCCAGTCAAACATAAACATATAACACCAAAAGGTGTGTTGAAAGAATGAGCAGGTGTGCAGTCGGGTACCAACTTATCCCACCCATGCTTTTGTCACAGAGCTCACCACACACTACATCTGCCCTCCGCAGGACCCTTCTTTATTACTTGGTAGGCTGGTACTTTTACTCACAGCCACAGTCAAAATTCTATGCAAATTTGCCTCCGGTGAGCATCCAATTCAACTCAGCTCAACTTCTCAGTGTCCACTGCAGCGAATATCAGGTTTGAACTGATACATTCCTCAGGCAAGTAAATGTGAAAACTGCGAACATGTATGAAGACTATTGGGAAGTCGGGTGCGGTTACGCGGTGCACACCCTCAATCAATGCCTGCTCACCTTACTTGTGCGGATCCAATGGGATGTGGTGGTCCGACGCACAGGCTTTATTGCAATATTGTGTGGCAGTTGATGAAGCTCAACAGTCACTCATTGAGTCGTTTACTCTCTTTTTTGGCAGTTCAGATATGAGGCCTTCTCCCTAACGAAATACGGGACTCGTGTGCTGATTTCACTCCAATTTTTTAAGCGGTTGACAGTTGATGGCACCGGTGTCTAATTCCCACGGTTGGAATAAATAAGAATACTTAAGTCTGGCACTCTGAGAGGAAGTAAACAAGACGGGCAAAGCGTACGTTGTGCATGGCGCACGGCTGCAACAATTGCACATTCTCTGCTGTAATTAAGCAGCTTTAGGGGTTCGACTCCCCGCGTCCGCATGACGCATGATTGAGTCGCTTATCACTCTTTTTTTCTTTTGCACTTCACATGCACCAAACACTAGGAAGCTCCGACTGCGTCGGAGAACACATTGCTCGCGAAAAAAAAAAACATTCAACAGGTCACCATATGGCAACAGAAGTAGATGATTTTGCATATCATACGTCTTGCTGTCAGTCAAAGTTGCCTACCATAAATAAGTGATATACCAGCTACAAGGCTGCCGATACGAGCATCGGCAGACATGGTAAATGTGCTTGACCATTTGGATAACTACACAAAAGGAGTAGTACTCATACGGGAAGCGGTAAATGCAACGGGCGTCTTGCATGGCGCTGCTCTTTATTGCAATATTGCAATATTTTGAGGTAGTTGAGGGCCCCGTCCTCGAGTTCCCACGATTTGAGGAGAAAGTCTGACAGTTGGGGAACAGTTAAACGAGAGAGGTGAAGCGGATATCGTGAACGATATACAGCCGTAACTTTCGACGGTGGCTGGTGGGCTGCCGCGGGCAAAATATTCAGGCAGTTCTTGAAGTTTGACTCGCGTGCGGCGGCGTGCTTGTGAGGTGCCTCCATTCCCCTTTCCTTCTGTTCAGTATGAAATGATAGCACCGACCCAGCGGTTCAGCACGACGGGAAAAGCGGATATTGTACATGGGGGCACAGCCGGGTTCGATTCCCTGCGTCCGCATTACCTTTAAAGTGTTCCTTGAACTTTTTTCTCGCACATTACAAATGCCAAACGCAAAGCAGAGTAGAGTAGACAAGACTTTCAGGTTCATGGTGGGCTGCAATTGCAATGATTTGACGGCCGTTGATGGAGTTCGACTCACCACCGTCCTAGTCTGTAGTTGACCGCGCCACCGTTGATCGCTCGCCCACCTTATTACCAATCTTTTGGCACAGGATTACAAATCATTTTGCATTTCATTTTATACTGCTCCATACACCCTCCAGCAACACAGCTTGAGGTAAATCGAGACATAATGGTACCCCATAAAGCGATCTGTGTCTTCAGAATAATATAATTGCTTGCCATTTGAGCTTGAACCAACATCTCGGATTTAGCGCATGCCGGCGGCGTGCCGAGCATCAGACTTCGGCATCATCGTTCTTGAGGCTTGGTAACTAAGTTTCGGTGGAGAAATCCCTCAGTCAGGCCCAATGAACGTCAAGGAGGCAGTTAACAGACAAAAAACGCGTTGTGGAACTCATTTGAACACCCGAGAAAAATTGTTGATTTGTAATAAACCGGCCAGCGATCAGTTGATCACCCTAATCAACAGACTACAACACGCGAGGTACGAGCGTAGAATTGTTGTAGCGTCTGTCTACGAGAGACTACCACCGTCCCGAAATTCCCACAGTTTGAATAATAAAAAAGCCTGGCATTGCAAGCAGTGAAACGAGGTAAGGGAAGGGTGTTGTGCATGGTGCACGGCTTCTCCGGGTTCTGTCTTTCCTTGAACGTGATATTGCAAGCAGCCCCTGGGTTCGACTCCCCGCCTCTGCATAGCCACTGAAGCTTCTGTATAGATTTTTTTGGCTTGAAGATCAGATCAAGGTATCGGGCTTGACACGAGCCTGAACAGGGTAGGCAAAGCGGACGTTGTGCACGGAGCATACTGCGATGAATTTGACCGCGATATGGCATGTTGAAGCAGTTGTTGGGGTTCGACTCCCCGCGTCCGCATGCTATTACAGTATGGTTTAACTTTTGTAATTAAGTATGGGAACATGCCATGGTGCACACTTGGCCAGGGTTTTTTGTTCCATTTTTAATGCCCGAAGATTAGGGCAGGGGGATCGAGAAAACGAACATGGTCGAGGCAGTTGATAGAGTTCAACTCATCGCCGAGCTTCAATTCCCACGGTTTGAATGAACAAAGTCTGGCGTCTGGGGAGGAGATAAATAATACACGGAAGGCAGGGGTCGTGCATGGTGCACGGCTTCTCCGAGTTCTGCCTTTCCTTGAACGTGATATTTCAGGCAGCTCCTGGGGTTCGATTCCCCACCTCCGCTTGTGGACGGCGCTGAAAAGGTGTTTTTGCTGTTCTTTTTCTTTGGGGCTTGAAATCTGAAGGAGTCTCGTTTTTAAGATGAGGTTCAACAGCCAGAGAGTCGAAAGGTGGACGTTTGTGCATGGAATACCACTTTGATGAATTATCGACAAGAGGATGGGAAGCAGGTGTTAGGCTTCGACTCGCCGCATCATCATGAGTGACTTTAACTGTCTTTTTCACCAACAAAAATATAAGGTGAAGACTGGATCGAGTCTCAGACTCTCCTGCCAGTGCTCAAGGCCTGTTGACGAACCGGTATAATTATTTCCTTGTTGATTCAAGAAATGCTGATGCTTAAAGGGTGCTCACGAGAGTAAGGAAAGCGGACGTGGTGCATGGTACATCACCAGGAAATTGGGACGGTCATCGTGCTCAACATTTGACTCGGAGTCAAGTGCGTGCTGGCCATGGGTTCGATTCCCTCTGTTCGCGTTGGAATCTTGGGCAGCATCTTCTTTTTTTTCTTGCAAAAGTATCGTGGAAATTTCAGTTTAACCGTCCAACGTCCAACTCTTACACTACTGTGGAACCTCGTAAATTCCAGTGCAAAGGGAACTTTTGTGAGCGCCTATCATCGAGCTTACGCATATCCGCTTACTCCACCAAACAAGCGCCCAAAAAATCATTTTCTGCTCCCGCCACTATGTCGATCCGCTCAGCAGTGCGCCGTCTGCGCCTCAGTGCGCCCATCCCCCTGCACACCCGTGCCCTCGCCACCGCCGTCCCGACGCCCCCCGCCCCGGCCCCGTCGCACCCGCACGCGGCCCGCAGCGCCCCGCCCACCCGCCGCCGCCTACTACCTCGCCGCCTTCCGCGCCCTGGGCCATTCCGTCAAGCTTCCCAAGCCTCTTCCGCTGGCTGAGCGTATCCTGGACAGCTACACCCCGCGCCAGCTCTACGCGCACATGCACACCGCCTTCCTCGTCCCCTCATCCGCCTCGGCCGATGCCTCAAAAGAAGCAGAGGTCCAGCGGATCGACACCGAGGAAGCGTTGCTCATGGGCTCCTTGCGCGCTTTCATGCGCTTGCAAGACTACGCCGCCGCCCTTGTGGTCCTGCGCGCGCTCTCTCTGAGGCGCCCGCCCAAAACTCCAAGCGTGAATGAGAAACAGCATTACGCGCGCCTCCTCCAGAACGCCGAAGCCGCGGTCCTCACCCCCATCGCCACGCGCATCGCCGCCGCCCACCCGCGTCCGCACCGACACATCCGCCTCGCCCAACATCTCCTCAAAGGGCGTGCGGAATGGCGCGCGGACATGGCACGCGAGCCGGAATGGATCGCCGCGCGCGTGCTCGAAAACGCGTCCCCGGCCTTCGTCATGCTCCCTCGAAGCAGGAAAAAGGAGGACGACCCGTTTCAGCCGGTGACGACCGTGCTGCAGCGGGCGTTTTGCATTCACGGCGCGGTGACGATGAAGAGCGCGGCGATGTGGACGGACGAGGCGCGGAAGCGCGCGCAGAAGAAGGCGGCGTGGGAGATGGAGCGGGTGTTGTTGGAGGAGCAGAGCAAGCCGCGGGTGGATACGGTGCTGTTGGAGCAGGATGTCGTCGAGGAGGTGAGGGCGGAGGCGGCGTAAATGTATTTTAGCAAGAAAAAATCGACTTTTCCCAATACAGTATGGACGACGAGCATCACCATATACAACAGCGCGGTCGAGCACCGCGGGATGGATCTTTGCACAACACGCCAGGAGATCGAGCGCAGAGTTCTCGTAAATTCATTTTATTACTTCGAAAATAAATTTGTATTCCACGCAACGCGGAAAATCTGAGGCGTACCCTGGCGTACGCACCCGGTACACACACAGACGCCGCGTACACAACTGCGATCGGACACCGCGCGCTCCAGCCTCCCCACCGCGTCGACATCGTTATCACCGTGCGCCGCTCGATAGCAGTCCCTTCCTCATCGAGGTCCCAATTCCGACAAATCCTCCAGTCTTAAAACCCTCGGCCTCCTCCATATCCTCCTCTGTGAATGCTGTACCAGGGACCCTTGCGTCCTCGGGAAGAATCGCCAGTCGACGATCCGCTGGCTTAACACTGACGGAGCAAACAAGCGATGGGCCGGAGTGAGGGGGGTGGGTGAGGGTGAGGGGAAGCCGGGAAGAGGGAGGACAGAAGCCGGATGCAGAGAAGCGGGGAAGGCACGGGGAAGCGCGGACAGGGATACGAGTTATTTGGTGCTGAGTGAGTGTAAGTGAAGCTGAAAGTGTTATCGAGCGAAAGTCGAATCATGCGGAAGGGAGTGGAGGGGGTGGAGGGATGGATGTCTTCGGGTTTTGTAGGCGGGGAGCTGGAAGCTGGAGGCGGAAGGAGGCGATGACAGGCAAGAGGGAGAGGAAGCCGACGAAAGGGATGGCGAAAGCTTGACGCGAGTATGCGGAGGGTGGCTGACACGAGAGGAGTAGAGGGGGCTGCAGAAATAACGAAGACCCCGAGATGGAAGTGGCGGAAACTGAAGAAAAAGGCGGGAGACGGTGGAGGAGGATGTGAGGTCGCTGGACGACGAAGACGAGATGCGAAGCTCGAAGTGGGGTGGAAATGCGAGGTCGGAAGCAGAGGGGAAGGGAGTATTAGTATCGGGCGCGAGTTCATTAACGTTTATTGCCAGTCGGTCGACGAGTCTGTCTTAATCCTATATACCGGGGTGCGTAAACTGACACCGAACGACGGCGAAGAGGAAGAAAGTGCGGGGAGAAGCGCGGGGCAGGCAGGAGAGGAAGGAAGACGAATGAGGAGAGACCAAGGTGAGGAGGCTATGGAGAAAGCCGAGGGCTGAAGGAGAGGTAGCTGACGCCGTATGCGCGTACAGGAGGTCGCCGGGACAAGAGAAATGGTTAACCGCAGGGCCTGAGACGGAGGAGACACGTAGGCAGCTGGGAAACACAGGATCAGTCGAAGGAAGGAAGCGAGGCGTAGATTGAGGGAGTGGGGCTCGGTCTATGTGGGCCGACAAAGGTCGCGGTGGCTGTAACAGACATCGAAGCCTAGGGGCGGGAGCTCGTCGTGGGCGTGCGTGCTTGCGTACGTCGTAGAAGTGGACAGGATGCAGTAGGTAGGTGGAAGTGAAGCGCAGGAAAACCGACGAAGAGCACAGCGGGGGAGTGGAGGGAGGGGGTGTAGGTGGAAGCGGTGGTACCGACCAAGCGGGCCAAAGCGATGGCATGCAGAAGGAGAGGAAGGCAGACAAGGGAGATGTGGCTGGCTAGATAATATCGGATCTGAAGCTGAAGTGGCAGACGACGCAGGAAGGGGAGAGGAGGAAACAGATCTGGGAGTGGGCGACGTGGAGGACTTGAGACTGGTCGGTCGAGGGAACGCGAGGCAGGGAAGCAGGAGGACGGGAAGTGCGAGGGTGAGGCGGAGGGGAGGGCGAGACGAGTACATACAACGTTCATCGCATCCTTGCTTGTCCTCAAAGGTGGGCGTCGCGTATCAGCTCCCAAAGCGGGCGGAAATTAGGACAGATACAGAGCAGCGGGACGAACAGAGGGAAGGGATGGATTCGACGGGAGGGGGAAGCGATGGGATCACGAGGGGAACGAGAGTCCCGGCGCGCAGGAGAGCTAAGGTGCGCAGGGGAAATGGCTGGGGTTTGAGGCGGAGATGCGGAGCCGCTGGAAAGCACAAGGTCTGTCGAAGGAAGGAGGCGGGGTGTACTATGAGGTGGAGGATAGCTTGAATATGCTGGAAACTTGAGCCGGCGAAGCGCCAAATCCGACCGAGCACATGAAGAAAGCCCGCCGGACGAGAGAGTAAAAAAGCAATGGTTTCTTGAAGGAGGAATTTCCAAAACGCCAAGGAGAGAACGAAGGCGTTGTCGATGCGGGAGCAGGATGCCGCGAGGCTAAGATAGAGGGGGTGAGAGAGCGTAGGGGAAGGTGGTGAGAAGTGGGAAGAGAAGAGGTCGGTGGCTGAGACGAACCCGTCTGCGGATATATGTCCACGGTGTCAGCCACTTTTCTTCGTGGCGCGCGCAGAGTGGCTGGCTCTTGGAGAGGAACCTAAAGGGGCTGCGATGTCCATATGTAGCGTGAGCGGAGAAACGCAGTACCAACACGTAGCATCGACGGCGAGCCGTCTTGAGGAGATTCGAGCCCGCTGCGCGCGCGAGCGCTTTGTCTTGAAGATGCGCCATCTGCGACGATTTGTGGGTCTTTCTTGTGAATGTTCCCAAGTCCGGTAGCGAATCTAGACCCAGCATGCGCGGAGTTTCTGCTCAGTTCGGCATCCAGTCTGAGTTAAGGGCTACAAAGGCGTGGAATGGTGGAGGCTCGAGAGCAAGTTGCGGTGGTGGTTGATGGCAAGCGCCGAATGCGGAAGTGATGCGCCTCCGCCGAAATTCACACGCCCCTCTCTTGATCTTAGCATCCATCTCGGTTTGTGTCGCTCGTGTGATACCTACTAATAGTACGCTCAAGATGAACAGTCTCAACAAAGGCCCGGTGCACAGAACGTGCGTCTGCTTCAAATTTGATGCTGGGGCCAAATGGTCAAGCAGAGGATCCTGGTTCGACTCCAGGCAGGCTTATGGTTGCGAAGGTGTGAGAAACTTTTTAGGGCTCGTTTTGATTACAGCTTATCAGAGGGACAAGTCCTGACATTCCTTCAGCCATCTCACGAGATTCTGCGCAATTCTTCCACTTCAAATTGAGGCAAGTTGTTATTTCGAATGCACCTTCCATTTCGTTGAATCCGCTTCCCAGGTTCCCTTGTGTGAGCTTCGATGCAAAGCCTGAACGCTGCACAGCGCGTGCGCTCAATAAATGATGCTCTCTCGCAGGCGCGCGGAAGATTCCGGTTGTATTGTGCTTTTCTTTCGTTTCACTTAGTAACAAACAGGACACCTGGTTCGACTTCAGGCTGGGTTATGAGGAGCCTCGAATTGTCTTTTTTCTTTCGGCGGCGTTCCGGACTGCAGCCTATGAGAGGCCTAGAATCCATGCTGAAATTTCACAACAAATCCCAGGAGATTCCTCCATTGACCTTCAGGTGAGTCGTCTGAATCATTGTGTCAATTTTCAAGCGCACCCCCCGTTTCGTCCCAAACCATTATGCTGGCGGCGGCGAAAAGCATGAAGGCCCCACATCGCTTTCCCTGGACGAAGGGCCCTTTATCTCGGATTCGGGCAGACTTTTTCTTTCGCTCATTTTCTGTCTACCACATATATTAAGAAACGAACCAGAGAACACAGACCCAGCGTACACGGCGCTCTCGTTCTTCAGCGTCCAGCGGAGTTTATGCAGAGACACCTGGTTCGACTCCAGGCTGGGTCCTAACGGAGAAGCGTTGAATTTAACTTTTTGCTAAGACTCCGCACTTCCGGACAACAACCCGTCTGCATCTCGTCGTCCTAACCTTGAAGAAATTTCATCGTTGGAAAGAGCGGTGCAATCCCGAGTGCGTATTATTATACCTTTGTTTTGGCCCACTCACTGAGCGACGAATCAGAGTAGAACGTAGATCCAGAGCACATGGTGCTACTCATATGGGATTTTCATGATTATCCGATTGTATTAGAATTGGAGTCGTGCTTCCAAGGTTGTTTATACCCCATCGATGATCGAGGAAATTGACGATGAATTACCTCCACTTCAGGAAGTGGAGGATGACTTAGACGACGAATCCGAAACCTCGGGCGTTAAACGAGCGCTATGACGGCTTCGAGTCTTCATCCCAGCGGTGCACTGAGCTTGAAAAAACCGATCGCGATCACGGCTCGGCCCGACTCGGGGTTCGGCCCGATGCCGGCTCGGCTGCCTCGCTATGATTTATTTAGCTGAAGCGCGCTCAACATAGATTGGCCGCTACATATGTACTGTGGCGAGGGCAGTCTGTACAGTGTACAAGGGTATTTCATCTTTTTCCTGCTGGGAACCGATGTTCCCGAAATGGAAATATCGAAATCAACTGTGGCCTTCCTGCCGACCGTAGTGGTGTGTGTGAGTCAGAAATCATTACCTATGTCGACGGTAAGGCGTGGGAGTCTTCGTTGAAAGAGTTTCACGTCGCGCGCCGCTGCCGCGTCAATTTACCCGTTAAGCCGCGCCATTTTTACCATACCCAAAATAATCACCATCGCCAACGTTGACATGCACACAGCTTTATACAGCCCCAGCCCTCCAGCCCTCGCTTCTCCCCTCTTTTACTCCTTCGACCTCTGCACGCAGCACCATCCATGCCCCTCTTCTCCTCTGCCTCTGGCGTCCATATCAACGACTCGAATTTCTATGACATCGCGGGTGACATGAATGTGCACAGCGCACCGCCTATGGTGGGGCAGGGTAGCAGTACGTCGGCGGCGCTCCCATTAGGTTGGGAATTGACTCCCGAGCGGCTGTTCGTGGGCCCAGAGAGGAACGGCCGACCCGCGGGAGCGGCGACTCGGAGGATGGTGCCGTATGGTGCGTAGAACTCGTTTAATTTCTCATACCTCTAACGCGGTCCAAGATATTTCGCACCGGCCACAGATTCAACATCTCAATAGTTCGGATATACCAGACGATCATCCCTCGTCCGCTTCCACCTCTACCGCCCTGATTCCGGTTCCATCCTCCTTTTCACAGTCATTTCATCCCTTCGATCCATGTTCGTCTAGGTCACCAAGCGACTATTCCAGGCTCGCGAACCGTACAGCTTTTGAATATCCCGCTGGCGATTTCGAGTCCGCATTAGCACTGCCGAATGCGGTCCCATCCCGATACCCATTTTCTGCACAGCCTCAACCCGGATTCGAGATGTTTTTCCATCTCCCCGCCATGATTGGTGACACATCCCACACACGAAATGCGCTGAACTGTCCCGATTTCTACCCGGGCCCGACAAACAGAGCCATCACCTATCCCTCCGCCCACTCCGAGCCACACTTAAACAGTGCCGGCGAACCTGGTCATCCGTTTCCGGGTGACGTTCGTGAACCTGCCCGAGATTCAAATGTTGCCTTGACCAACCGGCCGGACTATCTTTGGGATCGTCCTCAAGACAGGTCAAGAACTAGCATTCAGGGAAGCACATTTATTGGCGGAAATGTGAACATCCAACGTCACGGCGAAATCGGTAAACCTGGTGTCTTTCTTTTTCTATAAACTTGCTAATCATTTCTGCAGGCCTACATATTTTGCATCGCACCTCCGCTGGCGACGCGTTCCACGACTCTGCGGAAAGATACCCGCAGCCAAGGTGTCATCCCGAGACACGGACACAGATCCTCGAGGACCTGTGGACATGGTCCTCCGGGAACAATCCTAGCAGCACTGTTCTTTGGCTTTATGGACCTGCTGGTGCAGGGAAATCTGCAATCGCACAATCACTCTGCCAGAAGCTAGAATCAGAAGGCCGCCTAGGCGGGAGCTTCTTTTTCAAACGTGGGCATCCATCTCGCGGAAATGCCAAGAAACTATTCCCAACGATAGCATACCAGCTCGCGCTTCTGAAGAATCTTCCAGATTTGACCGGGGCTATCTCTCAGAGAGTAGAGGATGATCCATCCATTCTGGATAGATCTCTTTCGACCCAGCTTCAGGATCTCATCCTTGAACCCTGCCAACGGGGTCTGGGTGGCCGAATTTTGGTTATTATCATTGATGGCTTGGATGAATGCCAGGGCCAAGATGTTCAACAGGAAATCCTACGCTCAATCGGAAATGCTATCCACAAGCCCCACCTATCTCTTCGTCTTCTCATTGCCAGCCGACCAGAACCTCACATTGGTGAAATGTTTGGGGCACATCCCTTGAAGAGGTGCCACCGTCCTGTAAACATTGAGCAGTCATTCAAAGATATCCAAAAATATCTGCAGAAGGAATTCCAGCGGATCCATCGAGAACACCATGAAACTATGGCTGGGGTTTCCAGTCCATGGCCTTCAAAAGAAGTTGTCAAACATCTCGTTAAGAAATCATCTGGATATTTTGTCCACGCATCCACAGTGATCAGATTCATCGATGATAAGAACTTCCGTCCCACGGACCGGCTCCGGATTATTATAGGCCTTGCTAAACCCGATTTTGGATCGCCTTTCGCTGCCCTCGACCGCCTGTACACTCAAATTCTCTTGGATGTCCCTGCCCAGTCTCGAGTTCTCAAAATCCTGGCTGTTATCTCTGCGAAATTTGTGAAATTTAATCTCAGCATCTCATATATTGAACAGCTGCTAGAGTGGAAACCTGGAGACGTTCGGTTAGCGCTTCGTGGTCTGTCTTCTGTGATCAAGATCCCTGAAGACAACACGGATGGGCTTACTGTACACCATGCTTCATTCCTCGATTTCTTGCAGGATCCCATTCGAGCAGGCACCTTTTACATTGGTGCTTCCCACCACCGCGCAGATTTAGCCCGCCACATCCTGAAGGCATACTCAGATAAATACAAAGATTTATATGAATATGAAGTCTCATCCTTGAACTGCAGTAGTCCTGTCGCCTGGTAAATTTATTCGAATTGAACTGCGGAATCTGACTAAATATTGGTTCTAGCTTGTTCAATGACAATGCACTCAAATATTTGGCTTCAGCTGAGCCATCCCCAGACCTTGTGTCTCTGCTACACTCTTTGAACCCAGAGTTTCTGTTCAGCCATTTGAGAGAACTGTCCGAAGTTGCAAATACGCTCCTGGGATGGCTAAAGGTATGCACTTTGGCTCACTTGATGTGCATGAGGTTTATCTGGGTGATTCTGGATTTAGGAAATCCACCCATGTCCCCGAGGATTAATTGAGGACTGGGAAGACTACCGTTTCATGATTTTGTGTGCTTCTGCTTGGGATCAAGCAACCCTCCAACCCTGGGAATATCACAACTACGGTGAAATTTTGTCTCAAGTCCCCCCACAACTTTTCAGAACTCTCCAGTCATACAGACTTGTGGAGCCTTACAGAAAGGGTCGGCACCCTCTGTTCCACTTCCATCTTCTGTTCAATTTGTCTTGGGACGAGCTTAGAAAAGTCATATGCCCTCTACGTAAAATCATTGGGGAAGATGAAAGGGGACTCCGCGAACTGTTCCAAGCTACATCAGATCCCATCCTCTTTCAGCAAATGCATTCTAGTTCAATATTCTAGGACCTCGCATGTGGCTACCTTTGCACTATGGACTCCACACTTGCTCACAGATTTCCGAGATTCGGTTTGGATGGTGACATCATACTTGTTTGGTTCTGTAGTATGATTGGTAGAGGCCGGCAAGCGGCAGGGCAAAAATAGAACAGGATGGCTCGGGTCTCGCGCAAAGGTTGAAAAGTAAAGAAAATATATTCTGGTTGATTTCTGGGGTATTTATCGACCCGAACTGGTGAGCTTATATAAGCCGAACCGGACATTCTTGGACCTCTAGAGCAAAAATGTCACTATGTTCTATTTTTGAATAAATCTAAATTAGCCTTGTTTAATGGCAATGTTGATCTGATTTTTAAAACTTTGTTTTGTTCAGCCCTGCAGAGACCCAGGGAGGGAGCACAGATGGGGGGTGCATGCTGTGGAACAGTGAATGCACATGATGTACTGTTCCAAGTCCTTGATCGGCTGTTTATCCACTGCTTGTGCAGTGGTTGAAACAATCGTTAATCATGTATGAACCGAGGTTTAAGCGCTGTTCAAATGTGTTTGAACAGCGAATCGGAGCAGCCCAAAAAGAGCTGAGGGCAACAACATTCGAACATTGGATCAATGTTGAAGAGGATTACACAATAAGCAAGCTGTTCTTGCCGCTCGACCATACAAACCATGCTGAAAGGCCGCGACTTATAAAGCAATATCACCGGTGAATGTTACTGTAAAGGCGGCAGCGATCAATTGTTGATGGTAAGTTGGGTTGGCTGAAAGATAATAAAACATTGGGCCAGTGATTCGTTTACCAGATTATGTAGCCTAGATTTTCAACCTTGCAAAGCCAAAGCTGAATCATGATTTTGCAGAAGAAAAAGATATTTTTCTGCAGATAGCTTAATAACCCAGCCCTGGTGTGAACAGTGGACTCCCACAGTTTATGAATGACATAGAAAGGATGCAATGTGCTGGCATGATTATACAAGAAAGATGGGAGTGGGACTCACCCATTCTCATCATCAGCGGCCGACTCCCATTGATGCTGCTCAAGAGGATGGGACTCGAGTCAAGTGCGGTGATCACTTCGCGTCGTTATGTGCTCGCTTCTTGACCAGAGCTGTTCGCCACCAATTCACCGCCCACTGTGCACGCTATCCCTGATTACACCACCAAAGAGCTCACACCCGGCCTCCATCTGAATGGTTCACCTGATTGCCATCTTTGCCGAAGTATGAGCCTAGCTGGGCCCAGCTGGTTACCAGCTGCACCTCTCAGTGGGCCGCTCTTCCGGCAATGACTGGCAAATTGGCATCGGTTAAGAATCCAAATGGTTTTTGAATAATAGTCCACACCCTACACATTTATTTTCAAATACCAAATAGTCCATATCTTGCGGCGCGTCGTTGTATTACCTGTGAACTCATGACCATAGTGTCACCAGTGTGAATAACTTCCAGCTCCTTTCTGAAGGACCGATAGTATTCAAGTAGTGACCCGAGATGTTGAGGGCAGGATTGAAGGAATTTCGAGTGTACAAACCGACCTGCTAAGGCTCCAACGGTTTTGGTTTATAAACCTTTTTAAACCCTTAAAACTGTTTATCTTTACGTTTAGTTTACGGGTTGCGGTAAACAGTTTATAAATGGTTTACATGGCCCAGTCTACCATCGCCAAATGTGCCCGGGCCACCGAAGGCCCTTAGTGGGACCTTTAAAGTGCCCGATGGGCCTAACAGCCCAGCGAGCACATTTACAACCTACAAAGGGGCTACTATGTGACAATTAAATTCATACAGGCCTTAAGAGGGCGGCTAGGGCTCCGCACCCTTTTATGCCCTTTGGACACCTATTAAGGCCTATGTGGGCTACGAGCGCACCCTGTATTCCTCTTGATATCGGCCAGAGATAAAGACAAAGACAAATGAATTCAGCGAGTACTACAACAAGTCTACGTAACATACAGGAACTTCTGGAAAGAAAGCAAGGGATCAGCGCCGTGCGTGGGTAGGTTCAACGCGTGAAGCTTACGAGAGCAAGGCTTAGGTGGAGCAGTCGGGGTTCCTTGAACTGCGTGGAGAATAAGTCACTGAACTGGGGGTTGGAAGAATAAAAACTTACCGTTGAGACCGTACATCAATAACAATACACGAGTAACCTTGAGGGCGCAGAATAAGTACGGAAGGGGCGAAAAGTGTGAACATCCTTACTTTGAATGTATCCCGGATTGGGGACACGATGGCTGACCGGTAAGTCAGCGGTGAATGTCCATCCGTAAGAAAGAAGACGTACACGGCGATGTCCGGAGACCGAGACAGCCTGCTGCATCCAGGAGTTGCACCTCGAACGTCAGCTGCTGCATCCGAATTTTGGCCATCTCGCTAGTCCGTGTCGAAAACACGGTAACGTATAAATAAGGTTCTGAGGCTGGGGGAGTTGGGGAAGCCACGACCGTTAAGTAGAACAATTGACAGGGAAACGACTACTCACAATTTTCCCCCGACGTCATAGAAAATCTACATCGGAAAAAGGCTTAGCATTGAATACGAAAGGAAGAATGATTTACCCAGTTCAAGGTATCGGAATTACAGTTAAGGAGGCGGTCGAGAAGGATTCTACAGAGCAGCTATGTCAACAGCATGCGGTAAAGAGATCACGTACCAAAATATTGAGACAAAGGTAAGGTAGAACTTTGAACGCGGAGGTTAAAACGTGCAAGGGTGTGAAGGATCTACATGAGAGAAACATTAGTAGCCGACATTGCGAGAACAGAAAACTTGCCTGATGATTATCGACGGTGAAGTCGAGGATTGTTGAGGGAATGGCGATGGAACAAGTGCGACTAGCAGACGATAAAACAGGGGAAAAAGGGAAAAAAGAAAGGGAGACATACTGATTATCCCAACGGTTCGCTAGAGGGGCAGCTTGATGGGTGATTATTGCATAAATGGTCGCAGCCATCGTCGTCTTCCTCGAGTAATCCCCGAATGGGTCGTGCAATGTGCGGGACTTGCTAGATCAGTCGAACATGAAGTGCAACGGGGTGAGCTCACGGGTGAAAGGAGTGGCGAACGAGGGCAGTAAAGGGTCCAACCGGCGTGGAAGCATCAGAGGGATCCGCTGGGTGTGCTCGTACCGTCGACAGTCTTTCCCTCATGTAAGTGTTCAAGGTTCTTGATACTTGAGTGCGGTGCCACCATGGCGCACGCTGCTAGTGTACCTGGTACCATGTGGAAGAAAGTAGATAAGTGTACAAAGAGGAAACTATCCTTCAAAAACTCGGGAAAGGTCCCAGGGAAGATTTCTAGCATTGCTTTCGGAAGTTAGCAGGAGACAAGGCTGAACAAAAAAGCACGCACGAATCAGATATCGACACGTCGCATCTCCCCGCCGGCGCCGAATGAGGGGGAGAGTATTCAGAGCTCTAGCTGGCTTGGCAAGAGACGCGAGCTTGTCGTGGAAGTTACACCAAGGGTATCGCGCGCTTGTCGACAATGGGACTCGTTCTTCATCTGGCGACGCGGCGATTTCATTGCATTCACGTTTGGAGCGGGAGGGACGGTGGTGGCGGCGTCGGTGTCGGTGTCGGCAGAATGTGGATTGGGGGCAGTGGTGTCAGAGTGAAATGAGGCATGGTGGCGGTCGAGAGCAAGAGGCGCACCAGCGCAATCGGACTTTTAAGTCCGCCACGTCACGTCGGCTGGAAGGCGGGTAGGAGCCTGGGCTTGGCCGTTATAGCAGCTTAAGAGGGGTGTGCGCAGGCTGAAAGAGACTAGCTAAGTGGAAGATAGCCTACGAAGGGGCTCTTAAGGGCCACGCGCGACACGTCGAAGCCTGTCCGGGGCTAGCCGAGGTCACGAGGTCCCTTGATGCATTCGACAAATTTGGTGATGACACACCCTGTCTAAAGCTCATTTAGTGCCCACTACTGCGACACTATGACTACTGAAGATGTCAAGGACAGTAAACCTATTCAGCTAAAGAACCTTACTGCCATATACCGATCCAGTTGCAAAAGAGTTAGGGGGCATTTCCCAATTGGGAAGGCACTTTGTTACATCCATGCACGGATAACTCGGACGAAGGTCCGAGTGCGGCCCAATGACTCCGTTCCGAGATTCACTCCCAAGTTTTCGGAGTATCGTGGGAATCAGCGCATCCATGCATCGATGCTTCGGACCTGCTTCGGACCTCGCTCCGAGCTGACCAATCACTCCGGTTGAACTCCGACTCCGGATTACCCAATTCATCCTGAACATCATTCCGAGTCGGATTGCACACCATACACCATGTCCTGTGTCTCCTCTGATATCTCACGCATGGGACTCGCACTCCGATCCTGCTGTCACACTCTGGTCACGCTCCGTCTCCGGTCACGCTCCGCTCCGCATCACGGAGCTGTCAGGAGTAACCACGCGGGTTTGGATTCCGTGCTATGGCACCATCCAACTCGTTTAACAATGGTCCGACATGTTCCTTACTTCTTACTTATTGTCCCAGTACTTCTTATCTGTCACATGACTTCTTCTCCTCCTTTTGGTACTCAGCTTTATTGTTGCGTCCACATCTTCTACTCACCTTTATTGTTACATCCACATGCTTCACTACCTATCTCCTTTATGCATTACAATTAGCCTGTTTACTATTTAACCTCTTAGTCTACTCCCTGTAAATCAGTTTGATTATTAAAGTTGCTTCACCCCGTTCCTCGTGAAGTAATCTGAGTCTCTGTCCGGAAACCACTGCGGACCTCACCCGCTTACTCCTGTCCATCCGGACGAAGGGAAGTATGCTCACACTATGTCTCCCTGTTGTGTAGCGCTACTCCGGTCCCCCAGTTCTCTGTGCCTCGCGCTCCGACACTCCGGCGCTCTGCACTCCGACGCTCCGTCGCTCCGTCGCTCCGATCACTCCGATCCGGAGCCCGGACCCATCGGACCTATCACACCTCTGGTCCGGACCACTCCCTTCATCCCTCTGTCTATCTCCGAAGACTAAGGCAGTACGCTCGCGCATGACCTGTCGCGTTGTGTCATCCAGCCCGCCGATCTTCATCATCCGACCCCGGTCTCTGGTTCCGTTCTGTCCGGCCCTCAGCTCCGGTTCGGAAGGTGTCTGATCGTTCGGTTGGCCCATATCCTAACCCCCTCGGCTCGGATATAACAGTATAATCAAACTCACCTGTCTTGGTCCTCTTGGCAACACTCCTCTGCTCTTTCCATTGCCCGCTGTCACTCTGCGTGGCATGGACGAGTATTGCCTTGATCACATGTTCATCGGATGTTCTTCTGTCTCACCCCGCGATGTCTCGGAGTCGTCTCACACCTCCGATTCCACTTCCGCCATCCTCGGACCTGTCCTGTTGACTTGGTATCCACCGGTCACTTTGGTCCTTGGGTTCCTGCATCTGCCCGGGTCGACTCCCAGCTCCGGAGTCCCTGGTCATCGATCGGAACACTGTCCCACACTCATATCCCTTCCGGAACACCATCCCCAATGTTTGGTGGAACTCCGGTTCACTCCGGTCTCACCAGTTCCACCTGACTGCCATTCCGGCTGAAATTCCGACAGTGTTGGTGGAAACTCTTCCCATCGCACTCTCCCCTCGCATTTTCAGCATCCACACACACATTCCTATCCCACCTATCCTGATATCTTGATGTCATCAATGCATCAAGACTCCATTCCTCCTTCGTGCAGATCGGTGTTATACACTATCTGCCGGAAGCCTTCGGGGTTTCCGCTTGGGCAATGACAGGTTCATCCATCACTTGTCATTGCTCCGAGGCGACACTGTTCGGATGTTTGAAACTCCCGACAGTGCACTGGATCTTGTGGGCAAGGCAGTCCTTCCTTGTTCCGCATGGAGTTCATCGGTATGGTCGGACTTGCTGAGGATTGTCTTCGGGAGATCCCTCTTGAGACCTTTCAATCAAATCACCCACTCCTTGCTCCCCCCGCACTCCGATGCTCCGCTCCGATCGCTCCGATCCGGAGCCCGGAGCCCGCTCAGGAGTCATGCAGCGAGCCAGGAGTCTTAGTCTTGGGTGGTCCTGAACACTCTGTTCCCCAGAAACCAATCGGTCGTCGCTCCGATGCTCCGCTCCGAAGCTCCGTTCCGATCGGATCAATCCCCGGACATCGGAGCACACAGAATCAGTGCCCTGATCACTCCGAGTTCTGGTTGACATCAATCTGGTGGATCGGAGTCATCTAGAACTTCCTCCGATGGATATTTCGATGTTCCTTCCTTCAGCACTCTTTCCTCGTCACTTTCACCAACCCTCCGGTACTCCTTCCACTTCCCCTGTTCCTCCCATCACTCCGGGTCGCTTTCGGAGCTATAGTTCACGCTCCTGGCTCTCGGGGGTATCCTCCATCGTTGTGCCGACGTGCTCCGATGCGAGTCTGAACCCTGGAAGTGTCAGAAGTCGTACCCGTATCATGGAGGTTTTGGTCATCGGTCATTGAGTGCAAGAAGTGTTCAAAATCCGGGTCCGGACCGGTGTACAACTCCGTTCCGTCACCTCCGTTCCGTCTCCGGTACATCGGACATCGATTCCAATCAACAAACCTCGACAAACTCCACTTCCGGTCGTTCTGCATCGCCGTCCGGAAGTTCACTGAGTTCACTTTCATCGACACATCCATTCTTTTCCCTTACGAAAGTCCGACTCTTCGGAGCGGATCTATGATATCAATCTATCACTCCGAGATTGCTGCGGAATTTGGGTTCCGCTCCGGACGATTCGTTCTCCGTCTGCGGAAACCTCCGACACTCCCCTCGGTACCTCGGCAATTCTCATCCATTAATCGGCAGTATCATCTGTCTTCCTCCCACCAATTGGTGATGTTCCTATTCGGAACTTGCGTCATCGTTCTCTAATTCTCTCATTGATCTGGATCCTGGAACCTTGGCGGCACTCCACTTCGCTCCGTTGAGCGACCGAAGTAGCACCAAAACTAATCCGACCAGTATTCTCTGGAGTTTCAGTGCCGGCACGACCAGCAGCTATGCTGGATATTGATGTGGTAGTCCAACGATGGACCGGTGTCCTGCCACCGCCACCACAATTCTGACGCCTTCACCAACGAGACCTCCGCTTCTTAGCCACCTCCGTTATGCCTTCGGAACAACCTCCGGCTGCTTTCGGACGTTCGGTCTCATCGGCCTTGCGCCAACCGTTCTTCGGAACGTCTCCCGGGACCCTTGACTGCCTCTGGCACTCTGGTCCAACCGTTCCTTCGGAACATCTCTGGAGGCATCTAGCCTCGCCCTTCGGACTCCGGCATCGCTCCGGTAATCACTCCGAATTCTCGGTCCTTCGGGACACTCCTCCGCTCGTCTCCGGAATGTCTAGCTACATGCCTCTTTCCGCCGAGCTCTGTTCATCTTGCCCCGTCGATCAGTCATCCACCATCTCCGGTTTTTTTATTGTGTTCTTCGAGACCACGGATAAGAGCTCAAAGGGAACGTCTAATAAACGCTTTCCCACCGAGCCACCGTTCCGATTTTCGCAAGAAACCTCCGGACATCTCTGTTGGCCTTCGGTCTGACGTTCGGACTTGGAACTGTGTTCCGGAGTGGTTGGGAATCATCCGTTGATGTTCTACAACGCTCCGGGCCATTCCTCGACAACTCCGAACCCTTCCGCGACATGGGCACCACTTGGAGTTGGATTCTGTCTCACCTCAATTCATCTCCACCTCCTCCGTTCGCCTCCGAATCCTCGTGAGGTGAACCCCTGTGGTCGTGTTCCATTCCTCGGTTGCACGGACCTTTGGAACTGCACTACACCACTCTCCTGAGCGCTCCGAACCTTCTCCGTTGGGTTGATCACCTCTGAATAAGGTTCTGATGCGCCCAGAACCAACCATCAGCGGCTATGTACTCCTCCGGTTGTCTCTGACACCTTTGGAGTTACACGTCGTCTGAGTTCTCCTGCCGTTCCCGGTATCACCCTGTTCACTCCGTCGACTCTGCGGGATATCGGGTTTACCGGTAGACTATGGGAAGTCTACCCTTAAGAGGGGGATACGCCCTATGTTCTTCCGCTAAAAATCCAAATTTCAACACGAAAACTTGCTCGCTGATCACTTCGGAGCTTGTTTCAGTGCAGATCTATCCCCGAGTCACACTCCCTGTCGTTCATGGAATGAGTTCTGTCCCCGGACTCTTCCTAGGGTTGAGTTCTATCTCCGGACTCCCCACGACATCCCCGCAATGGACTTCGACATGCTCTACGACACTTCCGCTGCTCCGTTCCGAAGTTCGGAGCTCCGATGCTCCGATGCTCCGCTCCGTTCCGTTCCGCTCCGATCGGATCAATCCTCGGGCATCGGACCACTCAGAAACCCTTCGATTGCACGCTCCTGTCACTCCTATCAATGTCCGCATTTCTGGCCTGTTCCGACTCTCTCTCGACAACCTCCGGCGTCATTGCTCTCTTCGAAACAACGGATAAGAGCTCACCGGGAACATCTGATAAATGCTTTCCCATCGAGCCCCCGTCTCGATCTTTGCAAGCCTCCGGAATGCTCTAGAGCACTTGGCTCACCCCCGACAACAGTTATGCATTCATCCGGAGTTGACTTGTCAATCATGTCATTGGGTTCCTTCACAATCCTTCGGAATTTACATCCCCGTCTCGAGCATCTGTCGTTCTCATGTCCATCCCTGCGCAACGGATCTTGGCCTTGCCCTCAGCAGTGCCAATTCATCCAACAATCCCCGCCAACCTTTCCTTTATTCCTTCGGGCATCCCCGAGCTATCCCCATGCTACTATGTCGTCCTTCGGACACTCCGAGGATAGTTCCGTCCTCCGAGTAACCTCCAGATCGACTTCAAGTACCATTGCTCATTTCTATTCACCCTTCATGTTCTATCCGGGACTTGTCGATTTGGTTTGCCAGCAATCTCTGCTGTCGACTTGGGCTCTCCAACAAATCTCCGGCATCTAACGCGCTCTTCGATACCACGGGTAAGAGCTCACCGGGAACGTCTGATAAACGCTTTCCCACGGAGCCTCCGTTCCGAACATCGCCAAGACTTCCGGTTATTTTCGGAGTTCTCTGATCATGTGCCAACTGGTCTTCGACGTCTCCGGACCCCATTAATTTCCTTCCACCACCTCAGGGACTTCCTTTCACCAGTCCGCTCCGGTCTGGTTGACTCCGGTCTGAGTTTACCAAATTCGGAGTTGGATGTGGAGTCTCCGTGTTCACTCCCATTGACCTTTGGACGTCTCCGACACCTCTGGTTAACTCCGCTTATCTCCGGTTGACCCGGACCTCATTTTTATTATCACCTTGGCTCACTACGACTTCAACAATTCTTCGACCCTCTGTACTTGTTTGGAGCCCTTCACAAAACTCTTCACAGCGAGTTTTCTTCCATGTGGTCTTGCACTCCCGTCTCTCTGACAATCTCCCACGCTCCGCGTTCCGGTCCCCTTCGGGGTCTCCGGTACACTCCCATATGCTCCGGTCTCACTCCGGACATCTCGCTCGACCATGTGCCCTCAGTGCCAGTCCTTTGGCCCTGCAGCGCCATACATAACCACGTTTGAGTGGATTGGTCTTCAATTAATTTTGAACACCAGAGTCAGGCGCACCCATAGTTGATTCTACCTCACTCTCCTTGATGGATAGCCTCTATGGTTCCTTGCCCTCATGCTATGACGGCAAAATCTGATCCTTCAATGGATATCTCCCCGACAACCGTTGCCTCACCTTCGATTTGTCAACCCCAAACTCCGGTCCTTCATAGGACACTCTAGGACCTCTGTCACCACCACGTCCTTCACTCCTCTTCAGCTCCGAAGCCCGTCGGAGCTGCTCCGACTTCATCCATTTCGATCCGGTTTTCGGAACGTTCTGATGCAGTTCGGACCTCTCTCCCCGCGACCAAATCCTTTCCTTCATCTTCACCTGGTCATTCCCATCTACTCCGGCTTGCCAATTTCACATTCTTCAGCACTTCCTGTCACTCCGACTCGTTCTCTGCCCATAGATCGAACTTGTCGAGTTCCGTCACTGTTCTGCAGCACCTTGCAATCGGTCCGATCGATACTGATCGCTCCGAAATTGCCTCCGCCGCCGGCAGAATTCCGACTTCTCGAGATTCTTGTCATTGTCATCACCAACCTCCTCCGGTTCCTGGAGTTCCTGCATTCACTCTGACGCTGCTCCTCACCTGGCCTACCTCCGTCTCCGCTTCACCCCATTCCCTCCACTATACGCTCCGTCTGTGCCTCCGGACTTTCGGAACGTTCCGGGCTTTGGGCTGTTGTGCAACCGACACTCCGGTAGTCAGCGCTTGAATCAAGACTTGACTTGGCAAAAATTCTCCCCGAAGTTTTCTTCAACAAATCTTCCTACCCCTTCCCACCTATTACCACCATTCCCACCATTCCTATTCCCTCCGGCCTCTGGCCTTCGGTCCTGACTTCAACCAGTTCCCAATTCACCACGGAAACCGGGTTGTTCGTCTAGGGATCCGAACCCTAGAGGGGGATACTGTTACATCCATGCACGGATAACTCGGACGAAGGTCCGAGTGCGGCCCAATGACTCCGTTCCGAGATTCACTCCCAAGTTTTCGGAGTATCGTGGGAATCAGCGCATCCATGCATCGATGCTTCGGACCTGCTTCGGACCTCGCTCCGAGCTGACCAATCACTCCGGTTGAACTCCGACTCCGGATTACCCAATTCATCCTGAACATCATTCCGAGTCGGATTGCACACCATACACCATGTCCTGTGTCTCCTCTGATATCTCACGCATGGGACTCGCACTCCGATCCTGCTGTCACACTCTGGTCACGCTCCGTCTCCGGTCACGCTCCGCTCCGCATCACGGAGCTGTCAGGAGTAACCACGCGGGTTTGGATTCCGTGCTATGGCACCATCCAACTCGTTTAACAATGGTCCGACATGTTCCTTACTTCTTACTTATTGTCCCAGTACTTCTTATCTGTCACATGACTTCTTCTCCTCCTTTTGGTACTCAGCTTTATTGTTGCGTCCACATCTTCTACTCACCTTTATTGTTACATCCACATGCTTCACTACCTATCTCCTTTATGCATTACAATTAGCCTGTTTACTATTTAACCTCTTAGTCTACTCCCTGTAAATCAGTTTGATTATTAAAGTTGCTTCACCCCGTTCCTCGTGAAGTAATCTGAGTCTCTGTCCGGAAACCACTGCGGACCTCACCCGCTTACTCCTGTCCATCCGGACGAAGGGAAGTATGCTCACACTATGTCTCCCTGTTGTGTAGCGCTACTCCGGTCCCCCAGTTCTCTGTGCCTCGCGCTCCGACACTCCGGCGCTCTGCACTCCGACGCTCCGTCGCTCCGTCGCTCCGATCACTCCGATCCGGAGCCCGGACCCATCGGACCTATCACACCTCTGGTCCGGACCACTCCCTTCATCCCTCTGTCTATCTCCGAAGACTAAGGCAGTACGCTCGCGCATGACCTGTCGCGTTGTGTCATCCAGCCCGCCGATCTTCATCATCCGACCCCGGTCTCTGGTTCCGTTCTGTCCGGCCCTCAGCTCCGGTTCGGAAGGTGTCTGATCGTTCGGTTGGCCCATATCCTAACCCCCTCGGCTCGGATATAACACACTTGAACCATCAAAATATCGTTGATGTGCTTCGACACACAGTCGGAGAGGAGTCCGTGAGGTTCCAGTGCCCATGAGGATGACTTTGGAGAGCTTTGACATTGACATTGTCTCGTCTAACCTTCTGTTATCCCGTCACAGCGAGTGGGCTCAATGATCTAAAAATAGCCAGTTTAAACCGTTTTAAACTGTTTAGGTTTAGTTTACCAGAATGTTTAAACCTAAACTAAATGGTTGGAGCCTTACCACCTGCGACAATCACACCAAAATGGCTCAAGGTCTGTGCACAATGTTTGTTTGTGTGTTTTATCACGTGCATGAAGTTCGTCGTTCCCAGTCTTTCAGGACCGGTGATTATCCCGGCTGAGGTCACATCTCGAATCCCGACAAAATTTTGAAATTTGGCCTCAAAAGTCTGAGCCAAAGTCCCGACAAATCGGTCTTTGGACGAAAAAGGTTTGAGTTGCAATCCCGACAATGGAGGGCCATCCGGGCGAGGTGTGAGTCGAAGTCCCGACATTGCCGTTTGGAGCTTCGGTCGAGACCAATTTGGAAACCAACGAACAATGAGTCTGTGTCAAGTTCGCGTAGAGTACTAGTACTTACACCATGCCACTGACGGTATTGAATGAAATCTCAATATTCTCTTGACTCTTGACTCTTTCATCTTGCAACATGGACGACGACACGATCCTAAATGACGATGAAGGCTTTGATGATCTTCTCGCAGAGAAGGAAGCCTTATCCAAGGCTGTGGCAAGCCTGAATACAGTCTGAAGGAAAGGGAAGGCAAATATTCATATCCTGGAGCTGCCTGAGGACGATTGCTTAGACCAGTAATTTAATACGATTTTTTCGCGCTTTTTCGACGGATTTTCGGCGTGTTTTGAGGTCTCAGTCAAAGTCCCGACAAAAAAAAAGTTGGCCGAGGTCAAAGCCAGAATCCCGACAAAAAATTGAGCCGGGGACAGACGAAAAGTCCCGACAAAAAAAAAATCTGACCCCATTTTGCGGATGTGACCTCAGGCGAGATAATCACCGGTCCTAGTCTTTCACACCCAATATAGGCTCGTGACCATCCGCTTCGCCTCACGTGGCTGCGCTGATCACGGTTGCGAAGCGGCTGGGACATTCGGGCATCATTTTGAGTGGGCAGGCCAAATCAGTGCCCAGACTTAGGATTTTCGAGCTCGAGGAGGATGCAGAACGTCAACAAAAAGTGTCAAAAATCATATAGACAAAGTTGGGTATTTTGTAAATCTAAGCCGAGTGAGACATACTTTTTTTTTGGATATTACACCTGAGTGCTCGACGTCGTTGATGGGTCTGTGCGCCGACGACGAAGACCACCCTTCACCTAAACTTGAAAAACAAGTTAGGCTCATTCGACTTGGAATTTAAAAATAATGACATCATCGGCAGGAACATTTGACACTTTTTTCATGATTCACAACTCTCCAAGCCCAAGTCCGAGCACACCTTTGCCAGGTCCACCCAAATTCTTGACCAGATGTACCAGTCGCTTTAGGAAGCTTTTTGATCCCTTTGCTTGTCTCGTGATCAAAAAAGTTGCTTACTAAATTCGACTGGTTGCGAGTCTACACCCAATAAAGTAAAATATCCACATATGTGAAAAGATGTTCTGAAAGGAGATGATTTAATGGTCATTTTCAGGCCAGAGAATTCTTTCGATATTCACAAGTGCAGATTTGGACACCGAAATAGCCCAAATCAGAGTGCCTTTCAGAATCTCTAATTCAGCTTGAATCAGCTCACTCTGAAAGAGCTGCTGAAAGTAACTAAAATCGTTTGCTTGAAATTGAGTCATTTTGTGCAAAATTAACTTACTTTGTTCAAAATTGCTTTACTCCCTTTGTTCATGACAAAGAAAAAGTTGATCTTTCAGGAGCTCTTTCAGAGTGAGCTGTGTAGAAGATAGGCACCGGGAGTCGAGTAAAGTCACAACAGAGAGACGACACGAAGGTAAAAGGCAAGCAACAATTGATTGGGAAACATGAGGTACACGCGTGTATGTGTGTCGTAGTAATCTAATCTAATCAGGTCTCGGCTCAGACACCAACACACCTCTCAGACACCAACAAGCTGATTCAAGCTGAATTCAGAGCCACTGAAATGTGCTCTGATTTGCGCTATTTCAGTGTCCAAATCCACGCTCGCAGATATTGAAAGAATTCTCGGGCCTGAAAATGACCACTGATTCATCTCCTTTCAGAAAGCCTTTTCACATATGTGGATATTTTGCTATATTGGGTGTGTTTGACATTTTGCCCTTGGGCTCGTGACTAAGCATTTCCTTATGTGGAAGGCTGATCTCGGCAGCTTTCGGTGCCTCTCACACAATTTCATTCTCCGCCTCTTCACCCATTCTTGCCTTTCACCACCACCACAACAAGTTGCCACTCGGGTCCCAGCTCCCTACATCCCCATCATCCTTCAATGTCGATGCACCCGTTGTCGCCCCTCTTCCGGTCTCAACGGTACGCTGCAGTGATGAAGCAAAATGTTACATTGCCACCGTCGCTGTGTGCTTCGTACACGATAATATACTCATTTTGGAGGTGTGTCGCTATTTATTGGCCCTTTCACATTACGGTCGTTCAGTCTTTCACGTTATGGGCAACCGTGATGACGTGCCGGCGTCGCGAACATAGCGAGCCCGGGGGGATCAGTACGGGCCATCGGGGAGCAGCATGCACAGTTGCAGGCATTTCACCCTTCCCCTGCCACCCATCCTCCTGCTCCTTCACCCCATCCTTTGATCACTTCGTAGCCGCTCCCTAATCTCGCTGTGTTATATTGCCACCTAGTTTTTTGTACTATGCTTAGTATACACACATATTGAAATGAAACCCAGTTCTCCAGTGCTACATTCCTTTCAAAATGCCATTGAATTCAACAGATGTGAATTTCTCTCGTATTGTATATACTTGAGATATTACTGCCGCAAAGCCTGCCGTTGACCGCCGGGATGCCGTTCCCGAAAGGGCATTACCATTTAAGGGAAACCCAAGGGCGAAAAGTGGAAAAGTGTTGTTCCCACCTGCTCTTCTCTTCCTCCTTCTCCCTTCCCCCTCTTGCCTCACATTCTCGAAGACCCCAAGAGTTCTCATGCAGCCTAACAACGCATCACGGCCCAACGAGCCTTGCGTCCAGCGACCAAAATCGGTTTTTGCCAGCACTACCTCCAACTCCAAGACAGCGCGAACTTAATGGAGGAAGACAATGAAATGTGCTCCAACTTCAAGTTGAACCTCAAACTCCCTTCGTCTGATTCCCAAGAATCAAAGAGCAAGTTCAGGGTTTCCTCGCTGTTCGCAGAGCGCCTCCTGCTCGACCGGTTCTCCATTCGTCTTGGCTTTGTGTGTACTCCCTGCAGCACCCTCCTTCTACCTTGCAAATTTCCTCAATGTGACTGGATACTCCAAGTTCAACAAGTCCTGACTCTCGAGTCTGCGCAAGTCACGCCAAGTCGGGTTTTGATGTGGCTTTCAAATCGTAAATTCAGAGCTCAAGCTGCGCCAAGTCCAGTTAACTCAAAACTTTGACATGACCTGTTTTCGCACTTCAAGAATCTCACACCAAGCACCCGGTGGCTTCATTCCCATCATCTCCCCACATCAATGACTCCAAGACTTGAACAACACGAAGGCGATCTGGAGCGGTGCTATGATGCTGTAGCCGGGATGGACTAAATGTGTACAATGTATTGTAGTATCATCCCATTTACATATACCCTTTATCGTCAGTTCTGTTTGATATTGAGCAATGGATGGTGGAAAACAAAAAAAAATGAAAGCTGTGAGCAACTGTGAATCTGGACCTCCGCCAGCTGGAAATCACTCGAAGGTGACTCCGCTGTGGACCTATTCGGAATTCGGCTGGTGGCCAGCTTTCAGCCGAATGTGTCCAGCTGGCACCAATATGCAACCACCAGAGCTTATCCAGCTGGGCCCTACATGTGTGCTGGTTGGTGGTGTACACAATGCGGGGAAAGGTGTATGTTGTGCATAGCGCACATCAGCCTTTCGACAGATTTCTTGGCACTTGATCTCGCTTGATCACTTGAGCGCAAGAGGTCAAGCACACAAGTGCTCAAGTACGCCTCACCATTTTCGCGGTCTCAGTGGAATAAATTATTTTAAAAATTCATACATGTGGTGGTCTGCGTAAGGATTCACAAAATATCGATTGAAAGCGTCCAAAGTATTTGAGAAATGAAAATGTTCGGGAAGAGGCGCTGGGCCGTAAACACCAATCAAGTGTGCTGCACGAGCCACAGCGTCGATTTTCACAATTGCCAGTGATGGTTCTCGGCCCTGCAGCTCCGGTTCTACAACCCACATCCCGGTGTCAGGATCTGGAGCATCTCCGACAGGCACGAACCAGCGCACCAGCGCACATTTGTAATCTCGGTCCGAAAAAGTGAATGAAAAGAAGAGGAGGACGCGCCCAATGACAAGGCCTCGCATGATAGGGCCGTTAACGTCGATGAGTACCGTGTCGCGGCGCGCGTAGCCATGCCAATTCAGGATTTGACCGAATCCGCTCGCTGTACATCCCCCCGGCACCGCCCAAGTCACTGGGAGCATAGAATCTGGCGACCGCGGAGTGGTACACGCTGATACGGCCTCGAAAGATGGGGCAGTCCGCGAGCGCAACATCTTCAACAGGTTCGTGTAGCTCATCGTACAGAAAACGTCGAAAGAGGGCGGGGAACCGCGGCTGCTGAATGTGCGCTGCCAAAGCAACGAGCTCTTTTGGGTATCCGCGGGCTGATGGATGGGATGAGACGGTCGCATAAATGAGAGCATTACTGACTCACCTGAGTTTTGAGGGAGCGGCAGGTCCATCGACGACAAAGACTTCGGGCCGTGATTTATATCCTCCTCCTCATCATCCCCGTTGACAGCGGCAGCCGCAGCGATTTGAGGCTGATCACCGGCGAAGACCATGGCGGTGTAGGAGGAGGTGGTACCCACCAGCATACCGCGCCCGCGGAAGGAGACCCCGGCTGCTGCCATTTTGTCGAGACGGGAGATTGTTGTAAGCATTTGCGGCAGGGCTTTGTAGCGGCTGGAACGTCGCCACGGTTCTTTCACGGCCTTGATATGTTTTGACTCGGTGATGGAGGAGCAGAGACCATTTGGGGAGCCAAACAAGCGGACGACGTGCGGGTAATGGGAGAGAGAATGTTGTCGTGGGAGAGAGATGTCCATGCGGACTCCAGTTTCGACAAATATCTGGCGGTAGTGATGAAATACATTGAGAGTATCGCGGATGGTGAAGAGATCATCCGTGGAGATACTGTTACGGCGGAGTAGGTAGCAGATGTCCATGAAAGCCGACAGGCATTTAACCATGTCGGAGGGCAAGTACCCCGCCACAGCACCGAGATAGATCTGCTTTGTTAATATAATAATACTATATTAAACATTTGTGTACTTACTTTCATGAGTGCTTTCGAATCGTCCCCGGTCCACTGATTGAAGTCCCGGCCATCAGGGAACCGCCGTAGACCGGGGAACTCGGGGACGGCTGATAGTCTGAAGAAACAAGTCAGAAAACGTGAACGGAAAACGGTTTCCGGATCCGGACCGGACGCACCGGCGGTCAATATCTGCAATTATTTCCAAGGCCCTTTTCTCCCCGTGTTCGAGATGAAGGTAGTCGTTTACCCAGGCCACCAGGTGATCCTTGAAGGTTCCCTTGATAAGCTGGTGCAGGAGATCACAAGAAAGCAGCTCGTGTATATCGGCTCGAGGGAAATACGACGTGAAGGGCTTGTGGGTAACGACATCAAGATCGAAGGAATTGTTCAATGAACGCACTTACTACAACGTCGGAGCGTATTCCAAAATCATCCCACAAAATGCCTGGGTCAAACTGGGTGATGAGGAACTCCGTAGTGGGCTGGGTACGAAGACGAGCCCCTTCACCGTCGAGATTATCCGGGGGGGCATCGCATCTGTGTACAATTAATGACCACAATAATAACTGAGTAAAAATGAGACCCACTTTGGACACCAATTCTGAACTATCGCGGTAAGCCACACTTGTTCTGGATAGTCCGCAATGTATGGACCGAGGCCATAAATCACGCGACGGAAGTGGCCGTCGGGGCAACTCACAACCTCCGGAGTGGTCATCGCGGGCTTGAGCGGTTTAAAAACCTGCGCGAGGCACGCGTGATACATCTGGCGTACAAATTTTTGATATGCAGGTTTCGACCGATGTTTTTTGCTGGCTAATAAGAGAAAGGGGTAAGTTCGGTGTTGCGCTACAAAATGGCAGAACTTACTCTTTGGAATCGGAAGGAACGCTGCAGGGAGGACAGCATTGCCGTGGGCTCGTCGCGCCGGCCCACTGAGGACGCCAGGAGAAATATATACCGGATGATACTGTTGATGACCTGTTGCGACGGAGACGGTCGTCTTATCACTGCCGGCGACAACGGGCACGAAGGTCGCTCCATGTGTTTGTGGATCGACGGCGATCATGTCCTTGGCAAATTATGTCAGAATTAATTCTTGACCATGAACGAAAGGAAAAACAGAGGAACTTACTGCTTGGTTCCACGCCCAATCACCGGACATTAAGTTGGACCATACACGCCGGCCACCATGGTTAAATTGCCGGTAGGGTACAAGATCCACATGGTCTTTAAAAGAGGTCGTACCGAGTTGATTGCGTAATAATTCGCGCGTGTTGCGAGTACAGAGCTCGTACGACTGGGTCATCCATTTTGGCGGTTGCCCGGGAGGAAGAGGGCCCGAATAACGGAGTGTGTACGTTTTCCAGGGCGCTTGACCATCTTGGATTGAATCGATCGTGGCGTAGAGGTCCTGTGCATCCTTCCACGGCGCGGTTCCTCCGTACTTGTGGATGGAAGCAGCCCAAATATCGAGAGCGATGTTGATGTTTCCTTCAGAACTCTGGGCATGAACGAAGTGGAAATTTGCGAAGTCAAATTCCGCGCGGTCTCCGAATGGTTTCCATGCCTGTGGATCTTGCCCATCGGGCGGTGGAGGCGGTGGAGGGGGTGGGCCGACGAATTCAGCTAAATAGACGCCGCGGGCATCACAAGGGAGGGCTGAGGGCTTGTTAGCACCATCCAGTAATTTACAGGGAGGTGCATACCATTTAAATATGGATGATATTGAGACTGAAAGGTATTCTCGTCATCGCCTTCGCTGGCAGGTGTAAATTTTCGGTGCCGCGCATTTCGGTGCTGTGAAAGACCACCACGAGATTTGCAGGCCAAGAGGCAGTCGGGACAAGTGTACGACTGCCCGTGCGGCATGGCTGCGAGAACGAAAAGCGGATGCGGGTGATAATCAAGAGTGGATACGAGGAGGGAGCTAACATAGATGACGACGTGGAGCGAATTTAGCGAACGGAAAGAACTCGGAACTTGACGCTTTGGGTTTTTGAAACCAGATACAAACCCAAACACTTGAGAAAAAAACTTACGACTCATCCTTCCTCCCGCCACAATCCCACCTTCATTTCGACCCCGTCCGTCACATCCTACCTTCGTTTTCACCCCGACCCGCCTCTTTACACTCACTTATCCTCAATGACATCCGCCCCGGCTCCTCGTCCTCGTGGCAGCAAGAAGCAGGCAGCAAAAACCAAACGCCCAGTTGTCGACACAGACGACGAGTATTCTGAGGCACAAAAGCCTGCAGTCAAAAAACCCAAGAAAATTGACCCCCTTCCCGCGCGAGAGCCGTCCACCCGCAGCACTCGCGGACGTCGTCCACCGCGACCCGATGCCGCCGAGGATCCCGCCCCCAGGCGCACTGCAGCTCAGGTCGCGCAGGAGAACATCGAGGAGGACGACCGCCGCCGCGACGCACAATTCACCCGTGATGTGGCCGTTGCGGCCATTGCTGCTCTCCAGGTCGAACAAGACAAAGCTGCCGCCTTGGAGAACAACAATGCAATCATGAGCATTGCAGACCTTCTGCCGGGTGGTGAGGACGACGCGGATTTCGACGCCGCAGAATTCCTGGCCGGTCACGAGCCAAACTCCGACTTGGAGTTCTTCCTCAACTATCCAAGACAAGGAACTGCTCGTCTTGAGGACTCCGACTCGGACAGCGAGTTTCCTCTAGCTGTTGCGGAACAGAAGGACGCTCAGGCGGCCAAGGCATGTGTCTTCAATCTTTTTTGTGTTAGAATAAATTCTTATTCATCTTCGGAGCAGCGCAAAGCCAGGGGCAAGGGTAAGGCACCAGCGAAAGTCCCCAAGGTCAAGAAGCTCCAGAAAGGCGATCTCAAGGCGGCCATCGAAGATCAGTACAAGTACCAGCAGAAGAAGAAGCACGTCCAAAATAGGCAAGTGTTTACCTCCTGACGTTCTTGCCAAACAAATCTAACTTGTCTCAGCAACGCCGCCGCTGCTTCGTCCAAGGCCGGAGTTATCACCAGGTTTGGGATCGCCTCCACGAGCGCCATTACCCTCAACGTCACCGACTCGAGTCCCGACTCCAGCCCTTCCGGAAATGGTGGCCTCAACAACGCGGATGCCTTTTCCACCCGCCCGGTCTTTTTGAAAAAACGCGGTGGACCTGCGGTAAGTTCTGCCTCATTTGCACGGCATGGTCTTACTCTCCCTGAATCAGATTGTCAAGAAGGAGGTGTACTCCGCGATGGCCTCCACGATCGCTGGGCCGTCCAAGGCCGCTCGTAAAAATGAGGTACGTCTACTTTTGTTTTACCTTCGTCCTGGCTGAATCAGGAACGCAGCTCGTTGTTATTGACGATAGCAGCGATGACGACGTAGCTCCACGCCCTCCGAAGGCCGTCAAGGTGGAGAAGAAAATCCCGGCGCTCGACTTTGGCTTACCCAAGAAGCCAGCCGCTGCCGCCTCAAAACCCAAGGCCGCTCATAAAACAAAGGTGGCTCTCCCTCCTCCGACCATCCCCGCCTTCACCCCCGCCATCCCCACCGTTCCTGGTGGACTACCCGCCTTTGTGGCGCATCTATGGACTCCCGTCGTCATGCCTCTCCTTCACCGCGCTCTCAACGAGTCCGATGCCCCCTGGGAATTGGGCTACAATAATATGCAGACGTTCACCGTTGTCAAGGAGGTCGTCAATGTCGCGTGTCCCGGCAACAATTACAAACCGGTATGGAATGACCCGCTCGTTTCTCGGGTACGTTATTGCATTCTTCAATGAAAGCCCCTACTCATCTTCTTCTAGGCGTGCGCGAGACTCGGGGAGCGCCGTTCGGCCGCCGGCACTGGCGGTGTGGATGTCGTCGCCGACTTCCTCGCAGATACCGTCAAATTTCCCACTCAGCAATCTATACAGGACTTCGTGCGCTACGCGCTCAACACGCGCGGCCCTGGCTTATTCAAGAACCCCACCCCCCTCAAGCGCATCCACATCACTAACCCTGAGGATCCGAAATATGTTGTGAGTCCTCAGTCATCCGAATCCACCCCTCGCACTCTTTCTAACGACATCCAGAAGGCGTCCGGGCTCTTCGAGTCCGACTTTATCATCGCTGTCGCAGCCCCCCTTCTCAAAGTTGGTGGTACTAAGCTACCTTATGGTGCTATAGCGTTGGCTGCGGGTTCGGTATGTGCGCTTTTCATTTATCCAATTTCGCCCACCTGATGATTTTTTAGGTCGAGCGTGGCTTCGTTAAACACCGAACGGGAGTCCTCGAGACCAAATCTAATTTCACAAAGACCACTGCGGGCGATGCCGTTGCTGGCTACCTTATCTCCACCCAGGACCTCAGCGAGCGGGCGTGGGGTCGCATCATCGACGCGTGCAACACCGTATCGGCTCAAGCCGTCGAGGTGTCGTCATCCCCCGAAGCCGCTAACATGTCACTGGACGGTGCTCGTGAGGGTCTTTATGAGCCGAGCAGCCCGTAAAGTGTAACCGGCAACGTGTGCGTGCTTTTTTTGTTTTTATGATCCATTTATTTATTCCTCATCAGCGTCCGTTCGATGTATCATTCTGCATTCTGACCATACTGTACTCTCCCCCCCCATAATTCCGCCAGTTCCCCCCTCCCCATCCCCTCCCCAAGCCCCCAAAAAAATCGATCCTGCTAATGACCCATTCATTCATGTATAATCCCTAGTACACGGCCCGGCGCCCAGCGCTATTTCTACAATAATATTTGGTTTAATAATCTTTGAGTTCTTGACTACTTGACCTCTTGAGCACTTGAACACTTGAGGGCTTGAGCACTTGTGTCGCCGAAAATTCCACACTTGTGCGGAATTTGGACCTGGCTTGATCGCTTGGCACTTGAGCACTTGATCTCGCTTGAATCGGCCTGACAAGTGCATTCAAGCGAGATCAAGAAATCTGTAGGAAGTCTGATGCACGGCTGTAACAATTGAGCATTGTCCGCTGTGATCAAGCAGCTATGGGGTTCGACTCTCTGCGTCTGCATACCGCGAGTATCGCTTTCTTTTTCTGTAGGTAGTTGATGGCCCCATCCTCGAGTTCCCACGATTTAAGGAGAAAGTCTGACAGTTGGGGAACAGTTAAACGAGAGAGGTGAAGCGGACGTCGTGAACAATATACAGCCGTAACTTTCATCATCATCATCATCATCATCAAATTCATATATTACGCTGTAAGTGGGCCGTGTATGGCTACGACAGCAGTTCCTAAGTAGGGCTAATAGGTATCTATCTACGGGTTTTATAGCTATCGTGGTCTTAAGTAAATACATGTAGTCGTACCGATATCGCGGGAAAGTGTTCGTCTGTATGGGTCCGTGAGATGGAGAATTTTGGTATCGTAAGGGAGGGGTATCCAAGGTATCATCATTGAGGGTATTCGTGGGGTTTCGAGAGAGGATTGGGATTATTTGTATAGTAAGGTAGTGTTGTAATTATAGATTGGCAGCTCGGCCTTCGGGCAATTAATCAGTAACCCTGACAGTTCAAGTAGATAGACGTAGAATATTCCAGTTACATTCTGTAGTATATAAGCCTGCAGTACAATCCTGCTAGAGCATCTGTTTGCTCTAAAGCAGCCTTCTAATCAACAGTGCTATTGCAATCCTACCTCCTCTTATTATATTCTCGCCCTCCCCGCTTATATTCACAACAGGTAGGTAAAGAGGAAGAGAAAGAGAAAAAGAAACGTATCTGTTCATTGCTCGAAGCGTCCCGTCATCCGGACGAATTCGGCCAGGGGTTTGAGTAGCTTTGCATGGGAGAGGATGGGCGATAAGTGGAGGGAGCCGAAGAAACCGGCCTTCCGGCAGGCGGCATGAAGGGGTTGACGCAGCGCTTCCCAGCACGGGCACCCAAGGAGGAAGTGCGCACGCGTTTCCGACACGGCTCCACACGCTTCACATCGCGGGGACGCGATGAAGCCCGCTTTGTGCCGATATGCGTTGAGCGGGGATGGGCCGGTGCGGAGTTGGGCGATGACGGAGGATGATTTACGTGATAGGGTCGTCGAGGCGTAGAGTGGTCGGGAGGTCCGTAACTTTCGACGTTGGCTGGTGGGGTGCCGTGGGCAAAATATTCAGGCAGTTCTTGAAGTTTGACTCGCGTGCAGCGGCGTGCTTGTGAGGTGCCTCCATTCCCTTTTCCTTCTGTTCAGTATGAAATGATAGCACCGACAGAGCGGTTCAGCACGACGGGAAAAGCGGATATCGTACATGGGGGCTAGTGATGTGCGGGCTTGGCTTGGCCCAGAAACCAGGGCTTGGACTTGGCTTGACCGGGCTTGGGCTCGCTGTAACTGAAGCCAGAGCCAAAGCCACAAGCCTGCAAGGCCAAGCCCTGGCTCTGGCTTAAGCCCTGGCTTGGTCAAGCCATTTTCCCACGGTTCGGAAATGCAGAAAAATGCAGAAAAATGTTATTCAGTGGCTAAAAAAGCATCAGCACTCACAGCGCTCGGACTTCCATTTTTTGGGTCCAAAAGTTAGGTCGAGTTCGTCAAGTTTTGTGACAGAAATATGAAGGCCAAAAACCGGATCAGATGTGCCCTGATTTCCGAATGATTTTTGACACGATGGATTGTAATCCGTTTTGTGGCACAATAGCTGGGATTTTGAGGGCGCAAAAATGCATTGGCAGCCAATCAGAGCTTTGGGAGATTGGTTTTTTGGGCACAAAAACTCAAAGATTTGTGGAACTAAAAAGGTTGAGTAAATGGACAAGGGAGACCGGGGTATTAGTGGGTATCGGCTGATGATGGTGCGCGGTGTTCCAGTTTACTGGGGCATAGTGCGCTTGAAGTCGAAGTCCCACACGCGGCGCCAAGATGACGCCAGTGTCAAGGAGACATTTCCTCCGGTGGGTGAGAGTCAGGCCGGGTTTTCAAGTCCAAGGCCACTAAAAGGCAGTTTGGGAGTGGACGACTATGTCGGCCCTAGGGTGCATGGAAGCGCGCGAGCGCTAGACAGCACCCGAGGGTAGCAACGCGCTATCACGAACAAACATTATTGCCTCCACAAAAAAAAAAAAAAAAAAAAAAAAAAAAAAAAAAGGTTGAGTTTTTGATTGGACTTGGTGGGTCACAAAATCAGAGACATCAGATCCGGTTTTTGGCCGTAAGATATCTGTTACGAAACTGGATATTCTCGACCTAACTTTTGGGCCCCAAAAATTGAGGCCCCGGCGCTGTGACTCTCATCCACAAGTTATGTTGATGCGAAAGTCCACCAGAATCCACTGAATGTCCATCAGATCCAGCGGATGCTCACCAAAATAAAATAAAATAAAATTTCCCACCCAACATAGCGGCTGAGCGCCCCAGTGCTTGTTGGGTCAATAGATCATTAATATTCAGGAATACATAAAACTGTCCAATCGCCAGGGCTGATTCCACCGCAACACAATTTTCTCATCCAACCGCAAAAAACAGGTAAGTAATAGCCGTCTGGATCATATCTTGATGTGGCACCGCAAGAGGTCCCTAGCTGGGTTTATTCAGACACCGTGGGTTAGGACTTGCAGTTACCATGTCCACTGTCGGCCTCCCGCGATGTCTAGCGTACGGAAGATTATAGATAGAGGCTGCCGGACACCCCCGACATTCCATCATTTGATCGCGGCCTCCCTCGGCAAGCACTACCCCCTGATGGATACTGATCCCGGCAAGCCATGGCTTGGAGGCTTGGCTTGGGCCTGGGATTTTGAAGCCAGAAGCCCGAGCCCGCGCAAGCCAGCATTTTGGCTTGGCTTGGCTTGTGAAGCCCTGGCTTGGTACCACGGGCTTCTGGCTTCAAGCCCAAGCCTGCACATCACTAATGGGGGCACAGCCGGGTTTGATTCCCTGCGTCCGCATTACCTTTGAATTGTTCCTTGAATTTTTTTCTCACACATTCCAAATGCCAAACGCAAAGCAGAGTAGAGTAGACCAGACTTACAGGTTCATGGTGGGCTGCAATTGCAATGATTTGACGGCCGTTGATGGAGTTCGACTCACCACCGTCCTAAAATGCCCACAGTTTGAATAAAAAGGCTTGGCATTGCAAGCAATGAAACGATGAAACGGGCAAGATGCGCTAACAGTGAAAATGGGCTAAATAAGCTCTGAATGCGGGCTAGCTGAACACTAACACACCACACCCAAAACCTAACACAACACCAAATCCCCTACTTATACTTCACTAAGACTAAGCGCGTCTTCCTCAGTGAGTTCGGGTCCGAGCCGTAGTATGCGACTACTGGTTTGGATTCCTAGCACAACGAGAATTGAATTATGGCCTCAACTGTCCCAACTAAACAAACACCACACTATTCGCTAGCTACCCTTGACGTTCCGAAACAAGACTTCCCAAGGTTGGGATGTACAGGTTTGGGGGTGATAAGGATGTTTACTAGGCGGACGCACAAAGTGCAGTCGTCCTAGGCGAGGTAAATGAAGTGTCTATCTGAAAACTTCCACTAATGGACTATGCTGCTTCTCCTGCACTTCCTCTATGGCTTGGCTAGCTGAATGCTGCTAACGGCCGACTTAGACTCCTCTGAATCCAAGCTCTTTTCTGTTACACTTGGGCTTATTAAGGACCCCGAGTATTCTCTTAGCTCAACTAGTCGGTCGATGAATCGACTGGCAGTTCTACCAAAGTGCTGTGCCGGGCGTGGTCCGTTTTACGGGAGGCGTTTCCTGGTCACCCAATGCGTAGCTACCACTGAAGTCCACCACAAAGCTAGCCGCAACTCTCAAACTTAAACTCTTGTGCTCTCGGTCCTGATTTATACGTGGAGATTGGCACCGCTCACAAACTCCCAACGCGAAGCTTCGACTTATTGGTTCACACAGTTACTTCTGGATCCAACAAACAACGCTGCGATTTCTATAGACTGGTTTACAACAGAGAAGGTACTTTATCTCCGCTTCGACTGGCCTGAGCACACCCTTATCGACTGAGCGATGAGCGGGGCATGAACTGGTCTCTAGCGGTATTTTATGAGGCTTTATATACTGTTCAGAGAGAAAATGATGAGGTAAAGAGAAATGAGTAAAACAGGCCGATGTTCTGGTCATGCGACCGCCTCCGGAAGACGAGCCGGGTCCATTCGTGGTCTAGGCTTGCCTAGCTGGCCAACTATCTGACCATCTCGACAGCCAAGCCGGGTATAATTGCCTTTCTCAGCGTGCTAGTCTGCACCCGAGCAACTCTCCATGTGCAACTCCACTCCGGAACTACTATTCCCGGTGCAGCTTGCTCATAATCACGCCATTCCACCCCGCTATCTTACGGACTGAACATCCTAGCGTTCATCCACTGCTCCATCTCAACATGATTTCACTGTTTCCGCTATTTGTCTTCGTTAGGCTTCTTTGGATCGCGTCGCGTCCATCACCTGACCTGCTGGTGGGTATACTCCTATACCCCTATGGTTGGTCCCTTCGCATTGTCTCAGCTAGCGCCACTTCGACCGCTACTGTATCGACTTCCGCAGGGTATGTCCAGCTGCTATGGACTAGCCGCCTTCCGACACCTGCTAGCTCGCTCGTGCTCGTTCCTACTCTGCGCTAGCTCCGACCAAAGCTCCGTCTGTGCAGTCGTTGGTCCTCGTTCATAGAATCCTTGACACTCTGAGGTACTAGACCTGTATGTTTATCTCCTTGATGCGTGTATTCGCCTAGTGTAACGCTTGTAAACCGCGCCTAGCACTATAACTCGTACTACAGCCAGCAGCCGGAGCTCACTCTGACTCTCCTTTGTACCACCGAACAGAGTTCCCATTGCTAGTTTGTAGCCCTGAGAAGCTAGTAATGTACCTAATAGAAGCTAGCAGACTTCGTCATGCGCTAGCTCTAAAAAGCGCAAAATGTAGCTAGATGGCAGCACATTGCAAACGCGCCGTTTCAACGAGGTAAGAGAAGCAGGTGTTGTGCATGGTACACGGCCTCTCCGGGTTCTGCCTTTCCTTGAACATGATATTGCAAGCAGCCCCTGGGGTTCGATTCCCCGCCTCCGCATAGCCATTGAAGCTTCTGTATAGATTTTTTGGCTTGGAGATCAGATCAAGGTATCGGGCTTAACACGAGCCTGAACAGGGTAGGAAAAGCGGACGTTGTGCACGGAGCATACTGCGATGAATTTGACCGCGATATGGCATGTTGAAGCAGTTGTTGGGGTTCGACTCCCCGTGTCCGCATGCTATTACAATATGGCTTAACTTTTGTAGTTAAGTATGGGAACATGCCATAGTACATACTTGGCCAGGGTTTTTTGTTCCATTTGTAATGCCCAAAGATCAGGGCTGGGGGATCGAGAAAACGAACATGGTTGAGGCAGTTCAACTCATCGCCGAGCTTCAATTCCCACCGTTTGGATAAGAAAGTCTGGCCCCTGGGGAGGAGATAAATAATACACGGAAAGCAGGGGTTGTGCATGGTGCACGGCTGCTCCGACTACGACCCAAATCCTCGTGATATTGCAGGCAGCTCCTGGGGTTCGATTCCCCACCTCCGCTTGTGCATGCTGCAAAGGTGTTTTTGCTGTTCTTTTTCTTTTGGGCTTGATCATGAAATCTAAAGGAGTCTCGTTTTTAAGATGAGGTTCAACAGCCAGAGAGTCGAAAGCTGGTTGTTGTGCATGGAACACCACTTTGATGAATTATCGATAAGAGGATGGGAAGCAGCTGTTAGGCTTCGACTCGCCGCATCATCATGAGTACTTTAACTGTCTTTTTCACCAACAAATTATAAGGTGAAGACCGGATCGAGCCTCAGACTCTCCTGCTCAAGGCCTGTTGACGAACCGGTATAATTATTTCCTTTTTGATTCAAGAAATGCAGGTGCTTAAAGGGTGCTCATGCACTCCTGGGGTTGACGGATTTTTGGGCTCGAAACATGGCTTCCAAACATGTGTTCTGTTCAGCACAACTTTCAGAGTCTGCTCAAAAATGAACTGAACATAGCTGATTTTTGGATCCCCTTTGACTCCCAAATTTTCAAGCCTCTAAACTTGCCCAAACATGTAAGATGTTTGCCGTCAGTTTGGGCTGGCAAAACTCTCTGGTTTGGGGCACAAACATGCAAAATCTCATTGTTCTTCCCCTGTTCTGAGCTCAAACAGGTTGATTTTTGGTTGCAGAAGATTTGCGGAACATATCAGATTTTCTATGAGTGTTTGGGTTCGAAAAATAGTGTATGTTTGCTGTTCAATTGGGTGCCCAAACATGGTTTATTTCTGGTTTGCATTTGACTTGGACACAAACAGTGAGCCAAAAAGAAAACATGTTTTAAGCCTATGTTTGGTCCCAAACAGCCATCAGCCCCGGGAGTGATGAGAGTAAGGAAAGCGGACGTGGTGCATGGTACATCACCAGGAAATTGGGACGGTCATCGTGCTCAACATTTGACTCGGAGTCAAGTGCGTGCTGGGTCACGGTTCGATTCCCTCTGTTCGCGTTATATAGAATCCAGCTTTTTTTTCTCGCAAAAGTATCGTGGAAATTTCAGTTTAACCGTCCAACTCTTACACTACTGTGGAACCTCGTAAATTCCGGTGCAAAGGGAACTTTAGTGAGTGCCTATTATTGAGCTTACGCATATCCGCTTACCCACCCAATACCCACCAAACAAGCGCCCAAAAAATCATTTTCTGCTCCCGCCACCATGTCGATCCGCTCAGCAGTGCGATGTCTGCGCCTCAGTGCGCCCATCCCCGTGCACACCCGTGCCCTCGCCACCGCCGTCCCGACGCCCCCGCCCCGGCCCCGTCGCACCCGCACGCGGCCCGCAGCGCCCCGCCCACCCGCCGCCGCCTACTACCTCGCCGCCTTCCGCGCTCTGGGCCATTCCATCAAGCTTCCCAAGCCTCTTCCGTTGGCTGAGCGTATCCTGGAAAGCTATACCCCGCGCCAGCTCTACGCGCACATGCACACCGCCTTCCTCGTCCCCTCCTCCGCCTCGGCCGATGCCTCAAAAGACGCAGAGGTCCAGCGGATCGACACCGAGGAAGCGCTGCTCATGGGCTCCTTGCGCGCTTTCATGCGCTTACAAGACTACGCCGCCGCCCTCGTGGTCCTGCGCGCGCTCTCTCTGAGGCGCCCACCCAAAACTCCAAGCGTGAATGAGAAAAAACATTACGCGCGCCTCCTCCAGAACGCCGAAGCCGCGGTCCTCACCCCCATCGCCGCCCGCATTGCCGCCGCCCGCCCGCGTCCGCACCGACACATCCGCCTCGCCCAACATCTCCTCAAAGGGCGCGCGGAATGGCGCGCGGACATGGCACGCGAGCCGGAATGGATCGCCGCGCGCGTGCTCGAAAACGCGTCCCCGGCCTTCGTCATGCTCCCCCGAAGCAGGAAAAAGGAGGACGACCCGTTTCAGCCGGTGACGACCGTGCTGCAGCGGGCGTTTTGCATTCACGGCGCGGTGACGATGAAGAGCGCGGCGATGTGGACGGACGAGGCGCGGAAGCGCGCGCAGAAGAAGGCGGCGTGGGAGATGGAGCGGGTGTTGTTGGAGGAGCAGAGCAAGCCGCGGGTGGACACGGTGCTGTTGGAGCAGGATATCGTCGAGGAGGTGAGGGCGGAGGCGGCGTAAATGTATTTTAGCAAGAAAAAATCGACTTTTCAATACAGTATGGACGACGAACACCACCATATACAACAGCGCGGTCGAGCACCGCGCGCAGCAAGCACCCGACCCATCACGGATGGATCCTTGCACAACACGCCAGGAGATCGAGCGCAGAGTTCTCGTAAATTCATTTTATTACATTGAAAATAAATTTGTATTCCACGCAACAACGGGGAAAATCTAAGGCATACGGTACCCTGGTGCACGCACGTGGCACGCACACAGACGCCGCGTACACAACTGCGACCGGACACCGCGCGCTCCAGCCTCCCCACCCACATCGACATCGTTATCACCGTACGCCGCTCGATAGCAGCTGCAGTCCCCCGAAACCCCCTTCCTCGTCGAGGTCCCAATTCCGACAAATCCTCCAGTCTACCCTCGGCCTCCTCCACACCTCCTCTGTGAATGCTGGAGCAGGGGCCCTTGCGTCCTCGGGAAGAATCTCCAGTCGACGATCCGCTGGCTTAACACTAACGGAGCAAACAAGCGAGAGGCCGGGGTGAGGGGGGATGGGTGAGGGTGAGGGTGAAGGTGAGGGTGAAGGTGAGGGTGAGGGCGAGGGTGAGGGTGAGGGGAAGCCGGGAGGCGGGAGGCGGGAGGCGGGAGGCGGGAGGCGGGAGGCGGGAGGCGGGAGGCGGGAGGCGGGAGGCGGGAGGCGGGAGGCGGGAGGCGGGAGGCGGGAGGCGGGAGGAGAGAAGCCAGATGGAGAGAAGCGGGGAAGGCACGGGGAAGTGCGGACAGGGATACAACTTATTTCGTGCTGAGTGAGTGTAAGTAAAGCTGAAGGTGTTATCGAGCGAAAGTCGAGTCGTGCCGAAGGGAGTGGAGGTGGCGGGTGGATGGATGTCTTCGGGTTTTGTAGGCGGGGAGCTGGAGGCGGAAGGAGGCGATGACAGGCAAGAGGGAGAGGAGGCCGACGAAAGGGATGGCGAAAGCTTGACGCGAGTATGCGGAGGGTGGTTGCCACGGGGGCACGACTGCACTGCAGAAATAACGAAGACTGCGAGGCGGAGGTGGCGGACACTGAAGCAAATGGCGGGAGACGGTGGAGGATGTGAGGTCGCCGGACGACGAAGACGAGATACGAAGCTCGAAGTGGGGTGGAAGTGCAAGGTCGGAAGCAGAGGGGAAGGGAGTATTAGTATCGTGCGCGACTTAATTAACGTTTATTGCCAGTCGGTCGACGAGTCTGTCTTCTACATATTGCAATTACCGGGGTGCGGAAACTGATACCGAACGAGGGCGAAGAGGAAGAAAGCGCGGGGAGAAGCGTGGGGCAGGCAGGAGAGGAAGGAAGACGAATGAGGAGCGACTAAGGTGAGGAGGCTATGGAGAAAGCCGAGGGCTGAACGAGAGATAGCTGACGTCGTATGCGCGTACAGGAGGTCGCCGGGACAAGAGAAGTGGTTGACCGCAGACCTGAGACGGAGGAGACGCGAAACACAGGGTCCGTCGAAGGAAGGAAGCGAGGCGTAGATTGAGATGGAGGGAGTAGGGCTCGGCCTATGTAAGCGGACAAAGGTCGCGGTGGCTGTAACAGACATCGAAGCCGAGGGGCGGGAGCTCGTCGTGGGCGTGCGTGCTTGCGTATGTTGCAGAAGTGGTCAGGATGCAGTAGGTAGGCGGAAGTGAAGCGTGGGAAGACTGAGGGAGAGCAAAGCCAGGGGAGGATGTAGGAGGAAGAGGGGGAACAGACCGAGCGGGGCAGCGCGATGGAGCAGGGTGGCTGACATGCAGGAGGGAAAGGAAGGCGGGCGGAGGGTGACAGGGGAGACGTGGCTGGCAAGGTAACGGTGTATGTCTCGAAAACTACGCAGGAAGGGGGGAGCAGGGCGTGCGGCAACGTGGAAGACTTGAGACTGATCGGCCGAGGGAGCGCGAGGTAAGGAAGCGGAAGGAGAGGAAGTGCGAGTGTAAGGGCGAGGCGGAGGGGAGGGGAGGGCGAGGCGAGTGCGTACAAGGTTCATCGCATCCTTGCTTGTCTTCGGAGGTGGGCGACGCGTAAAGCGGGCGGGAATGGGAACAGATACAGCGCAGCGTAACAGACAGGGAAGGGATGAATTCGACGGGAGGGGGAAGCGATGGGATCACGAGGGAAACGAGAGTCCCGCCGCGCAGGAGAGCTAAGGTGCATAGGGGAAGTGGCTGTGTCGCACAGGGTTTGAGGCGGAGTTGCGGAGCCGTTGGAAAGCACAAGGTCTGTCGAAGGAAGGAGGCGGGGTGTAGTATGAGGTGGAGAGGGAATGGCTTGAATATACCAGAGAGAAAGCCCACCGGACGAGGGAGTCGAAGAGCGATGGTTCTTGATGTGGGGGCAGCGAAGCCAAGATGGAGGGTGTGAGAGAGCGTACGGAAATGAGGTGGGAAGAGCGAAGAGGAGAGGTCGGTGGCTGGCACGAATCCGTCTGCGGATATCACGGTGTCAGCCACTTTTCTTCGCGCGGAGAGTGGCTACCCCACGGGAGAGGAGGCGGCCGATGTCCATGTGTAGTGTGAGCAGAGAAACGCAGTACCAACGCGTAGCATCGACGGCGAGTCGTTTTGAGGAGAGCCGAGCCCGCTGCGCAGCGCGAGCGCTTTGTCTTGAAGATTCGCCATCCGTGACGATTTTGTGGGTCTTTCTTGTGAATGTTCCGAGTCCGGTAGCGAATCAAGACCCAGCATGCGCGGAGTTTCTGCTCAGTTCGGCATCCAGTCTGAGTTAAGGGCTACAGAGGCGTGGAATGGTGGAGGCTCGAGAGCAAGTTGCGGTGGTGGTTGATTGCAAGCGCCAAATGCGGAAGTGATGCGCCTCGCCGAAATTCACACGCCCCTCTCTTGCTCTCCACATCCATCTCGGTTTGTGCCGCTCGTGTGATACCTACTAATGGTACACTCAAGGTGAACAGTCTCAACAAAGGCCCGGTGCACAGAGCGTGCGTCTGCTCCAAATTTGATGCTGGGGCCAAATGGTCAAGGCAGAGGATCCTGGTTCGACTCCAGGCAGGCTTATGAATTCTGGAGGTGTGCAAACTTTTTTTCTCGGGCTCGTTTTAGTTGCGGCTTATTATTTGTAATAACGGAGGCCACCGGATAAGTTACGCGGTAACTAACAGACTCTATCAAGCGAGGTACAAGCTAAGTATTGATAGAGAGTCTGTCAAGGGAGACTAGGGGTGAATTGTTACTTTGAATACACCTTCCATTTCGTTGAAGCCGCTTCCCAAGTTCCCTTGTGTGAGCTTCGATGCAAAGCCTGAACGCTGCACAGCGCGTGCGCTCAATAAATTGCTCTCTCTGGCAGGCGCGCGGAAGATTCCGGTTGTATTGTGCTTTTCTTTCGTTTCACTTAGTAACAAACAGGGACACCTGGTTCGACTTCAGGCTGGGTTATGAGGAGAGCCTCGAATTGTCTTTTTTCTTTCGGCGGCGTTCCGGACTGCAGCCTATGAGAGGCCTAGGATCCATGCTGAAATTTCACAACAAATCCCAGGAGATTCCTCCATTGACCTTCAGGTGAGTCGTCTGAATCATTGTGTCAATTTTCAAGCACGCCCTCCGTTTCGTCCCAAGTTTCCATTATGCTGGCGGCGGCGACGCCGCGAAAGGCATGACGGCCCCACATCGTTTTCCCTGGACGAAGGGCCCTTTATCTCGGATTCGGGAAGACTTTTTCTTTCGCACATTTTCTGTCTACCACATCTATTAAGAAACGAACCAGAGAACAACACAGACCCAGCGTACACGGTGTACGCCTGCGCTCTCGTTGTTGAGCTTCCAGCAGAGTTTATGCAGAGACACCTGGTTCGACTCCAGGCTGGGTCCTTAGGTCGGAGAACTGAATTTAACTTTTTGCTAAGACTCCGCACTTCCGGACAACCCGTCTGTATCTCGTCGTCCTGACCTTGAAGAAATTCCATCGTTGGAAAGAGGGGTGCGATCCCAAGTGCGTGTTATTGTATTTCTGTTTTGGTCCGCTCACTGAGCGACGAATCAGAGTATAATGAACGCTGCACAGCGCGCTCGATGAATGATGCTCTCTCTCGCAGGCGCGCGGAAGATTCCGGTTTTCTTTTCGTTTCATTGTGGCTAACAAACGAACCAGAGAATAAGACAGACCCAGAGCACATGGTCAGCTACTCATTATGGGAATTTTGGCTAGATGTATGCAGACGCTCCTGCAGGTTCGATTCCAGGCTGGGTCCTACAACCTGAGTGCGTTTTTATTTCTCGAACTGCAGTATATCCTTTATGCGAGGTGCCAGGGAAGACTAGAAGACGTCGCTCGCTTCCTGTAAATTTAGAAATCAATATCGGTGCGGAAAAACCTGCCTCGATTACAAACTGAATAGTTTTGAGGTTGAACTCGGAATTCTTGTCGCCGCCGCACTTTAACTATCGAAGAATTAAACAGTATATAGCGTGGAACCGGAGCACACGGTGTGCACCTGCTGGTGGTGGTAACATTTCCAGATGTCCTGAATATTTGCAGGAAGGCCGGTTCGATTCCACACTGGGTCATAACGCTATTTCATCGGACTTTTTCTTAGAAGGAAGTCTCAACTCAATAGCTTTCCTTCAGTCATTCAAGGCTCAAAAAACGATACACGCAAACGCAGCAGAATAGGTTGCGCATGCATTCCGCAAAATTGTTCGTCTTCGAAACGCCAGGAGAATTCAGTGGTGTGGTTACCATTCCTTCGACCACTTGGCGACGTCGAAAAGCTTGTTCAATTTCACATCTTATCGACAAAAGAACCAGTACTAGCAAGACCCAGGACGCACGGCGTGCATCTTCTCGTCGTGAACAACGGTTCAACAACCCTAGGTTTGCGACGCCAGGTTGGGCCATTATTCGCTGCCTGATCTTCTTTTTTTGAAAACTTATTCCAAGCATGTTACACACACCTTCTCTGCTCGACAAGGAATCCAAAAGTCACAGAATGTTTGACGCATTCTCTCAACGCCCTTCGCTGTTTCTGGGAAGGATCTAATTCGACTGCTAGGTGCGTTAGATTTTTCATCTCTCAATTATTTCGATCTGCAGTCTTGACCCTCTACATGTTTTAGGTCGACCTACTGGCCAACAACGCAGGACATCAGACAGAACCGGGATCACCACTGGGTATGCGGTTCATTTTTTCTTTGCAAACACAAAAATTCCTCCTCAACGACCTCGCCCACCCTGCAAGAATTTAAATCAACCTTGGCGCCGAAAAACCTTCTTCCACCTCTAGGTCGAAATCTGATCACCGCCGCATTTCAAGTACAACCTACTTGCAAGTGGCTAAATTAGGAAGGGTACAAGAAAGCACCGGAGCAAATTGAAATTGTGCACCTCCGCGCAACAAACCTCTTTGGCCTCGGCATACGGTGGTTCGGTCGTCATTCCTTTGTCGACTTTGCGACGTCGAGAGGACCTCCACATCTACCGAGGAGCAAAACCAGTGCTAATACAGACCCAGAGCAAAGGGTGTGCATCTGTGCTTCGTAGAGGCGGTATATCATATACAGTATGCAGAAACTCCTGGTTCGAATCCAGGTTGGGTCATTATATATACTATGTGGAGACACTTGCCTTTTTTTTTTCGGGAAGTTTCGCACTTTCCTGTTATATTGCGCAACGCGCGGAGATCAGGCCATCCACCTGTTGGTTGACGCATGTTCTGTGGTTCGCCCGCTAAGCAAGTCTTTGACTTCGATCTTTCCATTCCGGCGTACTGTTTCAAGTGCCTAAAACTGACCTGAAGTACATGGTGCACGCCTGCTTCTTCCCTAGGGTTCCGTTTCCACGTCCGCCATAATCAATGTTCTTAGTATTATACTTCTTCAGGCCCCCTGAAAGTTTTCTTGCTTCCTCACGGAAGGACTCGAGAGCTGCGGATGGTTTGAATGAAATTTGTGGCCTGCTTGACTCCGGAGTATCTCCTACGAAGTTCGACAATTGTCTGTTCACCTGCCGCTGATAATTGAGTTTTTTGACATAGCTATAGGAACTAGTCCACCTCAGGCCCAGAGCACTCAGCGCGCATCTGTTATCCCGAAGGCGGAGAATCGGTAGCAATCTTGGTTCAATTCCGTTTGCGAGCAATGGAGTTATTTTACAGGTTACAGTAAGACCTGTGGAACGCACTGGGGTGCATCTGCTCTCGATTAAGGGTGGTTTAAGAGTGTGACGAAACATCCAGCAGACGGTCTTGGTTCAATTCTGAGCTGTCGTCAAAATTACAGGGATATTTTTGGTCGGGCAGCGGTAGAAATCCACGTGCCATCGGACTAGAGGATTCGGAGTACTGTTCCTCGTCGAGCTGTATTAGAGGGATATATCGCTGAGTATTTTCCCACGGTTGAATATGTGGCGGAATATAAAGAGTACTGACTAGTATAACCTGAATCTTGGTCGCACATCTTTTTCTATGTGTATAGCCTCTGGACGCTTTTCCCTCGTGCCCCTCCCCTCACGGTGAACACCGGTCCGTTCTTCGAATCTCAACGTGTGGCGCAACCGGCCGGACTGTTGAACATTTCGAATTGGGAGGTGAACTGAACCGCACAGGACGTCCAATTCCATAGACGCCGCCCTCTCGCCCCGCTCTCCGTGAAGACCCAAGTTCGATTACTTGCCGATGGCCATGCCGGGAACTTGCCGAGTCCATCAACGGCGTGGAAGCCGGTCTTTGCCTCTACAGTAGTCCCGACATTCATGACTCGTCCTCTTTGTGCCATCTGAAGGAGGGTCTCACGATGGCACTGAAGCGCTACAAGCCCAGAGGGCACACTGGCGGTCCACTGGAGACTGTCGGTCCTCGATGCCAAGCAACCTGAAATCGCCCATGCATTTCTGAAGCATCTAAACGCTCACGATTGGGTTCCTCTAGGAGGGCTTTTGTCTCTCGAATTAAAGTACCAACTTCTTTCCGGTAGCCTACGTATGTGAAAATTTTGCCTTCTTGGGTATGCAAGTGCCACTGGATTGTTGATTGTTGATCTGAGATCTGTCAAAGACGAAGTCTCTTGCATCCCCCCACGATGTCCGATCTTAACGCCAAGCAGCTTGAAAACGCTCATGCATTTCTAAAGCATTTGAATGCGCTTGAGTGGGGTCCTTTGGCCGACCTCATGGCTTCCAACTTCAAGCACCAGTACTTCCCAAGCACTATCGTTCCTCCTGATGGGAAGGAGACGAGGGGGAAGGAGGAGTTTATGGGCGTCCTGCAGCAGAACTTTATCCATGTGTTCGAGAAGGTCACGGTCAGTCCACATTCAATCCAGTTCTCTTTCCATATCATTGACGGCGCTGCAGTTTGGAGAACCATTGGATGTGATACACGGCGTGAATAAAGTGGTATTCCACGTTTGTGTGATTATAATCTCGAAATACAAGTCACCGAAACTTTCCATAGCTCAAGTCGGATGGAATGTCGAAGTCAGGCAAGAAGTACAACAATGAGTACATGGTCACTTTCCACTTCGACGGCGAGAAGATGATCAGGCTGAACGAGTTTGTTGACTCTAAATATTCTTCGGCATTTTTCACCGCGCTCAGAGCCGAGTGAGTGGGTTTTCCGCCCTTCTGTCAAAATGGACTTACGCTGCCCACAGAGCTTCTTCTTAATCCTACCCATGCATCAGCTCTTCAATAATTATGGTGTCCCAACTACATGCTACATGACTCTTGATTGAGTGATAGATTGCGAGTCCGCCTCAATGTCAATGGGGGCTCCATTATCAGTAAGGAGATTTAAATTTATTTCAGTGTATGTTCACACGGACTAGCGGCAACATGGGTTCTTTCCTTCTTTGGATCTTCCAGCGAGATCAATCTGAAAGTGGTTCAACTCAAAATATATGCCGGATTTTTCCGGGAGCATGGCACCCGAGGATCTTTCTTCTTCCCCTTGCATCAGTATGGTATGGCTTACATCACAAAAAGTCCTTTAACCGTCCGCTCAGAAGAGGTGAACCTCAAACAAGTGTTTACTGCTAAAACCTAGGTCGCCCAGGAATCGAACGCGCACCACAACTCTGTAAACACCGTGGCAGCTGTGGGATGGAGGTTCTCCGTCATCTATAATTCCTGTTATGTCCCTGCACCATCACCTCTGACAACCACTCCTATTGGTCCCGCTTTAAAGACATTTGGAACGAACTACCCCCATCTGAACTCATGGCAAGACACCATCCCACACATTCCTTACTCATCTTATGTTCTCTGACTTCTTACTTATTGTTCTACATTGTTCCTTTTGTCACCTGACTTCTTCCTCCCCTTTCAGACTTACCTTTATTGTTATGTCCGCATGAGTTCTAACATATCTCCTTTACTTATTACAATGAGGAGCTCTAGTATTTAATCTTGTTCTATTACATCTTGTACTTCAGTTCTATGATAAACATTGCTTCACCTTGTTCCTTGTGAAGTAATCTCGTCGTTCTGCTCCGACCGTCCTTCAGAGCTCTGCTCTTCATCTCTCTCCCTCCGATGATATCCTGCAGTAATGCTCGTCCAAGTATCCCCTCTGTGACATAGTGTCATCCAGTTCGCTTTCACCAGCTCTGACTCTGGACTCCGGCTCTGTTCTGTCCGGCTCACTGCTCCGACTCGAATCTCTTGTTAGTTTTATTGGCCCTATTTCCCCCGTACCACTCCTGGACGACTCAGATATAACAGCTACATAAAAAATGACACTGAAACTATGTACAAAACTACTAGATTCAGCCCAACGAAAATGTTGCTGAAACTTATGAAATCAGCAACAATTTTGGCCAGGCTGATTGCAGTGATTTTACCTGCAGTTTGAGCACGGCTGAAAATGCTGCTGAAAGGTTTGAAGATAGGGGCTAACCCATTTTCAGGGTTGTCCCGACACGACCAATTAGGCCCAAACCGAACCTCGCTTCAAAGTGCGACAACGCTCACAACTCTCCCCAGGCTCCTCTTCATGACTGCTTTGTAGACCATCTGAGTGCGAGACGTATGGGTCGGACACTGATGAAGGTCGTGGTCTCCACGCAGACAGTGATCGAGCTCTCCAAAAAAGCACGCTGGTCTGCACAATACGATGCGACACACTTGTCACGATCTGGGTTGAGGATGGTACAGGCAAGAGGGCGCAGTTTAATCAAGACTTGGAAGCTGTTTTCAAGGTGAGAGGTTTGAAATTCTTTTTTTTTCAATTTTTTTTTCCCCCAGCACTGGTTGGGAGATTCAAATTTTTCACCTCAATTTACGGTGAAAAATGTCGTTTGTTTTTCAGACATTTTTCACCGAGAAAAGAGGTGAAAAATTTAAAACTTTTTCACCACTATTTCAAGTGGAATTCAAGGTGAAAAACTTGAAATAAAATTCATAATGTTTTACACCAACTATTCACCCAAAATTCAGCGGGATTTTTACGCATTTTTCACTGAGAAAAGAGGTGAAAAATTTAAAACTTTTTCACCACTATTTCAAGTGGAATTCATAGTGGAAAACTTGAAACAAAATTCATAATGTTTTACACCAACTATTCACCCAGAATTCAGTGAGATTTTTATGCATTTTTCACTGAGAAAAGAGGTGAAAATTTTAAAACTTTTTTCACCACTATTTCAAGTGGAATTCAAGGTGAAAAACTTGAAACAAAATTCATGAGTTTTACACCTCAAAATTCACCTCTATTACCACCCGGAAATTGGGGTGGAAAATGTAAAACATTTTTCACAACAATGTTCAGCGGGAAAAGTGCTGAAAAAATTGTGAAAAAAGCGATAAAGAAATGTGGTGAAAAAATTGTGAAAATTTTGAAACTGGGGTTCACATTTTTCACATATTTTTCACATTGTTTTCTACTGTAATTTTTGGTGAAAAATACAATGAAATATACATGTTCTTTTTCAGCCCATTTTACACCAAGAATACAACTGAAAAAGTTAAAACATTTTTCAGACATTTTTCACTTGGAACTGAGGTGAAAAACTTGAAATATTTGAATTCAAGTTTTTCGGTGAAAAATGTGAATTTATTTTAAATTTATTTTCCAGCTCAAAATTCACCAGTTTTTCAGGTGAAAATATTGGTGAAAAACTTGAAACCTAGTCGTCTGAAAATGTCATGCCCTTTTCTCTTCTCTAGTCATTCTTTGAGTGCGCAACAGGGTTTGAGAGGTTGTGCATGTAACTGAAGCATTGAGTTAGAACAGCACATGCATGTTGGTGGTCAGCGGCCGCATGTTTCTGTTTATGACATATACCTGTCCTAGTAGCTGCAGCTCTTCTTGTGGAGGCAAATAGAAAGGGTTTTAAACTGTTTCAAAAGTACAACATATCAAGGGGACAAACTTGGAGAGGTTTTTCTACCGTGGGTCAGATATCGCAAGGAGGGGCATTGATAGGTTCCTAGGGAGCATGGCAATGCGGGTGCCATGTTGGCGGAAAAATCGGTGTGGAATTGCCCCTCATGTGGGCAAAACAATCTCCTCATGCAGGGAGAACAAGCTAATATGGGCAGTTTTCGTAGTTTGGCCCGCAGATTTTCTACCGTAGGTCAGACATCAGAAAGAGGGGCACTGATGGATCCCTGGGGAGTGTAGCAATGTGTGTGGTATGTTGGCAGAAAAATCGGTGCGGAACTGCCCCTCACACGGGCAAAACAAGCTGATACGGGCAGTTTTTGTAGTTGGGCCCGCGGATTTTCTACCGTGGGTCAGATATCGCAAAGAAGGGCACTGATGGATCCCTGGGGAGCATAGCAATGTGTGTGGTATGTTGGCAGAACAATCGGTGCGGAACTGCCCCTCACACGGGCAAAACAAGCTAATATGGGCAGTTTTTGTAGTTTGGCCCGTGGATTTTCTACCGTGGGTCAGAAATCGCAAAGAAAGGCACTGATGGATCCCTGGGGAGTATAGCAATGTGTGTGGTATGTTGGCAGAAAAATCGGTGCGGAACTGCCTCTCACACGGGCAAAATAATCTCCTCATGCAGCTAATATGGGCAGTGTTCGTAGTTTGGCCCGCGGATTTTCTACCATAGGTCAGACATCGCAAAGAGGGGCACTGATGGATCCCTGGGGAGTGTAGCAATGTGTGTGGTATGTTGGCAGAAAAATCGGTGCGGAACTGCCCCTCACACGGGCAAAACAAGCTAATACGGGCAGTTTTTGTAGTTTGGCCCGCGGATTTTCTACCGTGGGTCAGATATCGCAAAGAAAGGCACTGATGGATCCCTGGGGAGCATAGCAATGTGTGTGGTATGTTGGCAGAAAAACCGGTGCGGAACTGCCCCTCACACGGGCAAAACAAGCTAATATGGGCAGTTTTCGTAGTTTGGACTGCGGATTTTCTACCGTGGGTCAGATATTGCAAAGAAGGGCACTTATGGATCCCTGGGGAGTGTAGAAATGCTCGTGCCATCTTGGCACAAAAATCAGTGCAGACCTGCTTCTCACGCGGGCAAAACAATCTCCTCATGCTGGGAGAACAAGCTAATATGGACAGTTTCTGTAGTTTGGCCCACAGATTTTCTACCGTGGGTCAGATATCACAAAGAGGGGCACTGATAGATCCCTGGGGTGTGTAGCAATGCTTGCGCCATCTTGGCACAAAAATCAGTGCGGAACTGCCTCTAATGCGGGCAAAATAATCTCTGGGAATCGGGCATTTGGCAGGCAAATTTTCTGCTGTAAATCCGCAGCAAGCCAAACGTCCTGGGTTAGCATGTGCCTGGGTCTGGAGAAGGTGCAGTGGCAAGGGTGCCATATCTGAAAAAAAAAAATCGGTCTGCAAATGCTTCAGACGCAAGCAAAACCATCTGAGGGACCCAGAATCGAGCATTAGGCCAGTGAACCTTCAGTTGTGGATAGGAACTAAGTCAAATGTCTTGGGCGAGAATCTCCCTGTGTTCAGAGGAGGTGCTGAATGTCTTGGGCAAAGATCTCCCGGGGTCGGGAGGAGGTGTAGTGGCATCAAATGACCGAAACTGGGCACTTCAGATTGTTCAGCCCACGTCAGAAGCAGTTGGCCACCAAATTTTCTCCCAACATGCCACCCGCATCACTGCGCTTCCTGCGGACCTAGAGACACCTTTGACCAAGAGATTTGACTCGCTGCGCATCCACAGCAGAAAACTCACCCCCCCGAATGCCTGAATCTGGGCAGGTGCTGGGAATAGTGGGTTCGGTTTGCAGATCAGACACCTCTTGCAGGAACTCTTCACCCGAAACATTTGACTCACTGCCCATCCACACCAGAAAATTCACCTGCCGAATGACTGAATCTCAGCATTTCAGATTGTTTTGCCTGCATCAGAAGCACTTGGGCACCAATGTCTCTGCACTTCTTGCAGACCCAGAGAGACCTTTGTCTGCAATATTTGACCTGCAGCAGGAAATTCACATGCTGAATGACCGTAACTGGGTACTTTGGATTGTTCGGCCTCCGTCAGAAGCACTTGGGCACCAAATTTCCTTCTGAGATCCAACCATCGTTACTCTGCTTCCTGCAGACCTAGGGACATTTTCACTGAGACATTAGACCTTCCGGGATCCATAGGAGAAAATTTGCAGAAAGTTTGCCAGCACAATAACAAAATCGACCACTTCAGATTGTTTGGCCTGTGTCAGAAGCAATTAAGCGCTGATTTTTCTGCCAGCATACCACCTGCATCATTACGCTTCCTGCGGACCCACAGACATCTTCTTCCAAGATATTTGACCTGCAGTAGAAGATCTGCCTGCCAAATGACCGAAACTGGGCACTTCAGATTGTTTGGCCTGCGGCAGAAGCAATTGGGGACCGATTTTCTGCTGACATGCCACCCACATTACCATGATTCCCGCGGACCTAGGGACATCTTCATCCAAGATATTGGACCTGCAGCAGAAAATCTGCCTGCAAAATGACTGAAACTGGGCACTTCAGGCTGTTTGGCCTGCATCGGAAGCACTTGGGCACCAATTTTTTTTGATATCCCACTGTGGTTCCTACACTTCCTACAAACCCAGCGACACTTTCGGCCAAGACATGTGACCTGCCACGCGATTTTTCTTCGGATATGGCACCTTTGCCACTACACCTCCTGCGGACTCAGGGAAATCTTTGTCGGAGCCATTTGCCTCGCTATAAATTTCTGGCAGAAAATTTGCCCACCGAATGCCCAATTTTGGGCACCTCAAATGGTTTCGCCTCACGGCTGTGGCCGCTTTGTCTTACTGCAAGAAAAACAGCCTGTAATAAATAGGTGATGTTCAGTGAGTTTCCCAACGGGTTTTCCTCACCGGTAAAAACGGGCCAAATTTTTCCTTTGTCATGACGAACCGTCTTTGTTGGGTTAAAAGCTTTCTCTAACCACATGCTTGGTGGGAGAAAGCTTTTACCGCAAGAAAGAGGGTTAGTCTTAACAAAGGTAAAACAAAGCTGGGTTTTCCATTGAGTAATAGACACAAGTAAAACTCACTGAACAAGATGTATCTATTACAAGGCTGTTTTTCTTCCAGTAAGACAAAGCGGCCACAGCCGTGCCTGCATCTGAAGCATTTGCACACCAATTTTTCTTCGGATATGGTACCCTTGCTACTACACGTCCGCCATACCCACTGAGATCTTCGCCCAAGACATTTGCCTCACTACAAATTTCTGGCAGAAAATTTGCCTGCTGAATGCCCGATTCCCAGAGATTATTTTGTCCGCATTAGAAACAATTCCACACTGACTTTTCTGCCAACATGGCACCCGCATTGCTATTCTCCCCAGGGATCCATCAGTGCCCCGCTTTGCAATATCTGACACACGGTAGAAAACCTGCGGGCCAAACTACAAAAACTGTCCATATTAGCTTGTCTTGCCCGTGTGAGGGGCAGTTCCGCACCGATTTTTCTGCCAACATACCACACACATTGCTATGCTCCCTAGGGATCCATCGGGGCCCCCTTTTGCAATATCTGACCCACGGTAGAAAATCCGGGGGCCAAACTACAAAAACTGTCCATATTAGCTGCATGAGGAGATTATTTTGCCCGTGTGAGAGGCAGTTCCGCACTGATTTCTGTGCCAAGATGACACGAGCATTGCTACACTCCCCAGGGATCCATCAGTGCCACCCCTTGCAATATCTGACCTACGGTGGAAAATCTGCGGTCCAAACTACGAAAACTGCCCATATTAGCTTGTCTTGCCGTGTGAGGGGCAGTTCCGCACCGATCTTTCTGCCAACAAACCACACACATTGCTATGCTCCCCAGGGATCCATCAGTGGCCCCGTTTGCGATATCTGACCCACGGTAGAAAATCCGCGGGCCAAACTACAAAAACTGCCCGTATTAGCTTGTTTTGCCCGTGTGAGGGGCAGTTCCGCACCGATTTTTCTGCCAACATACCACACACATTGCTACACTCCCCAGGGATCCATCAGTGCCCCTCTTTGCGATGTCTGACCTATGGTAGAAAATCCGCGGGCCAAACTACGAACACTGCCCATATTAGCTTGTTTTGCCCGTGTGAGAGGCAGGTCCGCACCGATTTTTCTGCCAACATACCACACACATTGCTATACTCCCCAGGGATCCATCAGTGCCTTTCTTTGCGATATCTGACCCACGGTGGAAAATCCGCAGGCCAAACTACAAAAACTGCCCATATTAGCTGCATGAGGAGATTATTTTGCCCGTGTGAGAGGCAGTTCCACACCGATTTTTCTGCCAACATACCACACACATTGCTATACTCCCCAGGGATCCATCAGTGCCTTTCTTTGCGATATCTGACCCACGGTGGAAAATCCGCGGGCCAAACTACAAAAACTGCCCATATTAGCTGCATGAGGAGATTATTTTGCCCGTGTGAGAGGCAGTTCCGCACCGATTTTTCTGCCAACATACCACACACATTGCTACACTCCCCAGGGATCCATCAGTGCCCCTCTTTGCGATGTCTGACCTATGGTAGAAAATCCGCGGGCCAAACTACGAACACTGCCCATATTAGCTGCATGAGGAGATTATTTTGCCCGTGTGAGAGGCAGTTCCGCACCGATTTTTCTGCCAACATACCACACACATTGCTATACTCCCCAGGGATCCATCAGTGCCTTTCTTTGCAATTTCTGACCCACGGTAGAAAATCCACGGGCCAAACTACAAAAACTGCCCATATTAGCTTGTTTTGCCCGTGTGAGGGGCAGTTCCGCACCGATTGTTCTGCCAACATACCACACACACTGCTATGCTCCCCAGGGATCCATCAGTGCTCTTCTTTGCGATATCTGACCCACGGTAGAAAATCCGCGGGCCCAACTACAAAAACTGCCCGTATCAGCTTGTTTTGCCCGTGTGAGGGGCAGTTCCGCACCGATTTTTCTGCCAACATACCACACACATTGCTACACTCCCCAGGGATCCATCAGCGCCCCTCTTTCCGATGTCTGACCTACGGTAGAAAATCTGCGGGCCAAACTACGAAAACTGCCCATATTAGCTTGTTCTCCCTGCATGAGGAGATTGTTTTGCCCACATGAGGGGCAATTCCACACCGATTTTTCCGCCAACATGGCACCCGCATTGCCATGCTCCCTAGGAACCTATCAATGCCCCTCCTTGCGATATCTGACCCACGGTAGAAAAACCTCTCCAAGTTTGTCCCCTTGATATGTTGTACTTTTGAAACAGTTTAAAACCCTTTCTATTTGCCTCCACAAGAAGAGCTGCAGCTACTAGGACAGGTATATGTCATAAACAGAAACATGCGGCCGCTGACCACCAACATGCATGTGCTGTTCTAACTCAATGCTTCAGTTACATGCACAACCTCTCAAACCCTGTTGCGCACTCAAAGAATGACTAGAGAAGAGAAAAGGGCATGACATTTTCAGACGACTAGGTTTCAAGTTTTTCACCAATATTTTCACCTGAAAAACTGGTGAATTTTGAGCTGGAAAATAAATTTAAAATAAATTCACATTTTTCACCGAAAAACTTGAATTCAAATATTTCAAGTTTTTCACCTCAGTTCCAAGTGAAAAATGTCTGAAAAATGTTTTAACTTTTTCAGTTGTATTCTTGGTGTAAAATGGGCTGAAAAAGAACATGTATATTTCATTGTATTTTTCACCAAAAATTACAGTAGAAAACAATGTGAAAAATATGTGAAAAATGTGAACCCCAGTTTCAAAATTTTCACAATTTTTTCACCACATTTCTTTATCGCTTTTTTCACAATTTTTTCAGCACTTTTCCCGCTGAACATTGTTGTGAAAAATGTTTTACATTTTCCACCCCAATTTCCGGGTGGTAATAGAGGTGAATTTTGAGGTGTAAAACTCATGAATTTTGTTTCAAGTTTTTCACCTTGAATTCCACTTGAAATAGTGGTGAAAAAAGTTTTAAAATTTTCACCTCTTTTCTCAGTGAAAAATGCATAAAAATCTCACTGAATTCTGGGTGAATAGTTGGTGTAAAACATTATGAATTTTGTTTCAAGTTTTCCACTATGAATTCCACTTGAAATAGTGGTGAAAAAGTTTTAAATTTTTCCCCTCTTTTCTCAGTGAAAAATGCGTAAAAATCCCGCTGAATTTTGGGTGAATAGTTGGTGTAAAACATTATGAATTTTATTTCAAGTTTTTCACCTTGAATTCCACTTGAAATAGTGGTGAAAAAGTTTTAAATTTTTCACCTCTTTTCTCGGTGAAAAATGTCTGAAAAACAAACGACATTTTTCACCGTAAATTGAGGTGAAAAATTTGAATCTCCCAACCAGTGCAGGTTGCATCGTTTGATCTTGGAAGCTTTGGTTAGTGTGTTCAGAGGTGAATGGGGATCTCAACTTTCACTTTCATGCTCTGCACTCACCATGTCCTTATGCTCCTCCACTTTTCATTTTTCCTTTTCACCATACTCCCAATATCTCACTTTTCACCTTTCTCTGTAGCACCAATTGAAGCACTGTCATGTAACCAAACACAAGGTTTTTGACCCCTTTGAAGGAAGTCCTGATTCACCATCTATGCAGGGCAAAAAAGTCTATGAATGCAGGCTGAGCAGATGTAGTGCGAAATTGCATGAAAGTGCAGAGGCTCTCAAAAAACGCATTGAGTCTTTGCACATGAAACAACCCTTCCCTGTCCATTCGCCAACTGCTGGCCCCCCGATTCCGGAGTATGGTCACGCAATGTCGTCAGTAAACATGTTTCTCAGAAAGCATGATCTGGTTGGCCACCTCCAACTAAGTCACTCTGACCTCTGTGGGTGCAAGCTTGATTTGTGCTTACTGCCAAGTTGGGAACCCCACCCTCCAATGTGCCCTCTCCCTGCTCCATCAGAGCTTCCTTCGACGGTTTTGACGGTTTTGTTAGATGATATATTATTACGACCATCGGTTCAGGTGACGGGTGACGGACCTTCGCAAACTGAACCAATTTGGTGTCAGTGACAGTGTCATTCCAATCGGGCTCAAACAGGGGCAAAAAGTGTCAAAAAATCTCGGCCGGCAGGTCTTGACACCATCCATTTATGGTAATTTTGACTGATTGCCAATTAATGAACCTCCTGCCCAGTGAACCTTTGCGGTGACGGGTGACATGGCGTGAACCTTTGGTTGTAATAGTACAGTAATACCATCTGGCTGGTTTGCCCAGGTCGATGCGAACAGCACGAGTTTGAGCAGGTTGGCCCCGCCTCCTACACCGGTGCCCACACCTTGGTTCTTCCCCCTCAGCATGCCAAAAACTCCCATTGGCCGTACCCCGGATGGCCGTTGTGGGCTGCTCAGCTGAACCTCGAGCCTTATAATGTGTAGCTTGTTGCCCGACCACAACGGCCCACAATATGATTTTTCTGACATCGCCCCGGTGCACTACAGCGACGCCATCTGGGGTATGGATCCGGAAGAAGTTATGTGCACACCATACTTTTTTGTGCAACACGTTGAGGAAGACCTTTCGATGCGACCTGATATGGTGTGTGCACCCCCGCTGCGACGGTTCCCCGTGCTCGAGGCCCCTTCACCACGGACAAGTATTTTCCACAAAGTGTTGAAACAGCAGGTCTTTGTGCAGTATGCCCAGGGACAGGACCACACCACCGTGTCTGCTCCCAATTGAGCAGCCAGCCCATCTCGATCTCCTGCTGATTGTACTTGTTCCCTGACCGCTCGCGCACTCATGTACTCACACAATTACTCTACGCATACTCACTCATCTTGCTAAAGCATTTCAATTTTTTTTACTTTTTTATTGTTCTTTTTGGTATTAGACTCGCCCACGTTTTGAGGTTACTTCCCCTCCCCCCCCCCCCCCACTGAAGTCGGAGAGCAGCAAACTAATCCACAGTCGTTCAATGTCTCGCCATCTCGCTTCACTTAACTTTAATATAGACCAAGGTCACAACAGCTCGCATCCCACTCAAAAGACAAAAAAAGAAAATCGGACACTGAAGCAGTTCATCGGAGGCTGGACACAGTAAGAGCAGCCTCAAACTCGGAAAAGAAACTTGAAGCAGTGGGGGCTCAAAGCACCGACGTGTTCACATTAATCCTGTGGTAATACGGTAATACTTTGAAGCAAAGCTGAGGAATGAAGTGTGAGAGTAAATTATTGAAAACCCAATCACTTGAATCATACAACTTGACGAAGCATCACACACGCATGAAGGGGATTTTGTAAATCCAATTTGAAAGCAATGCAACCTGAGGAAGAGAAGAGGGCCAAGTACTACAAATAGTAAACAGTCTGAGTCCGAGAGAAGGAGAAGCAATTAAGCAGGAGCCTAATGCATAGCGAGCTGTAAGCCTGGCCCGGCTTACGGTCCGATCACGCGTACTTACGTAGGCTAGTTGTACCTTGTCTTTAGCCATCCTGTCGTCCTTCTGGTGTTATTCTGTCTTAGTGTTTTCTGTCTGGCCAACAGGTTTCCACGAGCACAGTAAAGTAACGGTACATTTAATTTCGATACAGGACTAGTCAATTAAGATGGAGGGGAGGAATACAGTCAAGTTGCAGCAGAGGATGGGTGAAACTAATAGTTTCGGCTGGTGGCTGAAACAATAACTTTCAGACGGGCCGAAAGCGGCAAAGACTCAGCCATTTAGGCCGGCCCAAAAACAATAGTTTCAGCTCGACGTCGAAACTGCCAAAACTAATTGTTTCACCGTGCCTGACGGTGCAGCTGAAACCTATGGTTTCAGCGGTCATTAAGCTGGGCTGTGATTGTGACTGAAACACAAAGATTCAGTCAGGTTGATTTGACGCTGAATTCAGTGGTTTCAGCAACATTTTTGGTGGGCTGAATCCTATGGTTTTGTATGCATTTCCAACTTCCTTTTTATTGTGGCCTAATCTAATGCTTTCAGGAGCCAATTCAGCCGGGCCGAAATTTCTTTTTTTGGCGGTGTGATTACAGTCTTAATGACCCACTGTACGCGATGTTTGCCAGTGTTTGGCTCCTTGCGGTAGACGCGCCAGGTCACGTGCAAACTCTCCGCTTTTCGTCTCACTGAATCTCTCCCGGCTCCGACTCCTAGCAATCCCCGAGTTTCCTTCTGCAGAATTGATCGAGTATCAACCCAATATCTGGAGTAAATACGTGAGATGAAATAAATATAAATCAAAGAGTGGGAGGTGCATAGAGCAGCAGGTGGAGGGACGCAGAGCGGACTCGAGAGTCAATGTCCAATGGGAGAGTAAAGAGAGTGAGGGTGAGCACGGCAATGTGACAGAAGAAGCTAGCGAGTGAAAGTGCGGTAACGAGCGGAGACGATATAGTCTAGCAGAGCGTGTAGGACGTAGGGGTGCGTGCAGGATATAAGTTACAAGTGCGCGATAATGGGTATAGTACGAAGGGAATCAATAAGTGGGAGATCATACAGTAGGAAGGGAATAAGTATATTGGAACACAGAGGACGCAGGAGGATGTATATACCAGAAACCAGACGAAAAAAAAAAAAGGAAAGCGAGCGGGAGTGAAAAGAGAGCTCAACGCGCCGGTGGCACCGGCGCCGCCTTCTTGGGACGATGCGGCCACATGTTCATCCCCGGCAGATGGGGCATCACCCCCGTATCGAGCTGCCGTGTCGTTTGCTCGACGCTCAGCACCCCACGTGCACGCGTCCTTGGTAGGTGCGCAACCAGGAACTCCGCGTACTCGGGAACAAGCATCGGCGGGGACGCCTCGACGATGATCTTCCAATGCACGCTCCGCAGTGCGAGGAAGCCCTCCACCGCGCACAGCCCGCCGTCATCGCCATGGCTAGACCCGAACTCGGCGTCCAGGCGGGCGAGGCCGGTCGCAATTTTACTGGCGGTAACAGCAACGGCAGCGGGGGTGGGGACAGGAGGCTGGGCGCCGAGAGCGCCGTTGGGGAGGAGCACGTAGGAGGGGGCGGGGAGGTGCATCACGAGGACGAGGTGCTCGATGAGGGGGTTGTCTGAGCGCAGCCGGCTGATGGCGCGCGGGAGAAAGTCGGGGACGAGTGTGTATAGCTCTGCCATGACGACGTGCAGTTGCACCGTGCGCAGGCGTGTAAGGCGCGAGGTGTCGAAGGGCTTGAATTGGACTTTAGGGAAAGGTATAATTAGCACGGAAGAGGAGGGGTAAAGGGGGGAGACGTACATTGGTGGACCTGGATGTCGAGGCGCTCGAGGGTGGTCTCGACGGCGCTAAGAAGGCCCGCCATAATTTGGGGGCTCTTGCTGGCGTTCATGAGGGGGTTAAGGGCAATTCGACGAACATTGGAGAGGTAGGTCGATCCGGGGGCCCGGAGATGTTCCAAAATACTCGCGACATCTGAGCTCGCTGATAGATTGAGGTATTCGCAGGAAGCCGCGCTGGGGTCCTGGGGGACTTGGAGGACGGTCGGGTCATCTCGAGGATCCATGCTGATGTGGAACAGCGAGAGCAACGGGATGGAAAGTGCACTCTGAACCACTGCGACTGGAACATTGGTGCAGGTGAGGAAGTGTAGGCGCTCCAATCTCCCCGACGAGATGACGCGCCGGAGAGCCGAGGCCAGAGGAACAGGTATATCCGTCCAGTCGCCCCAGCAGCCAAATATTGAAAGGCGTTTAACGTGAGAAAGCATTGAGATGACGGCGGGCAGGGGGCTACCGGGCTGCCCCCATTCAGGTCCCGAGGTCCGATAAAGCGTCAAGTCTTTAATATACCGAATAATTTGAGGGGATCGGAGGAGCATCGAATGTAATTTGCGGGGGGCGTCGCGCAGGATGTCGACGGCGACCTCGCGGAAGATGTGAGTCCTGCTAGCCGGGACAAATGCCCAGCAAACGAGAGAGCAAGCCTTGAAAGATGCCATGTCTTCAATGTTGTCCACAATATGGTCGATTATCTCCTGGGGGACCTGGGGGACATATCTGTAGGGAGCGCAGCTGAAATTTGGGGGAAATCAGGGTTGTCAAGCGTCCTAGGGTTAGCGCGACCTACACATAGGTCTGGGGGGTGTGCTTGAGGACTATGACATCCACAGGGTCGACGATGCAGTCCAGCTGAGGCAGAATATGGGTACACATGGCGAAGAGACACCTGTGTACACCGTTGAAAGCTCGACCTCGAGGTCAATGAGAACGGGGAATGTACCTGCGTGGCTCTGCGCAAAGCTGGGGGCGAAGGAATTGGCGCCTAGGCATGTCTTTGGTCGTCCTTCGAAGCATTCTGCAGGCAGTAAGGGGTTCACCCATTATGTCTTCGAAGGATTCCAATTCAAGCGGCGGCTAATTGTGGAGTTTGTCCTTGTTTACGTTACGATCATTTCCCCATTCAACCACTCACTCCTTGTTCTTGTCCTTGTTCTTGTTCTTGGCTTAGACCTCAGGCTCATCACCAAAGCCACACAACGCCACCGTGGGCAGACAAAAAGCCCCTCCGTGCAGGACAATGACCTTATTTTTTTTGTTTTTTGGCCTCAATTTGCAATCGGCAGAGCCTGACAGCAAGTAATTGGAAATTCGGGACTGTCGTCTACTAGCGTCTAGTGCCATAGCCAGGCTCGAAGGGTCTGTTCAAATTCACTCGACTGTTCATGGGAAGATCTCCTCTGCACGGCGACTTTGTCGCCATCCCCGCAGCCGAAACAGGAACTTTTCTCTCAGTATGTGTCATACCCTTCGTCTCCCTCAGGCTTTGTCCTCTGCGTCTCCTGCCACCTCTTGCCTCCAGCCGTCTCGTTCTTAAGCGGACCGGCCGTGTAATTCTACCTAGGCCTACCTACCTCTTGCGAGAAACTCCTCAAAGGACATCTTTTACTATCAAATTGAAATTCGCGGAAACAACGCGGAAATCGCTAATCACGCAACTCTGCTCGCCCCAACGTACGCGCGTACACAGTGACACAGGTGCAACCCTGAACGTTGAACTACAGTTCGGAAGTATTAATATCTCGGATAGGTCCAAATTTCCAACAAGCCCCAAGCTCCTCTAGCTGATCTGGATGTTTTACTAGCTCGCTCAACTCAACGGCCAATCTTGGGCAATCCACCTCGCTCCGACATCGACATCTCCTATTCCTAACCAACGCCGTTAGAACGGTGACTGTTAAGGAGCAAAGTCGTACGTAAACAGTGAATCGCTTGCTCGCGGAGGCAGCTGGCAAACGCCGACGTCTTCACTTTTACTCGAGTCTCGACGCCTTCCCTCTCAGCGTAATATTTCTAGGCCGTGCTATCTTCTCGCTTTCCCTGGGCCCTCACTCGTGCACTGCTGCTTTCCCTTCCATCTTTCAAGTCAAGTCTCCGGCGATGTTTTGATTTCGAATTCACAAGTACGGCCCGTATCCCGACTTTTCCCACTGTCAAAGGGCGGAGTTGCCCAAATTGAAGATTTGCTTCCCACGTCTCTGGGAAACGCGTCGCATTGCGGGACCGAAGCTGATTGAAGGGGACCGATTTGATAGGAATCATAGGTTGATCATACAAGACTTGGTTTCGTTGATTTTATGGGCCACCGCACGCTACCGCCAACCTACAGCTGGCCAGAACACTCCAAGGATCCTTAGGATCGCTACTCTCTTAATCTCTCGCCACTTAACGAAGGCAAGGTCACCCAGCAGCACCTGGCAGTACCGTACGACTGCGAAGTCGAAACAGCGCCAGGACGGAACTAAAAGTCGGAGACCTCGGGGCGGTTGGGCCAACGTCAATCAATGGACGAAATTCCCCTCCGAAATAATATTCCGTGTGACCTCCTGACAACTGCCAAGATCTCTTCGTATTGGCTTCTGAATTCTCCACCTTGGCAAGATGAACTATTTCTCGATAGGCGCCAACCACCAAACTTTCACAGAACTGCGAGGTCCATGAGGTCCTGACGAGCCATGCGGTTGCAGGAATCATGGTGAGACCGACTGGGAATCTGAAATCAAGGTGCTCTGAGCTCGGTCCATCCTGGGTCCATCCATTCCGGAATGCTACTTGGCATGCTTATGTCCCCCTCGAGCAAGAGGTCGTCGCCGAGCATAGCGCTGCGTTGTACGTCCCAGCAGACTCGGTGAATCATCAACGAGTAATATCAAGAAATCGCGCTCCCACCCGACGAGCAACCTGGAAAAGAAGGCAGTGGCGTGGAGAAGAAGCTAAGGTGTGGAGTGAGATAATGCGGAACTCGACCATTCCAATATTGTAGGCGCACCTGGTTCTGTCGGGCCGTACCGAGGACCTTCTTCGTCCATATGTTGCAGAAATCATGCAGTCGATGACCGAAGAGGATACCCTCAGAGTCTCGGATCGCAGCCGTTCTGCGCTCAGGCCACGAACGGGGAAGGCTCCGACGACTCGGAGTTTAACCTAACGCGAATGTCTGGAAGGCAGCACACAGATTTTGGTTGGGCTCTGAAATTTGAACCGAAAACGACATTATATGAGGACTATCCAAAACCTCAAACCAGGGGGATCCGAGCTCGCTTCATCCTTCTGGTACGAAAAACAAATCTCAACCTGTTTTTATCTCTACCGATATTTCTTTCCACAATGACACCGGGAAATTGGAGCATACTCCACATGCTGTCGAGGCAAGAAGATTATATGATCCGGCCAATGAGGCTGCCATCGTTGAACCTACATCTGCGGCATCTGCCGCTTCCCGAATCCCCTCCGTCTTCTACATAAGCCTTTAAACTGTGCACAGCCAAAGTTCTGTGAACGCGCTCTGACTTCAGGTTGAACTTGAATATATTGTCAACCACACAATTCTGAATTTCTGCTGAACAAAAGAGTTCACCTGGTTGCACAACGGTGCATATGTAAACAAGGCTCCGGATCCACAAAAGAAGTGTGATTTAAGTGTGTTTTTCGGTTGCCAAACATGGTTGAATTCTTCCGGCGGTCGGTCCGGTGTAATGATCACATGCGTGGTCTATTTTTGCCGTCGATCGCGATGTGGCGATCGCGCTTTTCGGTGGTTGTTCAGCAAACAGCTCTTTCGACCTCGAGTGGGTCTCGAGCGCCGTGGCCTTCTACGCCTTTGGCCCTTTATCCGCTTCCTTCATCGCTCAAGGCCCAAGGCCCAAAATGAAGAGCTCGGCAGCACGAGGCATAGATAGGCATCTCTGGAGTCTTAACTTGGAGGCAACATTCCCGCTGTCAGGTTTGAAATTCACTTTTCTAGCCAATACGGCCATTGCTAACCGCAGATGTGGACCTCTTCCCGTTTCTAGGCTCCTCTGTGGCCGACATGCCGACTGATGTATTAACATCGTACAAAGCCCGGAAAGCTTGGAACTGGATGGCACACGCATTAATATTAATGTCGGCGCTGCGACGAGACTTTCTCGGAATTTTCTCTCGACAGAAATCGCCAAGAGTAGACCATTCCTTGCACTTCGCAACAGACTGGAATAGAGCGGGGTACGAGATGATCGACATCTCAATACAGTATATTTCTCGGTTCTGTCAGGAACGCGATGAAGCATGATCATCCGCGCGCTTAGGAGTTAGGCTATTTTGAGCCTTTTTGACTTTTACTTTAAATGCAGCGAGCGATGCTGCTCGATCTTCGTGCTTCCCCCCACTTGGGACCTCCCCCCCTCCTCCTGCATCCGCCGTCATGTCGATCCCACTCCTCTTGACCACTCTTTTGACCACCTCAGTCGTCTTTGGGAGCCCGAACCTGGTACGTTTAGGTGCCTTTGTTTTACGACTTTTATGACGTTTCACGTAGCGGCGCGCCCCACAAGTCTACGATGCTTGTATCAACACGAATGACATTGCTCTCACCTTTGTATGTGCTCTTTGCCATGTCTTTGATTTAACCTCATGGATTCGGGTAGGATGATGGTATTATTCTACTCATTCACCTCGTTTTCTCGTCCTTACACGACGCGCAGGTCCCTATATCTACCTGCGCAGCATCTCCGACCAATTCACCGCCGCCGGTGCCAAAGCGACTTTCTTCTTCAACGGCAACAATTGGGACTGCATCTACAATCCCGACCGTATTTCTGACATTAAGTACGCCTACGCCGCCGGACACATGATTGGAAGGCAAGCACTCTCGTCCTTTCCGTCCTCTCTCTCTTATTCATTTCGAATTATTTAGCCACACCTGGTAGGCGTTCTGGCGCCTCCGTCTTTATTTAAAATTTATTTCGCGCCTTTTAGGTCGCACGCTGACCTGACAACACTGTCGACGGCGCAGATCCAGGACGGCATGTTCCGTGTGGAGGAAGCCTTGTCGCGCATAATCGGAATTAAGCCAGCCTTCATGCGCCCGCCCTATGGTTCTTACAACGGCAACATCCAGTCGATTGCGGCTGCTCGTGGGCAGAACCTCGCGCTTTGGGACTGGGATACTGGTGATGCGGATGGCAACACCACGGCCCAGTCCGAGGCGTTGTACAACGACGTAGTGAGCGCGAAGGTCAAGAACGCCTTGATTTTGGAGCATGAAACTGAGGGTAAGTATATTAACCTGTTTCTCTACGTTCCTTTCTGATCGCAGTCGTGGATTAGAGACCACCGCTACTGTCTTGGTTCCCTTTGCTATTAAACTCTTCCAGGGCAAGGGTTACAATGTAATTACTCTTTTAAAAGTATGCCTCAGTCTCCCTGATGATTTTCTTTAGCTCGTGACAATGGCCCAATGCCTCGGCGTCGACCCTTATCAGGCCATCGGAGTTGCACAGCAGCAAACCGTAAGCCCGCGCTCACCTCATGAGTTACATTCCTTATATTTCATCTCCTAGTCTGCTTGGACCTGCGATGACACCCCCGACCCGGGTGAGGCTTGCAGCGGCTCGATCGCGTGCGAGACCGGCACACCCGTCTTCTCGAGTACGACGACATCCGCTAGCGCCTCGAAGACGACAACAACGACAACCACCTCCAGCGCCACTGCCGTTCCTACTGGGGTCACCATCCGACCCGGAGCAAGCGCCTCGACGTGTCTCACCGCGTCGAGTAATGCCGACGGCGCGACGGTCGTCGTCCAACCCTGCACTGCCAACAACGCGGCGCAAGCCTGGGTGCAGAACGGACAAACCTTGGTGGTATTCGGCAACAAGTGTCTCGGTGCGCTTTCTCGATGTCACTTGTACTCTATGCTGACTTTATACATCTAGATGTAACAAACGGAGTCACTAACACCAACGGCGTCAAGATGCAGATCTGGTCGTGTACCCCCGGTGGGGGCGACGCAGCCCAGCACTGGACCACCACCTCTACGAAGACGATCCAGTGGGTGGGCCAGACTGAGTGCCTCGATCTTTCGGGCGGGAGCCTCACCAGCGGGAACCAGGTATGCGCTCGCGCACTCGCTCTGGTCTTTTCTCACCCCATTCTTTCTTTCTTTCCACAGGTCCAGGTGTGGTTGTGCGAAACCGGGAACACCAACCAAGTGTGGAACCTGGTGGCCTCGTCGTCAACCTCTTCCTCAATTTCTTCGACTCCGACATCCACGTCTGCTAGCGCCTCGAAGACGACAACGACGACAACGTCCTCCAGCGCCGTTGCCGTTCCTACTGGGGTCACCATCCGACCCGGAGCAAGCGCCTCGACATGTCTCTCCGCGTCGAGCAACACCAACGGCGCGACCGTCGTCGTCCAACCCTGCACTGCCAACAACGCGGCGCAAAGCTGGGTGCAGAACGGGCAAACCTTGGTGGTGTTCGGCAACATGTGTCTCGGTGCGCTTTCTCGATGTCGTTCGTACTTTGTACTGACTTGATATATTTGCTGCGATAGATGTAACAAATGGAGTCACCAACACCAACGGCGTCAAGATGCAGATCTGGTCGTGCACCCCCGGTGGCGGCGACGCAGCCCAGCATTGGACCACCACCTCCACCAAGACGATCCAGTGGGTGGGCCAGACTGAGTGCCTCGATCTTTCGGGCGGAAGCCTTACCAGCGGCAACCAGGTATGCGCTCGTACACGCAGTCCCTCTGGTCCATTTCTGACCCATTCTTTCTTTCCGTAGGTCCAGGTGTGGTTGTGCGAAGCCGGGAACACCAACCAAGTGTGGAACCTGGTAGCCAACTGAACTCTTGAGCTCAACTCAAAATTACTTTCGCTTAACGATGGACCTCTCAAAAAGACGCTTTACCTATCGTATTACCACAGACTTAATACCTTCGAACCTTCGAACCTTTGAATTGTAAATACTACCTACTTACCTTGACGACTTCGCTACGTCTACTTACGGACACTTACATCGGACTTGAATAGCACAGTACCTTCGAACCTTCGAACCTTTGAATTGTAAATACTGCCTACTTACCTTGACGACTTCGCTACGTCTACTTACGGACACTTACATCGGACCTGAATAACACAACTTTTGAAGTTTCCACGAAATACATCCCCTTGTATTACAGGGTCAGATTCTCTAGCTCGAGGTCAACGCCCTCTAATTGCGCCGTCTCGCGCAAATGTACATAACTCAGCATGAAATATTGTATCGTCGAATACGCTACATAAAATATACATAGTTGTAGTATCTTCTTCCGTCCTGTCCGCCTGCGGTAAATACATGCATTACATCTTCCTCCACCCACTACCACGCGCTGGGTCAGCTGCAGATTACATCGTGATTGTCTTCTCGTCTCCGCGCACCATTAACGCGTCTCTCGTCGCATTATCCCGCCTGGGCGGCAAGTTGTAGCGCGTCACGTCGCCCTCCCAAGCCCCACCCAGCATCATCCCTTCAAATGCATCTTCCTCAACATATCCCCCCACCCGCCCTCGCTCTCCCCACCCGCAGGCCCCGAAAGGTCAAACGACCCCGGAATCTTCAACTCCTCCTCGTCCTCCTGCGGCGCACCAGCGCCCCCCACAGACTCTGGCTCCTCCACCACCTCCCCCTCCTTCTCGCGCTCCAGATCCACACCCTCCGCCGCAGCCCCAGGCGCAGGATGCGGCGGCGGCGGCGTAACCTGCACATGCTTATTCTCCCCGGGCGCCAGCCCCGCTCCCCCCGCCGTCGCAGGCCTCCCTTCGCCCAAGTCCGCTCCCAGCGCACCGGGCGAGGCCACCCGCTCCCCCTCCTCCTCATCGTCGTCGTCGTCGCTGATCCCCGCCCAGCCGCCACTGCTCCCACTCGCACCGGAGCCGGAGGTGTTCGACGTTTTGCGCGCGAGGCCACTGTTGAGCCGCCCCAAAGCGCGCGCGCCGGCGATGGCGGTCTTCCAACGTGCCTTGGCGTCGAAGTTCTCGCGCAGGCCGATGGCGAGGTCGTGTTCCGTCGAGGCGTCGTGGGTGGTTAGCCACTGTAACGTTCGTTAGTCAGATACGCTTGAAGGACGATGCGACGGAGGAGGGAGGCAAAACATAGGGAGACGCCAGGGATGCAGGACAACAGGAGAAGCAGGACACGTACAGGATCCTTCAACGCCTCCTCTGCCGTGGGCCGCTCCTCCGGGTCGACGCTCAGCAAGCGCTTGATGAAAGTTTTGGCTGCGGGTAAAATTCAGTACGATGTGAATGAGGGAAGGCGAAGTTCGCTTCGACAGGGCGGCAGTAGCAGCGGGTAGTGCACTTTCCTGCAGCCCAGCTTCGCACCTACTACTCCGACGTCGACGGCTGTGTCAACTCGCATCCCACCATACCACAGACAAAACGTCACAGCGTCGCGCCCCTACCACGCGCGCACCCCATCCCGCCCAAAAAAAACAATCCCCACCAGAAAACAAAAAAACAAAACAAAAAAAAAGAGAAGGGGGCACTAAAGTGCGATAGAAATTACGCTCACCTTGCTCCGACACATTCTTCCAATACTTTGCATGAAACTCAATCTTGGCCTCCATCGTCTCGCGCATGAGCGTCTGCGCGTCCTCGGCCCGGAAGGGTGAGTAGCCGCAGAGGAGAACGTAGGTTATTATCCTGAGGGTGGTGTTAGCGTTGTGTGTGAGGGCGAGAAAGGGAAAGGAAGTGAGCGAGAGGAGGAGACAGATCCAGGCTGGGTGTGAACTCCTCATCGTTGGGCGATGCACACAATGTCAGAACTCTGTGTAGACGACCACTGCGGTGTGCAACAGCCTGCATGGTGGGAGCGGAGAGACAGAGACCAGAAATGCAGACTCTCCTTCTCGAGTCCCATCTGTCCAGTCGGTGCACACAAGAAGGGATGCCCCTGAGCGTAAGGTCGAAAACCCCGCATCTCAACTCGACTCCCGAGGGACGCGAACGACTACGACTACATCCCCCTGCGCAAGCACCACCGCTCAGCACAGAGTACACGGACGCGGGCAGAGAGAGACGGTCAGAAACGCACACCATCGTGTACGGCCCGCGGCGCAAGGGGAGATAAGGACGGGACGCGAATACGTGGGGACACTGTCTTGTGCCCCCACCTACGCCGACGCGAGCACAGACCCCGTCTCGCGCCCACCCCCAACGTCGAGCGCAAATTCTCCGCGCGCCCGCTCGCTTGACGGGGGAAGCCTCTGACCAGGGCGTCATCATCATCTTCCTCGCGATTTCGACTTCCCTCAGACGCCGCCGTCTCTACTCCACAAAAACGCCCCAAAGACGAAGACGCAAAAACGCACCCCGTACACCAAACATCCACCGCCTTGCCGTGGCCCGCCTTCTTAAGCACCTCGGGCGCGACGTACCCCGGGCTGCCCGCGAGCGAGGTGAGCTGCTCCGAGGGCGTGTGGAGATGTTTCGCGCTGTGAGTTGTGGACCGTGATTAGCAAAAATAAATAAATAAGGAGCGTTAATGGGTAGGAGGAGAAGCGAGCGTTGAAGGTGCGGGAGGGGAAGGCGGAAACAAGGGGAAGGAAGGTGGGATGGGGAATGGGAAATGGGGAGGAAGAGCGTTAACGTGTAGGATAGATGGAGATAGGGAAAATACAGAGATTCGGGCGCAGAGGAGGTGGGGAGCAATAACGAGCGAGAGGAAAACGTACATCCCGAAATCCGCAATCACGATGTCGCTTTTGGGGTCTTTCGTGCGGTAGAGGATGTTTTCGGGTCTGTACACCATCATTAATTAATTCCACATGTGGAAGTAAGCGCACTTGAGATCCCGATGGACGATGTCGTGGTCGTGGAGGTATTTGACGCCGGAGAGGATTGATCTGTGCGCATCAAAATAAGATAATGAGTTCTAGGGAGGAGAGAGGGGGGAGGAGAAGGACGCACGTAACGACACCAACTGCATCCTTCTCTGTGAACTTGCCAATCTCCTGGATGCGGTAGAAGAGCTCGCCGCCGACGGCGAGTTCGAAGGAGAGGTAGTATTTTGAGCGCGACTCGAACCATTCGTAGAATTTTACCTGTATGATGAGGAGTGTTAGCATCAGCATAAGACCATAAAACACGCTGGATAATAGTCTGAGACGCACGATATTGGGATGATCCAGCCCCTTGAGCACCTCCATCTCGCCCCATACGCTCGCCTCGTTCCCCTTCACCTTCTTCTTCGGGATCAACTTGAGCGCCACGTCCTTCCTCATGCTGCTCATCCCCGTCGGCGAGGGCGATGGAGAGCGCGATCTCGCTGAAGACGGCTTCTTGTTGCCCTGGGTGTTACTCCTTGATAACTCTTTCGCGGAAGACGGGGTGGGGGGAGGGCGTGGGGTCGAGGGCGGCACCGCGCTCGGCGACGCTTGCTTGTTCGGGGGGGACGTGCCATGTTGCATGCTAAGTACAAAAAACGAATCAACAAACCGATTACGATTGGAATTCGCGCAAAATTGATTGGGATAAAGGGATTGCGACTGTCAACTGACCACGACCTTGCCAAACGTGCCATTGCCCAGAACCTCGTGAACCTCGTAGTTCTTCTTCTTGTGAAAGCTTGGCGGCTGCGGCAAAAGCGCATCCTTTATCGACAGGTGTTTCATCATCTTCGATTCGGACTTGAAGTTTGGTGCCCAGTCCAGTTGTTCCACAGGTCCGCCGAGTTCAAGGTGTTTGCGGGCTGTTTCGGGGTGTCTGCGGGGCGATTCGGAGAGAGGCTGAGCAAGGAGTGGCGGGATGCGTCGGACGCGGTTGGATCACAATATCTGTCAATAAAGTGATGTCAGATCACATGATGCCCAGGTATAGCACTGCCACAGGTTCAACTTTTGGTTCAACCTCAACCCGATCTCAATCACCTTTGGTGTGTCTCAAACCCTCGGACACGGAGCCGTCGACGCTCGAGGCAACTGCAGCGATTCAATGCTGAATTATGTGTTCAAGTTGAACTTGAAGTTGACTGTTTGAGCTGTAACTTGGTGAACACCGAATCCGCCAAGAGTCCGCCTAGTAACTTATCACTAAATGCACCACTGTATACCAGACCCAGCAGCGCATGGTGTGCAACCACATTCCATGGCATTTGTTCCTTGTCTTGTTTATGTGGAAAGACCTGGTTCGACTCCAGGCTGGGTCATTGCTTGTTGGGAACGATGTTTTTTATCCCAAGTGCAGTTGACTACAAATGCGGTCAACGGAAAGCAAGGCATGCAATAGGGAACAAAACAAAAAAAACTCGACTCCAGGGTGAAGACTACGGCTTTGAAGCATATAACATATATCTACATCATGATCCCTATTTTTCAGCTCACCTATCGACAAATTGAGACACTGTATACCAGGCCCAGCGGCACATGGCGTGCAACCACATTCCATAGTGTCCCACAAAGTTTCTGTTTATGTGGAAACTCCTGGTTCGACTCCAGGCCGGGTCTTAAATGCAGGGAGAATACTTTTTTTAACGTGCTACCAGGCTACCCCACATCCTGCTCACCTATTGACGAATGAACCGCTGGATACAAGACCCCGAAGCACACAGGGTGCATTCACATCCCATAGCGATGAATTCGAATAAAGGTCCATGTGGAGAAACCTGGTTCGACTCCAGGCTGGGTCATGACTGCTGTCCACAATTCTTTTTTTTATCTCAAGTACAGTACTATTTCTCTATCCACACGTCGACTTCCTGCGGTCAACAGAAGGCCTGCAATGTGGTACAAGATTAATTATATGCCGCCAGGGCAAAACTACCTTGAATTGTGTGTCGTAGTACGCTATGTCTACACCATGATTGCTAGTTTCAGCTCACCTATCCTCAAATAAACCATTGCATACCAGACCCAGTGGCACACGGTATGCATCCATGTCTGATAGAGGGGGAACCACTTGTTAGGTGGAAACTCCTGGTTCGACTCCAGGCTGGGTCTTAGACCTGCCTCTTGCAGATAATTTTTTTTTTAAATGTGCTACCAGGCTAGTCCACATCCTTAATTCCAGCTCACCTATCGCCAAATGATATACTACATACCAGACCCCGAAGCACATGGCGTGCATTCACATCCTATAGCGATGAATTCGTAAAGGTTTATGTGGAGAAACCTGGTTCAACTCCAGGCTGGGTCATTGTTGCTGTATATGCATTTTTTATGTCAAGTACAGTACCATTTTCCCATTCGCATGTTGGCTCCCGTGGTCAACAGAAGGCGTGCAATATGGGGCTAGATCAATTATTTGCCTCCAAGGGAAAACTACTTTGAGTTGTATCTCGTACTGTGCCTACATCGTGATCGCTAATTGCAGCTCACGTATCATGGAATGACACAGACCCAGAAGCACACGGTGTACAACCACATCCCATTCAACACCACTAATGCTTCATGTGAAGAAACCTGGTTCAACTCCAGGCTGGGTCATCCCCTGTTGCGAGAAAATCTTTTTTATCTCAAGTACGCTGCCCATCTGTAGACGATTCCCCCTAACGTGTCCGTTCCCTGTGAACGGAGGGAATGCATTGGGGAACAAATTAAATTTTGGACTCCAGGGAGAAGACTACGGCTTTGAACCATATATCATGTATCTACATCATGGTCACTACTTAGTTTCAGCTCACCTATCCTCAAATAATCCTTGTTCGACTCTAGGCGGGGTCATGATTGTATCCCGTGAATGTATTTTATTGCATTTCCCGCCCCCAGCGTAATGATTCAAATGCGGTCAATGGAAGGCAGGGCCTGCAAGCGGGGACAAAATTAAATTCTCGAGTCTACGTGAGGACTACAACTTCCATTCATGCATCTACATCTATTGTGGTGCTCAGCTATTATCGAATGAACCAGTGCTGGTCGTGATATGCCGGCACGATAAGGTAAGTCTGTTCGTCTGGTCTCGTCAGTGATGAGACCCGAAGGAGAAGGAACCCGCGATCAGAGGTAACCTCCAAGTGCGGGTGTGTGGGGGAAGAGCCGAAGGCTCTGTCGCTCGGACGCCCTTCGGGCGTCTGCGGGCTCTGAAGTGAGCGAGAGGCCGCGCTTCGCGCTGCGCCTCAACGCGTCAACGCATCAGATGCGCCTCGAGCTACAGGCCGGCTCTGAGCGCGTGGCTGCTGGGAAACGGACCAGCAGAGAGAACGGGAAGCGCGCAACCCAACTCTACTACCACCCAGAGCGCAGCTCACCCCGAGTTGGGTTGCGCGCCGCAGGCGCGCGTGCCCAGCTCACCCCACACAGAGCTGTGCGAAGTCGACGAAGGAAAGCAGGGACTGAGGAGGGGAAAGGAAAATTAGGAACGGGGTGGAACGTTGGATAGGCGGGAAGCACGTTGCAATTGCAGGAACGAGGTACAACAGAACAGTATAATCGCCAAAATGCGGAACGAATAAGTACGGGTGGGACACGGCGTACGAAGGTGTGAGCGTTATAATTCGTCGGCGGAATCGTGGATGATGATCCCGCTCGCGACGCGGAAATCCTCGAAGGCTTTGGCTAAATCTTCGAGCTGTTTCTTGTCGTAGGCCTTTCCGATGTTCATGGGAATGATATGCTCGATCTTCCTCCAGTAGAGGAGGAAGGCGAGGGAGGTCCAGCCCCCGAGCGCCGCGACGACTTCGCAAGGCACGCCCGCGAGCAGCAGCTCGGTAGAACCGCCGATGCGGAAGCTATGCCCCCAGACGCGGAGGAGGTCGGCGGCCTTCCAAATGCTGCCGCAGCGCTCCATGAACCACGTCTTGGTCATGGGGCTCCAGCCGCCGTCGGTCGTGCTGAAGGCGAAGAGGGAGGCGTCCTCAGGGACGGAGGTGTTAACGGATAGGTGGTTTTGTAGGGCCGCTTCGGGGCATAGATCGTCGTTTGGTCTGCCGGTGAGGACGAGGGTACCGCCGCGTTCGCGTGTTGACTTTGTCCAAGGGAGGGGAATGGAGATGGCGGATGTCGAACCTTGGTTAGTGGTGATCTTTCTGCGGGGGGCGCCTCGCCGCACATGGTATTTCGGGTCGAAACCGTCCGACGTGGGAACGGTGAGCTCGCCAAGGCGTCTACAGCCCCAGAACGCGGCGGTAGCGAGGGCCCAGACGGCGGCGTCGAAAGGCTTTCTCAGGTCGAGTGCCTTTCTGAGCGCCCGCATGTGCTCGACCGTGACGGGGCCGCGCTGCGCCCGCTTAAAAGCGGTACCCTCTTTGTTCGCGGTGCGACGAGCCAACTCCACCCAGCGGTCTTCGCCGTACCACGGGGCACCGTTAACGTCGTGCCAGGCTTTAATGCCCGACATCCATGACTTTACCGTACCTCCTCCCACCTTCCCAATCCATTCACCGATGAAGGCGGCGAGGAGCAGATGCGACGCCGGCATGCGCGCGCGCTCGGAGATGCCGTATTTGTCGCCGGTCTGGTGGAAGCGGAGTAGGCCTGCCGCGTAGTTGGAGTGGGTATTGGGTGCGTATGCGCCGAAAAGGGCCGTGTAGGTTTTGTTGACCAGATCTGCAGGTAGCTCCGAGCGGACGAGGGCGTCGTGTTCTTGAGCGAAGGGGGAGGTCCAGGAGCGAATCCTGTCCAACGCGAGAACGTGCGGACGGAAGTCGTTATAAGCAATTTTGTTGCCTGCTCGTGCCTTGCGAGGCCGCGCTTTTTTAGCTGCTGGCGCTTCCTCTCCTAGGCGCGGCGCAGACGCAGATGGGGTGGTGGAACAAGGTGTTGGGGTGGCACATCTCTGAGTCGGGCCCAGCTCCGAGGGGCGAGTGGAAGTTCTGGGTTTGGGGATGACAGGGATAGGCGCGGCCTGCAGTGTCATGCCGGCGGCAGGCGCGGGAACGGACCCCAGGCGCCGGGCTGCACCTCCCAGGGAGCGCGATCTGTGTGGGAAGGACGGCTCTACGGCTGGCGGGCTTGCAGGTGGTGAGGGCTGTCTTTTGGACCATCTGCGCATTGTCGCTGACGTGAGGTGGTGGAACGGGGTCAGTAAGAGCGATCTATTGCACGATTATGTACGAGCACGGGTAACAAGAACGATTATTATGTACGAGCACGGTAGAGGGGACGAAAGTAGGTACGGGAACAGGTACAGCACGAGTAGCTCAAGAATGAACGAAGAACGGGACAATTTCTGAGGGTAGCGCAAACGTGGAACGGAGGCGGGCGGACGGGAGGCCAAGGGTGCCCCGGGAGATAGGATCTGCGGGGTTTGCTGCCGAGGCGACATATATGAGCTTGAGGGCGACGTTTCGGGTGGCAAGGACGAGATGGGAACGACGAACACACATGTTCATGTCGTGGTTGCGACTCCGGCCCTTGTCGAACGCACCGATCACGCCCTGGTTGTCTGAGTGAACGAGCAGCTCGGTGTCCCGCAGGCCGCGCTCTTCTATCGCGTAGATAACCAACTCGAGCGCGACGCTCTCGAGCCACCCGATGTGCCGCCGACCTGAATTCCAGCCGTTGACACCCCTCCATGCATCCCACCGCCCCTCGACTATAATGCCGATCCCCCAGTCAGTCGACGCGTCGACAAAGATGCCGAGGTCTATGGTGTCGCCTCTGGGGGACAAGGAATGGAAGACGTCTGGGCGGGTGAGCTCGCGTTCCCACCACTTTAGCGAGGACTCGACGGAGGGAGGAGGGTGGCGAATCACGAAAGTGTTGTTCTTGTATGAGGAGATGAAAGTCGAGAGGGAGGAGAGGTAAGAGCGGCCCAGGGTGTAAACGAAGGCGATGTGACAGAGGGAGCCGTGAATCTTCATGGTCTCGATCATCTTGCATCCTTGATTAATGAAGTTTGCGAGGTAGACGCGGACCCTGCGCAGAAACTTGAGCCTCTTCTCCTCCGGTAGCCACACCTTCTTTGCCGCCGCGTCCCAGACGAAACCGATGTAGGGGAAGATCTCGGAGAAGTCTTGGCCTTTTTTGGTGATCGGGTGCCACGGGGTGCGGAGCGGAGCTATGCGACGAAGGGCTTCTTCCATATTGTAGGCGTATTCGTAGGCGACTCGGGGAACGGTGATGGTGTGGATGGGCGATCGGAATATGGCGGAGTCGTCTTCATATCTGCGGATGGGCCCACATCCCTCGGCGCGCCAAATGTCCATAACTGCGCTGCCGATGACACCCGCGTTGCTGCTGGACGACGAGCAGCCGAAGGGGGCGCAGTGGTCGATATAGAAGCCCTTGGGCCCCTGCACCACGAACCACCCCTTCTGGTCGGGACGAATTGGGCAGGTGCGGTGGAATTTTGCGACGTCTATCACCATCGCTTGCGTGCCTGGCGGGGGCCGCGGCAATCTGGGTGAGGGTGAGCACGGGAACGGGCACGGCGGGAACGAGCACGGTACGACACGAGGGTGGCACGACACGAGGGTGGCACGGAACGGCACGGGCACGCGCGCGAGTGCGCTAACAACGTGGCGAACGACCGCGCCTTCTGCTACGCATATATGGGGATACGAGGAACGAGTGCACGGGCACGAGCGCGGACGCGGTCTCGCGAGCACGGTGTGTGACGTGGGAGGAGACGAAGAAAATAAGGAGGAGGAACGAAACTCACGGTTTCGGCTATACGCGAAGTTCCGTCGAACTTGGTGGGAAATTTCCCTTTTTCAATATGCGAGTTGGTGGACGGGCGCGTCGCGTCGCCTTTTGAAAGGTGTCTGCAGAGGCGGCGCTTGTCCGGTGTGCCCGGTGCCTGTGACTGAACCGCGATAATGATCGGTGAGCACTGGAAAAAGCCCCCGAGGATCTCCTCGACCCGCGCGCGCGAGAACGGTCCGCTCATCCTGTTGTCATCCACCTCCTCCTGCAGGTACTCGTCGACGAATTGCTGATGGCTGAGGTACGATACGTGGTTTGGGAAAATAACAGTTTTCTTCAGTTCGGGGAAGTCGCCCATAGAGAAACCCTCGCGCAGATCGCGGACAAGATTGGGGTATGTATCGACCAGTGAATGTTTGTTAAGGAAGAATTTGAACGCGCTGGCGTCGTAGGGGGTGCATACGCGATTTCGGATTTCAAGATTGGATGGAATGGGTAAGCAGCTTTCCAAGAAAAGATTCACCTCCTCGTTGCTCGCTTCAGGCGTCGGGGCCCTGACAGCACGTCCAGGAGAACGCGTAGTGGGCGGTACTGCCGCAGAAGGAGCACGCGTGGAGGCGCGCGGTTTGGTCGTGCCTACAGTTAGCGCCGCCGCCGGAGACGTTCCAAGACCGGCATAGTGCACAGCCGGATCCCGCTCGAGGAGCATCCGAGGGCGCCGCCGTTGCTGAACTGAGTGGCGTTGCATGCGGCCTGGAGGTGGCCTCTCTGTGCGCAGATAAGGCAAACGGCGGTGGAGGCGCCCCCGCCGTTGCCGTTTGGAAAGGGGGGGCCGCCGCCGCGACCGCCTGCACCGCCGCCGCGGCCGCTGCGACCACCGCCACGTTCGCCGCCGCCGCGACCTCCGCCACGCTCGCCACCGCCGCGACCGCCGCCGCCGCGACTGCCGCCGTTACCCGACACCTGGACGGTCAACTTCTTCTCGAAGTCCTGGAAGCTCACCGCCCGATCGCGTTTCTGGAATTCGCGGTCGTAGTAAGCGTGCATATACGAGAACGGCTGCGTGTAGTATTTTTTGCGCAGATAAATTTCGGTGGCGAGGATCGCGGGGAAAACGTTCTCGGCGTCCTCCACCTCGCTGAAGAACCCGAAGTGCTGGCCCCAGCGGATAGCGCGCGCCGAGCCCTCACCCTCCTTCATCAAGATGAAAGCGGCAAAGTTGTCCGCCGCCTCGCCGAACTGCGCCCTGTCGAGGTCTCCTTCCCGCAGGACAGAGGCCTCGAACGCCGCCGTATCAAGCACGTTGATGCGCTTATCGGACGAGGAGGTAGGGTTGAGCTTCCGCATCGCAATCGTACTAGCGTTGGAGTTGACGTATTCGAGGTTTTTGTCTGTGAAGATGGAGATGGGGGCGTAAATCTCGAGGTCGTAAAGTTCGTGGATGAGCGGGTGGAATACGACGGGGGCGGCCATTCCCGCTTTGATCGTTACCTCGGGCCGTTTAGGACGCTTCACGACCTTTTTCTCCTCCTCCCCGTCGTCTCTCGTCCGCTTGTCGCCCACCACCGTGAATGCTTTGATCAGCTTCTTGCCCGACTCCGGCGTAAGTTTGCTGGCGGCGTCGAACATAGCCGAGAACGGGGACATCTCCTCCTCTACATCGGAGACGGTGATGAGGGAGGCGTCGTCGGGGGCGTCGTTGGGGAACTGCGAAGGGTCCGAGTTGTGCTGGGCGCGTAAGAGAGCATTCTCGTCGTTCTTCTTACGAATCTCTTTGTTTTTCCGCAGTTTGACAGCCCGCGGGAGATTTTCCAAAGCCGTGATGACGGAAGCCGAGAAGTGAGTGATTCGCTGCCGCGTAGTGCGGCGCGGGGGAGCTGGGCTGCCGGTGTCCTGCTGCGACATTGTTGATATGCCGTGTTGTTGCCAAAAACTGCCGCGGGGTTTTTCTAGACTCAAAGAACCGAGCAAAACCGGAGTACAGGTTGTCGACGGGGTATTCGAAGTGTATAGCGCAGAATAGATGTCGACAGAGAGCCCGTATGTACGAAAGAAAAGCCGCAGCGAGTAGGCCGACGTCGTGGCAGGGCAAGAGTGACGAAGTCACGCGTCACGCATCGCGCGCGCCGCGATCACGCCTGCCCCGGCCTCTCGCTCACTTACCTTATCCTCTGACAAACCCAAGCCGCTCGTGCCTCGCGTCGGGGTTGTCTCGGAGATTGTGTGGACGGCCCTGGTTCAACTCCAGGCGGGGTACTGTGTTTACCGGCTGCCAAAATCTTTTTCAAACACGTTACCACACTAATCTGGATCCCTAATTCCAACTCGCGTATTACCAAGTGAGACAATGTGTATGTACTACCAAGTTTGAAGTGGCGTGCATTCACATTCCATGGCAAAAGAATCCGATACTTCATGCGCGGAAACCTGGTTCGACTTCAAGCGGGATAGTTATATGGTCGTGGCTCAGTTTTGCGGAGTGCCCAACCTTTCTTTTTCATTGGCTGATGCATGCACAGAGTTGAACCACAATATCCGTATCGGGATGACAGCTGTCAAAGCCTTCCTTGAGATCAAACACTGCTAAACAATGGTTGATTTTACTCGTTCTCCGCGAATACGTGATATAGAATTTCAAGTAAAATGAGAGAGCTGCGTCAAAGGACAGAAAATATATTGAACTTAAAACCCAGTCCTCCGGATGCATTTTTGCCTCAATAGTTCAGAATCTTCAGGCTATTCAACACAGTTCAGAGAAAATAAACATTCTGGAGCCGATGTAGACAGCCCGGGCAACTAGTAAAGAAGGTGGTGGACCTCCGAAACTTCAGTAGGATACTCCGAATTCACTCCGATGATGACTGAAGGATCGGACCTTCAGTCGTCCCGAGAGCGGAGCGGTCGGAGTACTTTCATTCCGCCACAAACTGACAGAACCGGAGGTTGAAAAAATGCGCCAATAATTTGAAATAATACAATTTCGAGTATTGCTCAAGTCGGCTCGAGTCCCGTGTTGATCCAGTCGTGAGTCATCAAGTCACGGTGAATGTCGTGACCTTGCGAAAATTTTCATTCTTCAATTTCTTGCGCCGCAACTGCAAACTCAAACTCAGCTGCTCAAGCATGATGTTGGCGACTGTCGACGCTCTCGGGAAGGAAAGCAGGGGCGATGCCAGGCATCCGGGTGGGGACGAGGGACCCGGTGGAGTAGGGGGAGGACCCAGCAACGGGAAGGGCCGCGCGACATTGAGGGACCAGAAGAAAAAGGAGCGGTCGGGGGAGGTGAAGGCATCCAGGGTCCAGCGCCAGACTCTGGTAGATCGCGTGCAGAGCATCCAGGCGAATGCGGAGAGGCGGATACGGGAGGCGCAGGCGGAGGCTACAATGGCAGCGGAGTGGCTGGTTGAGATACTGGCCATGGAAGACGAAGAAGACATGCACACGGAGATAAAAAATGTAGAGTCTGGACCTAGATTCAACAAGCCCACCAATACGCTGGACCGGGAGAATTTCGGCGACAGAGGTATGTTGCAGTGGGATGACCGGAAACGAAGAACTGACCGGTTATAGCTTGTGATGCATGTATCGATGCCCGAGAAGCGTGCGTCGTGGAATCAGGTCGCAAGGCCTGCCGGCGGTGCGTCGCAAAAAAACTTCGGTGTCCCAAGGTGGACGAGGCGGAGTCTGGACCTGGATTCAACAAGCCCACCAATACACTGAACCGGGAGAATTTCGGCGACAGAGGTATGTCACAGTAGGGTGACCGGAAATGAAGAACTGACCGGTTATAGCTTGTGATGCATGTATCGATGCCCGAGAAGCGTGCGTTGTGGAATCAGGTCGCAAGGCCTGCCGGCGGTGCGTCGCAAAAAAACTTCGGTGTCCCAAGGTGGACGAGGCGGAGTCTGGACCTGGATTCAACAAGCCCACCAATACACTGGACCGGGAGAATTTTGGCGACAGAGGTATGTCACAGTGGGATAACCGGAAACGAAGAACTGACCGGTTATAGCTTGTGATGCATGTATCGACACCGGAGAAGCGTGCGTTGTGGAATCAGGTCGGAAGGCCTGCCGGCGGTGCGTCGCGAAAAAAATCGGCTGCTCCGATGTGGGTGGGGGCGACAAACCAGCACCACGGCGGGGCCGACAAAGCCAGAAAACGAGGGCGGGAGGCCTCTGTCGAGAGCTGGTCGCAACCGGCTCACAAGAAAACCTGCCGGCCCACGACGCGCCAAGGCTCGGGATCCAGTCCAATAACTGAGGGTTCAAAAACCCAAATCGCGGAGGTTAATGACCGCATTGACGATCTTTTTCGCAAGCAACGGAGGTTGGAGGAACAGATTCAAGCGGCCGAGAAACGCGAGGAGCATACCAGGAATGTGCTCGTCTACCACCACCAGGCCATTTACGAGCTTGTGAAGCAGCGGCTCGAACAAGACGATGAGCGCTTCAAGCTCCACCTCATGCAGTTGAGCAAGTACAAGCCGCTGCCATTGGAGCGTCCGGTTGAGGCGGAAACGGTGCCTGAGCAAGGGAGGGGAATCCTGGCGAAAGAAGGTCGGCCGCCAACCGTAAAGCCGGAGCCGGAGCCGGTTGAGCCGGTCAGGGATCCGGTTCAATACCGGACGGTCGAGGGGAGAGGTCCCGTGTACGACGAGGATGGTCGGAAGAAGAGGCTGATGAAGAGAGCATCCAAGTTAATTGTTCCGGATGAGGACGACGAGTAAGTAGTTTTCTTGGTGTTTTTCTTGAAATCTGGGAATAAATCGTTGGGAAGTTACAGCGCCTTGTAAATTGGAAGGAGTGAATTAAGCCGACCAGGTTGAGGACACTGTGCAATTGTCCCTGAGAAATTTTGCAAGGGCAGAAGAACCTCGTTCGCTCCCAGGTTGGGTCGTGTAATTACGCCGTGTGAAGTATTTCAACCGATATCCGGTTGACCTATTTGTTAGTACAACCACTCCCAATGATTACGCCACAGACCAGAAGCACACGATGTGCGCCGACATATGCACTTTTATATGGAGACTCCTTGTTCGACTTGTGATGTAATTCGATGTGCTTTTCATTCAACTCATCTTTCTCGGTTGATGTTCGTTGGCCACGGGTGAACGGAGTACGCATCCACACTTTGTTCCGACTTCCACCATTGGTTGCGTTGAGAAATTGTCTACCACGACACTGACGCAGGGAGAAAAACTTTGCAAGAAGATAGGGGTCTGAGTGATGCGATCAACCGAGCGGTCACGTTCTTTGGTTGACATTCCGTTGACATTCCCACGACTCTCCAACTTAACCTGTCCGTGAACCACCAGTCTCTCGGCCTCAAGCACTCCAAAAACTACTTGGCTTTTACCTTTTCACAAGAAAACTTCCCTCAAACGCGGCCGTTCCGTCGATAAAAGCCATTGACGAATCCTTGGACGAATCCAAAGAACTTGAAGCGATCCTTTGCTGGCAGTCCGACAGAGTCCGACGCGATCTTTCGAGGAACTCATTAAGAGTCGTTTTTTTTTGTGAAGGACAGGTAAGCCGTGGGTCCCGTTTCCTCGAGGTCTTGTGCGCGTCCCCCCACCGTTTCCGTGCGCGGTTGTTCTCGCCGTAGGCTCTGAGTGGCCGTCCCTGACAGTTTCCGTGTGAAGCAGAACGAATGCATGCGTTCACATGGGATATGTTTACACTGTGTTTGCATGACGTCTCCACGAACTGGTAAACCGAGAAAGGTTGATACCCGAGCCTCAGGCGGCCACAAACACGCAAGAAACGCCGTTTGTTCGGACAGTGATCGTCGACTCGGGTCAAATAACCCTGGTCTTCACCCACGCCGCCTTGTGTGCCACCCAGGACAGTGTGTCCCTCATCCTCCCTTCCTCCCCGTTCTCTTTTTTTAAATTGTATTATATCCAACTGATACCCCCGCACAACGTAGAACCAAGGAATACTCCATCACCCACCGGAGGAACCAGATTCTGGGTGCTTGATTTCAGCACGTCGAGGTGCGCAGCTTCTTTGACTCTCCAGTCCATTATCTGACCGGTTTCTCCTCCGTTCTCCATTCACAGGGACTTCTTCAGAAACGAAACGGTCTGTGGCCACAATCTCTTTCACATTGTGGCCACCAGTAACCGTCGCTCTTCTGAAACACCAAGGCGACCTCCCGCGGCCGGTGGTTGAACGCGTTTCGAACGCCTCTTAAGGTGCCCACTTCATGAGGGAAACGTTTCACTTTATTGACACGATTATACTGCAGTTAAACATGATCGATGGCAGGAAAAGCGCCTGCATCCCCACCATCCGGATCGCGATCACACATCCGCAAACTGGTGCGTCCCTTCTTCCTTATTTCCTAGCTTTCCTCTCTTTCCTTTCCGCCAATTCCCTTTCCGCCAATTCCCAACCTCGAAGCCCTATCTGTCGCCTGGCCCTTACGTTAACTCTTCGGGCTACAGGTCCACAATTCTTCTCCGTCAACCCCACTGACACGAGCGCACTTGGCACGCTGTTCGCATTGTATTGTGTATGTCCACCTTCCTCCATCCTTCGTCCCTTCCCGCAATCACTAACTTCCACATTTACAGCGAACGACCAACACTGACCGAGGCAAGTTCATTTTTAAAAATTCCGTCGAATCCGCGCACAACTATGGTTATATGAGTATAGGGACCACTCAATTCAGCTACAACGGTAGGCCCCTGTTGGATGAGATGCGAATCGTCGATGCGGTGGGTTTTTCTACCTTCAATCTTCGTTCTTCGTTCTTAATTCAACTTGGTGTATAGCTTGGCTCATGCCCAGACGGCTACATCCTCGTCGCGTCCCCCACACCCCCACCCGCACTCACACCCACCCCTCGGCCCATCAACGTTCCCGTGCCCACTCGTTTCACAAGCAGAGCTCCGCCGCAACGAAAAGTAATTCAAACCACGATGTTAGCCAGTCGTGGGTTATCCCCCTTCGTTGCCGCTGCTCCTGTACCCGCCCCCGCGCCCCAAAGAAATGCGGTTCAAAGGCCGATGTTGGTCGACCGTGGAACTTCTCCCTTCTGCGTCGTTGTTCCCGTATCCGCCCCCGCGTCTGCGACCGAACTCCGCGAACCTTCTGAAATAGCCGAAATCCATCCCCGGGTTGAAGTTGAAATTACGCCGGCTGGAGCGCAAGCTCCATTCCCACCTGAACCCTGGACGGATGAAAATATTAATAATCCCGAACGTATGCTCCGCACCCTCCGCACGGCTTTACAGACCGCTGACGCTAACTGGCTTTCCGATTTGATACTTTCGTCATGTGGTGGGGATGCTCCGCAACGCCAAAACGACGATGTCATTGTCTCGACGTTTGCGAGGCACTTTATGGCGTGGCGAGATAGGGTTATACGCAATGCTTCGACTGAGGCAAATGGGAATTCAAATTCAGGAGGTAGGAAGGGCAAGGGGAAGAAGAAGGATAGCCGTGTGTTACATTTTCCCTTTCCCGTCGAATAACCGCTGATTCGTTGCAAAGTAAACGCTGTGACCATCCAAACAACCGCCCTTCATACTTTATCAGCCCTATATCTTGTGTGGAGCGCAGAAACACGCACCGCGTGGGACGCACATGCGGGTTTACCTTTATCAATTGAGGCGCCGCGGGACGCGCTAACACAGAAAATTTATAATCACACAACTAGGCGCCTCCGGTGCGATGGCCGTATCATCGCGATACTGGGCCTGCTCTTGGGCGCGTGGAAGGCGCATTTGGCGAGCGGGTTGGCGTCCGTCCCGGATGGCGGTGGGCCGAGCCTCTACTCAGATGTGAGGATTTTGAAGGTGTGTCGAGAAGCGTGTGCAGAGAATTCGGAGAATAGGGATAGCGACGGGAAGAACGAAAGAGGAGAAGAGAGAATGATTCAAAAGTTGCTGAAGGAAAGCGAGGTGCTTACCGGGAATTATAAAGGTGACTTGTTTTTTGGGCGGATATTGATACTTGGGGCTGACAATGGTCTTAGAGGATGCTTGCATTTTGGGTGATTTTTCTACGACTTTATCCAGGGCCGTTATGTCGCGAAAACGGGTCGAACGAAACGAGAACCAAGTGACGGCTCTCGTTGCGACTGGGGATACCAACCCACCACCGTCTGCCCGATCGCGACCACCCGTATTCTTCACTCGTCCCGAATCTCTCCCTGCCCAGATTTTGAATACTCGGTATGTCTCACTTCTTCGAGCATCCTTTCCGATAGTGGAATTAATGTCTTTCTGTGTCTATGGTAAGGCGCGCACAAATCCAACACGCCTGGAACAAAGTCGCGCGCGATGCAGGCGCGGCCGGGGTTGAGTTCGTAAACGAGGTCGACGAGGAGGAGGTCCCACCGGGGATCAATGTGCTCTTTCCATATCTCGAGCGAGGGTATTTATTGTGAGTTCCTTAGCTTTCATTAGTAGTGAACTAATATGACGCGGGGTTCAGTGATATCGGGATCGCAGAGACAAGCCCGCTGGTAGGGTGTCGATGTGATGCGATGGTAGGGTGTGACGAGGCCGAGGCGAGCCAGTGTTCATGTCAGGCTGTGGCTGAGGGCGGGTCGGCATATACTTCCCAGGTTCCAACCTTTTCTTCTTTTGTTGACCTTGCCTCTCAAGCGCTAACATCCTCGAATGTAGGGTCTCTTCAAGTTCAACACTGACTCCGAAATTATCGAGTGCAATAATGTGAGCGATTCTCTTTTCCGACAAAGGTAAACGCCAGACACGGAATAGTACTGTGAATGCCCGCCCAAGTGTAGCAACCGCGTCGTGCAATTCCCCCGCCGAATTCCGGTTCACATCTTCAAGACCGACAAACGCGGATGGGGTGTGAGGGTCCCTGTGGATTTAGTGAGAGGACGGGTGGTCGGGATTTATACTGGGTACGCTCCTTGTCCTGTGCTCCGTAACTTCGATTAACTCCCTGATCTATAGCCTCATAATGTAAGTTGACAACAACCAATGAATCTACACGCTGATTCTTTCCTTCAGTCGGCGAGAAGAGGCAAACAAATTGGAGGGCAGTAGAGCCTCTTATTGCTTCGACCTCGACTTTAACGAGGGACCGGACGAGAAGCCGCCAGAAAATATATATAGTGTTGATGCACATGGATGTGGTGAGAGGCCCCTCTTCCTTCCATGCCGTTCAAACTTTAATATGCAATCTTTCAGGTAACTGGACTCGGTTTATAAAGTACTCAGCAACCCATATCAGCTACACTTGTCAACTAACCCTTCCTTTAGTCACTCGTGCGCTCCCAACCTCCGTACAATTTCCGTCGTATACGACACCGCGCCCCAGGTTCACTGCTACTCCACTCTATTCCGCTCTTCCCAAGGCTCATTTTTTTTTCTCGCAGGACAATCTACCCTACCTCGCACTCGTCGCAACGCAGAACATTCCCGCTCTCACAGAGCTCACCTTCGACTACAACCCCAAGCATCAGAAAGAGTGGGAGCTGAAGATGTACAAGGAGAAGGCGCGGGCAAAGAAACGCAAGGGGAAGAAGCAGACAAGGTGTTTGTGTGGGAGTGGGACGAGTAAGTGCAGGGGCTGGTTGTCTGTGATCGCGTGAAGTTTAGTTTTTTGTCGTTGTAACTTGTACCAAGAACCGCACTCTCTTGTACTTTTGGACCCATTTAGCAATCGGTAGAAATCAGTCTGTACCATTTGTGACTGGGTGAACTGTCTGTGTTGAAGGTGCAGCTCGGCTGCGTGCGCATACACTTGTGCCACCGTTGTCAATAGCATCGACCGAAACGAGAAATCCATTTTTGTCACATTGTTTCGTTCAACCTACTCGTGGTACACTTCTTTGAGATCACACAATTTTTTTGTGCTCACCGAGATACCCGTATGTACAGAGACGCCACGAGAATCCCCAAGGTGAATCCCAGCAGGACGTTCATACCGCCCCCAGCGGTCTTGAAGCGAGGCCCTGTAGATTCATTGTCTGCTTGGTAGCTGATTTTCTTCACCGGGAATGACTCAGAGGTGTATGGAGCAACTGTCAGACCGTCAAGCCCGTCGATGCTTTTCAGATTCGCCTGGTTCCAATAGCGCTTCAAACCATCCACAAGACCGGAATCCTTAGAGTCGCAGTCAGCGCTCTCTTTCTTTGCCGCCCAGGTTAGAAGACGAGTGCGATGGGCCTTGAAGTCAAAGAACGGGACGGCGTAGCCGCAGGACTGGGGTTGAGTGAGAACGGTGGGATAGGTAGCAGGGAGATAATGTACCGTGCTGACTTTGTGAACATCAACGACGATGACCGAACGTGTTCCTGGCTTTCGCGACTCGGCGGGGATGAAATTATCGTATTCGGGGGTGCCGAACTCGTAAACGGTGCCTGTTTCCAGCCGTCAAAGGACGGCTTGTTTTCCCAACGGAGGTGGGAATTACCTCGCCCATAAAGTCTAGCAATTCGGGGAGGTCCCTCGAATGCGTTGAATAAGATGGTAATACGGCCATTCTCGCGCAAATGGGAGATCGTCTCAACGCCTTGAACAATCTTTAACCTGAGTTGGAACGATGAAGAAGACGGCGCTCTCACCGCTGCCCGTCAGATCTTCATACCAAACTTGGCGGGAATTGATGATATGAAACATCCCTAAGGTTGAAACCGTTTCGTGAACGAAGTCGCCAGAAACCTGGTAGTGTAGCACCTTGCCCACCCTTCAGGGTACAGCATTACGAGGTACGAGTTTATTGTTTTGTAGTGTCTGTTTAGAAGAGATTGCTTACCTTCGGGGACACATTTATGTGTCCGTCGCTGTTTCAATGAACATCAGCAAATCGGCACAACGCGGATGTGACCGGGTGGGAATGTTGATCGCAAGTCAGCCTGATCTCGGCAGATCCGGGCTCACCAGCCGCTACCAGCACAATACCAGACGATCGTTCACTGACCATTCATTCACCAAGCTTTGAGAGCCTCACACTTCCAGATCAGTATGCTAAACTATGGCAGGGTCCTAGTAGGCGCTCACAAGTAAGTACTCTTCTCGTATCAATCCGCGCAAAATCCGCGCGCACATACCAATTCTTGCTTATCTTTGCAGTGCAAGAGTCGGGATCACGGCTTGCAAGGTGGTAAGGTTAAGGCTCGTCTCTCCGGGTCTTCGGGTTGCGTTGCTTGGCCTCTTCACCTGCCTTGTCGACATGTAGAATTTATTTGATTTCGCAATCCCTTAGTTAACTAGACGGGACCCAACTTTCGAGTCACCTCTTCCTCCGGATCCACTGCCTTCCCTCCGATATCGTACTACTTACTTGAAGATCGTCTTGATCACATTGACGAGGCGGCCAAAAATCAGCCGGTGCTGGTCTGTGCGCATCAAAGATAGGACACGTGCATGTTGGTAGCAATTGATGGGCGACTTGTGCTCTCTCTTCCCTTCTCCCATGTCCCCGCCGCTCTCTCTCCTTTCCTCCCTTCCTCCTTCCACCGCTATTCTCCTTCTATGTCCTCGACTTTGTGAAAGTTGACGTTCCTCCCGCGCACGACCCTCAAGCCTCCCTCAACACTTCAAGCAACTGGCCGGGTTCATCGTCAAAGCGACTCAAGCCTACAGTGCGACCAGAATACTGAGCTACAAGATCTCTTCACGCCGCAAGTCCTTTCAAGGTTGACGCCGCAAGTCCTCGCAAGATTGACGCCGCAAGTCCTCTCAAGATTGATGCCGCAAGTCCGCTCAAGATTGTAAGCCACCTCAAGCCGGCAAGCTTTATCCTATCCAGCTGGCCCGTACCGTCGCCACCATACGTTTCCATTACATCGCCGACGATATCTCTCCCTCACCGCGGTGTTTCCGCTATCTGCTGTGCCTTGAAGGAGAGCGATCTGAATTGGTGAGTGGACCATCGCCCCACCTCTTCCCATTGCCCTTCTCTATACCACCTTTCCCTCCCTGCACATAGTTGTATCCTGTGCAATGTAATAGTGTACTCCAAATCGATATATTGTTCCTTTATTTCGTGTTTATTGGCTTCGTCAGAACATCCAAGTGCGAGTGATAGCTGGCAATGGGCGCCGAGGGCAGTGAAAACCGCCCGACCTGACGGAAGTCGTCAGCGCTCACCCGCTCGGGCGAAAGGTTTGAGCGGTAATGAGCGGGTAATAAGGCCGTACCAGGCGTATACCAGCTGGTATCATCCTGGTGATGGCTGGCACCGCGGAGATCAAATTCTACGCGCTGATCTTTACTGATCAGTGTTGCGCTGATTTGCTGATGAAGGAGGTGAATTTTCCGTCTCTTTCCTGCGTCACTTGGGGACGCGCTGACCGTGCCAGTGGGGATGTAGCGACCCAGAAGACTTGCTGCTGATCGATCCATTTGCCCAGACTGGGCGAAATCTCTTCAAAGAACTGGACCATGGTGGGGGATGAGGAGGAAGGTGTGAGCGTGGTGTGAGCGTCGAATAAATCGCATCATCGGCCGGGCCGTGGTCGGACTGTCATCGGCCGATGAATCACAAGGCCACTTGGATGATTCCCATTAAACTGAACATCCTCGTAGTGCCGGAATGCCGATAGATGGAGAATAAACGGGGGCGAGGATAGTTGAACGAAAATTCTGCTTGTCGTAACGAACGGGCTTTTCTCACGGTTGAAAATGCAACCCATCAAAGTCACCCATAACTTGTGCCAGGTGCCAAGATCAGAATGTTATGATAATAATGAAAATCGTGGCGCCAATATAGTGGTATCCCACCTTTAATTTAAGGCTTCTCTTTGGTTATGCAGCTAAGAATAAACTCCAGGATTAAACTCGAGAAGAAAAGTAACGCAAACGGCTGAGACCCCCAACCTCTATGGTGATTGTGCGCCCCGAAAGGGAATTTAACCCTCGTCCACACGGATTCGCATACTCTCCGTATGCATTATCTCGGCTTCGGACTTCGCTTAGCAAAATTAAGGATGGAATGATGATGCGCAAACCACAGTTGAAAAAAAAAACTGAAGTCTGCACGGGGACGTGTCATAACTGCCCTACTCTCGACACGATGCGACTTGGCTTGAGACCGCGAGTAGTTATATTTGATTTAGGAATAGATTGACCGGGTGAATGAATCCCAGTGGACGAAATGTCCCATGCTACATGTATTCGGAGTCAGTGCGTCGATAATGGGTTCTCGAAGGGACGGAAACCATGTGAGAAGGCTTTCACACCATTCCATATATAACCTATGTTGTGCATACACATCTGTATGAGACCCTGGGAGCGAGCCGGCCCTCTTTTCACCGCAACATGACCACCCCCTTTGCTCCATCGGAATTTACACTGTTTCCCCGCACCTCCCCAAAGAGCATGTCGATCATAAGATACGAGCTTTGGCGGACGCCATCCATGAGGCCTGGCTTAAGTTAGCAAAGTTAAGGATGGAATGATGCGCGAACCACAGTTGCAAAAAACTAAAGTCTGCACTGGGACGTGTCATAACTGCCCTACTCTCGACACGATGCGACTTGGCTTCTGACCGCGAATAGTTATATTTGATTTGGGAATAGATTGACCGGGCCTGAATCCGAGTCGACGAAATGTCCCATGTTGCATGTATTCGGAGTCAGTGCGTCGATAATGGGTTCCTGAAGGGAGGGAAACCATATGACAAGGCTTCCCCAACATATAAGACGCTGGAAGTGAGCCGACCCTACTTTCACCGGAACATGTCCACCCACTGCTCCATCGGAATTTACACTGTCTCCCCGCACCTCCCCAAAGAGCATGTCGATCATAAAATCCGAGCTTTGGCGAACGCCATCCACGAGGCCTCGGCTGAGCGACACAAGCTCCGCAAGTATGAGATGGTATTCGCCCAACACGCCGTTTGTTAAAAAGATTGGCTGAAACGGTCTCTAGCTCATCAAGAATGTTATATTCGATCCCCCAATGATGGCTCTGGGGTTCGCTGCACCGGAGCCCATCGTGGTTATGCGTGTGGAGTTTGAGGTACGTCGTATAATTCGAGCCCGCAATGAGGTCTTAGGTTAATCGTCCGGCAGACCGCCGAGCAGATGTTTGCGGTATGTCATACCATATAATATTCAGTTTTCGGGAGTGCTCATTTCTTTCGACAGTTCAACGACGACACCGAGGTGCAGAGGCACTTGACCGTCGCGGCAGAGGAAATTGGCCTTCGCATTCAAAGCAGCCAGTTTTCCGTCGACGTTGAAACAAGAATCAGCAAGCCGGCGCACAGCGGGCTCGCAAGTATTCCCATTATCGGCCGCTTGTTCGCCAAGAAGCGCTTCCGCGTCATCGGTGTCCACCAAGTGCCGGCCGACCTCTCCCAGGAGGAGTTTAAAAACAAGATCAGCGCATTCCTTGACCAAGCATGTGCGATCCCGGTCATCCAAGAGAAAATGCTCCAGCTCGAGATGGTGCTTACTTGGTCGGCCTAGTGTTGACGAGAGTCTACACTGACGATGTCTGATAGCTACCCACGAACAACGTCTTGAGTTCGAAATTGCAGAGCCAGGGCATTACGCCTCCGGAACCCACCATTCTCCTATGGGCGGAAAGCGAGGTAAGCATCATTCCATCCACACAGGTCCATCAGAGTTGAACTAACCTCGCGAGTTTAGTCTTTTGAGCATATGGTTGAGGTGTGCATGCACTAGCTCTGTATTCTCTGCCACTTACGGCCGATTTCAGCTTATGGGGAACTCCGAGTTGAGGAAACTCGCAGGCGGTCAAGGAGAGCTTCAAAAGGGAGTTAAGGTATTCTCCGTGGATGTGATTTCCAGCGCTGGGGAGGATTGAGCAAATAAATCACAGCATTTTCTGTGTGTGGCTTGTACTTGTATCTTGGGTCCCGTGTTCCACAGTCACAAAAATAAAGCTGCGTTGTCGAATCGAAGCGTGGGTCCGACATATTTCGCGTAGGCATCTTCTGCCATCCTGTGTGCATTCGATTCATCAAATACATCCCAAGAAAGTCCGAATAAAGATTCTAAAACGACTGGAACGCCCATCAGAAAGTAAACTGCTCGCCAACAACCTTCTCCGTGATTGTCCAGAGTTTCGCGGCGGTTTCCTGGCCCAAATTGTCGTCAGTACAATGAGCCAGCCAGAAATTTAAACCAGAGAAACGTACGGGGTCAGAACTGTGTGACGCGATCATCTCGTTGGCCACCACCGAGTCGGCGAGGTATGCGCCCGGCGTGGCTGGGTACAACTCACATTAGGAAATCATTCAACTACCCCGAAAACACGAATAGCTCACCATCGAGCCGAGGGTCAAACGCTGCGATTAGGGTGCTAGGGCGTCTTAGAAAGAAAGCGCAGTAAGATGGGAAATCGCTAATTACGTCGCGGCGCCTTCAGGGATCGTCTTCCACGGGAAGGCCGCTGTGTTTGGGAGGCCTTCCGCGGTGAGGATGCCTGGAATTCAATTGATTGATCGAACAGTACGAGAACTGGCGACGAAAACCACCGTACCAAAAGCCTGCATATCCGCTTTCGATTCCTCCTTTTGGTTGATGTTCGTGAAAATGGCTGAAAAAGAAAATCAATCTAGGTCACGCAGATACAATACACAAAGGGCGCACCTCCAGGCGACACGCTGTACGCGTTGATCTTTCCCTTAGAGCGCTTCGATAACTCGATGGCATCGAGGATAGTCGCACTCTTTGACTGCGCATACGCACTGAAAGGCGTGTACTTTGCCTTGTCTGGGTGCGCTAGTGTGTCCAGGTCTATCCCACTCATTGCATGCGCCGAGCTTGACAAGAAAACCACGCGCGGGGTGTATTTCGCCGTGCCAGTCGCAAGTATTTTTGGCGCGATTAACTTGGTAAAGAGGAATGGGCCGAAATGCGCTGTGGCCATCTGCGATTCCAGCTTGTCGGGGCTCAACTTAAAGGGCCCGATGACGGTTGCAGCGTTGTGAATCACGACCTGAAGTAGGCACGTTCAATGTATTGTAGTATTGAATCTTTGAAATTGGTACGAACGTGAAGGGGCTCGGAGTACGCGTTGACTTCTGCGGCGGCCTTGCGAACGGCGGCCAGAGATGAGAGGTCGACGAATAATGGGCGAATATTGGCGCTCGGCACTTCCTTTTTAATGGCCCGTTCGGAGAGCTTCAGCCTGCGGAAATAACGGTTCAGAGACCCCGTCAGAAGGAGGTAGAAATAGCCCTTACCGCTCCGCGTTGTATCCAGTTATGATGACAAGGTTCGCGTGTTTTGCGACGACCCGTGCGTTTTCGAAACCGAGCCCGTTCATAGACGTCCCAGTTATCAATACTTCGTGCTGTGAACAGATGGAATAGCCTAAGTAAGGCTTGGAACGGCACCATTTTTCCCCCGAATTTGTTTGGCAAAGACCGTGGCAACGTCTTCCGCGGTGGTAGTATTTGTGAAGGTAGGCAAGGATGTTGGTGGGTGGAAGCACGTCGGTCGCACTTGGAAGGGAGACTCAAAACACGGTGAATTAGCTCGAAATATTACTTGCTCAAACGCGGGACTCACTTGGTATGGATCCATCCCGCACCCCGAGATCCGGACCGGGAGGAGAAGTAGGAGGAGGATGTATATCATCGGGGAACCAGGGGACATGCAACAAAGTCGTTTGTCTTATATTGACTCGTTGAGACGGATCTATAACAAGAAACTTACTAAGTCAACTGAATAGGGAGTCTGATAGACCACTCAGCAAGCGATGATGGGTCCACGCCCGCGGAGGTAGTTTGTCAGTCTGTCTTAGTCTAAAAATGAGACGGTCGCGGCGCTGGCGACGGCGGTAGTCTACAGCCAGCAAGAAACGTCGAATGAACCCACCGTCCTGGACGCGTCTGCGAGAAGCGAAGTACAGCATGCCTCAGGTGTGGCGTGAGCGGTGGAAAAAAATGGAGATAAACTCGGTAGTTGTTGGATCTGAGCCGCCATCGAGGCAGCTTGAATATATAAAGGCCAACTGCCGCCAACTAGAACCCAGACGGAATCTCGAGCGAGTTGGAATGGGCGGAGTAGGACGTTCGTTGATAGACCGGATGTACGACTGCGTATGCGAATTGTATTCGTCTATCTTCAGTGCTAGCGCCTTTCGAGAACAAGCGGAAATTCCGTGCTGGTAAACGCATTTCTGGCGCCGCGCACTGCAAAAGCGACATCGATGGGGCATTCAAGCTTGCTGGCATTTGATGCCATTGTGGCGGTATCCGGGCCGAGTGCTCAGCCGATCGATTGATGAGCTGTCGACAAGCCTTCGACCAATAACTTGCCAATAACCATGGCTCTGCAGCAATGGCTGAGCGTTCAAGAGCTCGTCGATCTCACCATAGATTTCCTCCACGACTCACTGCCGGAGTTGAAGCACTGTTCACTTGTCAGCCACTCATGGCTACCCGCAGCTCGATACCACCTATTTTCGTGTTTTTCCTTGGAAGGTGGTCCGGCACACCAGCACCTGCTTGACATACTTTCTGCAGACGAATTTCGCCACATTCGCGGTTTAATCACGCACTTTGCCATCGCGGGTCCTCCCAGACTGGTCCAGTACAATCTTGTCGCGAAGATGTATTCCCCTCACCTGAAACAGCTCTCGATATACACTCTACCTTCGGCAGAGGCCATGCCCATTCTCCAGACTCTAGTTGCCCTTCCAAACATCATGCACATCTCGGTCCTGCAGACGCAGAATCCGAATCTCTTGCTCTCCTTTTTCTCCAAACGGACGTCAAATTTGGGAACTTTGCGCCTTGCCTCTAGGTCCTACCGCGATGAAGGAAATATGGATCTCCAATCGACACCCGTGGCTCTTCCTCCCTTCCAAATCGATTCCCTCCGCATACCAGCGCATTTTCAACTGCGCAGGGGCGCGGTGTTCGACCTCTCAGCATTGAGGCGGCTCATTATCGAAGAATGCGCCGAGCTTATGAGCTTTGTGGGCATCATACAGGATTTCGAATCCTCCCTGACGTATTTGGAAATCGCCGGGCTCACGTGTAAGGGTTTATTTGTGACGCGTCCGGTTCTTGCATGCCTGACATATCCACAGCGGACCGACCAGGATCCGCGGTCTTCCAGATGAAAACGGACATCGGGCTCCACTACCTTGTTCGACTTGAACACTTCACCCTCCATATCGACCTCCCGAACACGCTTACTGCAATTCCCAACCTCCTGTCCAAAATCGAGCCTAGTGCGTGCTTGAGGCAGGTTACGCTCGTCGTCAGTCGGGACTGTGCGCCGTACGTGGATCTCGCTGGCTTCCCCCACGTTAATGTTTGGAACGCCATCGACGAGTCTATTGCACCTCTTAGCTCAGTATCTCTGACAGTCAGAGTTGACTTGAGCTTTGGAGGCGCGCTGGAGAGTCATGTTGGCGTCGATGAGCTTCGAGGGTGCTTACCTCGCCTAGCGAGCACGAGACGTTTACTTGTGGTCGCATTTTCCTAATTATACCGGTGATTGGCGCCAACATAAACTGTCCGAGTTCGTGACCCATCGTTGGGGGATAGCTAACACATGATCCAAGAGTGGGTCTAAGAGGAAGATCTATTCGCGATGTGTAAGCCGCATCGACGGAAGAAAAGGCAAAACCACCACTCACTCCGCCGTGAAAAAGGCCGCAGAATATGCGGAATCCACAAACTCATTCATCTTCGTTATTTTCTCGCCCTCAAAGTGGAAAGTGAGCATGTACTCGTTGTTATATTTCTTCCCGGACTTGCTCATGCCATCTGACTTGACCTAGAAACTCTCAGTGAATTGATTGCGAAAGTGTAATCGGACTGACGTGGAATGCGACTTTGTTCGCGCCTTGTATCACATCCAATGGTTCCCCAAACTGCTGCGTTGTCAATGACCGTGGAATTGAGAAGAATCAAATGTGCACCGACGGTGATCTTCTCGAACACATGTATCCAGCTGTGCTGGAAGAGATGCATAAACTCCGCCTTCCCTCTTGTATCTTTGCCACCAGGGGGAACAATAGTGGCCGGGAAGTATTGGTGCTTGAAGTCAGGGGCCAGGAGGTTGCCCAGCGGGCCCCACTCGAGCGCATTTAAATGCTTCAGAAAGGCATGAGCATTCTCAAGTTGCTTGGCGTTGAGATCGGACATGGTGGATCGGGCACAGGAGACTTCGTGTATTGACAGATCATCGCCCGGCCTTATAAACATTTTTGCGGGTGAGGATATCTGCGGATATCAGGGCTGAGTCAAGGGAATTCCGGGACAAATATCTTACTCGGTGAACAACGGAGAGGCGTAAGATCATAAGAAGTATCGCTTGACGTTTACCGGCGGAACCCCGAACGGCTCAGTTGATTAACGGCCGGACTGGAGTTGAAACGGAGAATGCTCCGGGGAGCAAATGAATCACGGGCGGGGACCGCGGGGTACTATTTACGTTGCTGCACAGTTTTCATTCAATTGCAGAGGTCGATGGAACGAGCACGACGAATTATGAATGATGCAAGTAGAAAACCGACCCTTTGACACATCGATGGCTAGCTCCAAAGTTCCTAGCCGGTCGCATCCGAAGGTTGTGGAACCGGGACCTGCGTCATAGACCAGCATGATACACAGGTACTACTTGCCTGCCCGATGAAGTTCAAGGCCGTGGTGAATCGATGGGAGTTGAAAAGTCCCTCTTACTTCTATGGGTTCAAAGGAAATTGGCTACGCATGAAGAGCAAATGAGCATCAGAGGCCGTAAAATGAGAAGTATGAAAGCTATCCACCTCTCCACACGCTGGAAGAATGCATTAGCCTCCACCTTTGCTGTCCACACAATCAACCGTGGGAAGAATCGACTTAATTGGATCATTGTAGTTCAGGAAACTGGACTCGTTTCACCAAGTGCTTTAGTTCTATACCAACACGAAGGTTTCACCGATATCCTTTCCAGCGATACCGGCCCCCAAATTGAGACTCGAGACAAAGACCAAACCGTGAGGGTGAGCTACCAAAAGTGTCCGTCTAAGACCAGAGCAACAAAAGCACAAAATAGGCTTCAAAGTAAATGAGCCGCCAAACCCAAAAGTAACCCCCATGGCAACGGCCCTCCACGTCTAAGCCCCACCGCTGCGCTCCGCGCAGTCGTGGCCGTCGCTGTAGCAATGAAGGCGTTCCATGCTGCTATTGTGGCGCTCGGGGCTATTGCCGATGTAATCACAGTGATCCCGCCCTCGGCCCACTGTAAAATCGCCAAATTACCAGGCAAGACGTTCTCCTGCAGGTTGCGGTCCTCCCCGCCAGCGACCGTCCCGGCGTCACTGTCCACAAGACCCGTGGTGTTGGAGCCGAGCACGAAGTCACGTACAAAAGCGAACGCCTAAGGGCAGCTAAGTTGTGGTGGGGACAGTATCAGTGTGCGAGGACGTACTGCGCCAGGAACAGATTGTGCGACGAAGTGTCCAGCATTCTGGAAAAGTGCATAGGTGAGCCCACGTTCCTGGTGCACGATCCCTGCAAAGTTGCCCTGGTCGTCTTGGAAGGGTGTCCCGGGTTTGCGCGTGAAACCTTGCACACCGCCGAACGTCATATTCTAGTCTTGCCTTAGATCCAACACGCAGGTCCGTTTAAAATTTCGACACACCTGGATTACAACTGATTTGATTGCTGAGCATTTTCATCGAAGAGATACGCAGATAGATACTTACCTTCCGTTCCGCGATGAGCAGAGATGGAATCATCGTTCCCTGAATAAAAGATAATCCCAACACCGAGTGCACTGGCGTTGGCTGCGAGCTCGGACAGGAAAACCATGGGTCTGGTCTTTTGAGTTACGAGTAAAAAACTGCGAACGATTGACTCACTCGGGACCTATGAAGAATCCGAGTCGCTTTCAAACGACGACATCTGGCAACGCTGAACTTACTAGGATCGCCGAAGTCATTTCCGCCTAATAGCCCAGTCAGTCGAATGAAAAAAACCACATCATTCCGCACCAAATGGATAGTTGAAACTCTCAACCCAGTTCTTTGAGGTCGGCGCATGTAGCGCCGCACGCGTCGTGGGATCTAAATTGACGTCAAGAACTGTGGATGTGGAGCGGCTAAGCCAAGGGGCAATTACGGTTCAAAAAAAACGACGGGTCGCTCGGAATCGGAGGGTCCAGGGCATCAATGATATCGTACACATCAATCGACCCGCCTCTCCAAGGGGAAGAAAAGTTGAAAGCAGTGTCCCAGAGCTCCTCGAATAGACGACAGCCATAGAGTGGATCAAGTGTCCCGCTAGGCCTCCCGGCGAGACTGCGCTTCCATTCCTGACGCCGCTCTTCTCGGCGCACGACTTCTCGCCTGTTCAGCGGCATCGCCCCATTGTTCGCCTGCACCACCTTAAGTAGCGTGGACGCCGATTTCCTTGCGCGGTTGAGAAGTGGGTCTGTTGAATGTAGTGATTTCACCGATTCCAAGGTTGGAAAAAGCCCGTTTTGTGGATACGTCAGATTTAAATCGTACCCACACAGATGCTCCCTGCGCAAAGAATCTAAGATAAGAAGAACATAATTGGAACAGTAAACATGGAACGTACTGAGTTTTGAAGTAATTATAGACATCAGGATCATAGCCAATGAGTTGCGGATAAGTTTCGATCGTCGTGAGCTATACGTGGCTGTGAGTGGGGTGACTGACAAAAAGGTGGATCTCACCGTGGGAAGCTGTTCGAAAGTTGCAAGAGACCCGAGGGCTCCGTCACCTATGGAAATTTTTTTCAATGCAACAGGTGGATTGGGAGTTGAGAAAATCGTCTTGGTGATATATGGCTGGGATTATTGCGTGAGATGCACGTCATGGGTAAAGGAGAGGTACCGCACAATGTATCTCCCCGCGTATGACTCTCCCATAAGATGCAAGGGACGCGTAGCCAAGCTGGGAAATATCTTGACCATGTTGGAAAGGAAACCGACCTTTAAGCATATGACATGAGATATTCCGACAGAAAACATCGAACTCACAAAATCCTCGGCCATTTGACCTTCATTTGCGACTGCATTGCAAAAGTTATTGACATAAAATTATGTATTTGAAGCGCAAAATCCGCATACCGTAGCTTTCGGTATCGGACGTTGAGTATCCCGTCCCGACTAAAGGCTCGGACAATTGGAAAATAAAAGCGGGAGAAAAGAACAGCAAGCGTACCTGGTTGATCGACCCAAACCACATCAGCCAACTGACTCCAGCCATAATTGTTGTTGACGATGGAATAGTCCCCGTTGACGTAAATGGGTCCGTTCTGGAAGAAGATATTCGACACCATACCAGAGGATGGAGCAAAGAAACAAACCTCGGTCATCAAACCCTGGAGACTGGAATCGCCGGGACCACCTGAAAACTGTTCAAGTCGACCAAATATACCTCCACGTCGCCAGCGCACCATTAAGCCAGATAATCCAGGGGTCGGTACTATCAGCAGCTCCCGTCAACGAGCCATTAACCTTCTCGAACGCCCAGAAAAACAGTGTCGCATTGGGATGGTTGGCACGATTCACACCGACGTTGCCAGCGAAGCTGCGAGTGAGGGCGGCGGTCAGGTTCGGCAGCAGACCGTCAACCTCGAAATCTGGAGGCCAACCTAAGCCAGAGAGCCAAAGAGGACACCAAATCGTACAATTTTGCCAGTCAGGACCAAAAGCGGTGGTAGGCATCCCTGGATAGGCGTGAGGAAACGTGTTTGGGACATTGTTGGAGGCGGCACAAAAGCCGACAGCTAGAAGAAGAGTGAAAAGGGAAATAGGAATCATAGAAGGCCCCCGATATGAGGGTAAGAGGGAAAACGAAAACACGACGCGCACAGCAAGATGTGATTCGAAAGATTGAATTCTAATTATAGCACGTAACCTTGACCATGTAATTATAGCTGACAGGCAAGCGCTGCAGTGCCCAGTGCATGGCTGCGGGCACAAGTCTCCGACTGCGCTCGTGGTTTTACCCGAGTTCACATGGTTCATTCCTCTTTGCGATTTATACCCAAAACGATAATTTTCGCCCAACTGGTAGGTAGTAGGTAGTATTACACGGCACGGTCCCGCTTAGGAACGCCGGTTTCCAGGAAGTATCCCGATGTACACGCACTAAGTAGCTACATCTTCGTCCCTGGGCCTCTCCATATAATTCATTCGCAGGCGGGTCAACTGAAGAGGAAATTTGCTGTGCGTTACCCCTCGGCATCGAACTCGCACGTTGGATTGTTTAACCGTGAATATTGATGAATGTGGTGTAAAGTTCACTGACTTACTGTGGAGCGAAAAAGAATCAGCCTCTTGGTAAATCCTTTCTAGAAAAGAGCGAATTGCTTGCAGCGGCGCCAACTGGGCAAGTATTCTGTGACATTTCGAAAAGGAAGAGCGGGGCCAATACGGCATATGCATGACCCAGCCCGGAGTTGAACCAGAAGCTCCCACATGACCGTTTAGAACGAGCAGATGCACACCGTGTGGCGTGTGCTCCGGATCTGTGTTAGGCCCTGGTTCGTTTGTCAATATGAGTAGATAATTCGGATTTGAATTATTCAATGAAGCTCCGGGAGATAGCGAATTGCGAGGAGCGCATGGGAAAACTACTCTGCTGGGTTGAAGTGAATTCTTTGGAATTCAACACTCGGCCGGCCTGAAACGGCTTCTTTACCCGGTTTCGGGCCGCCTGAAAACAATAGTTTCGGGGTGGTACCCGAAACTTACAACATGCGAGGTACGAGCTCATTTTTGTTGTAGCGTCTGTCTACGAGAGACTAGCAATTCCGGGAACGCTGGAATCGCGCCTGAAACAAAAGGTTTCGGAGCGGTGAAAACTGTTGCGGAGATAATCTGTTTCGGCAACAGAATCAGTCCATCCAAAACTTCCCATTTCAGTTACAGCTTCTGCTCTACTGATTTTGTTACTGATAGCTTTAGTTTCAGTAACACGTTCAGGAGCCCCCAAACGACCCTTTTTTTGGAGTATATACCCGCACCAGAGCTGCGGTAGTTCAGCGGCAGTCAGCGGCAGTTCAATTTTGCGTCACTCGGGGAAATGGTGTCTGGCTCAGATGCTATGAGCGATGTCGAGACTTGAATTATAGGCGGTAGAGTATGACGAGACAAATATCAGAGAGGAGCAGAGGTCTAAACAGAATGTATCTCGAGGGTTGAGTGTAGCCTGGATTAAATAATGGTGCATGTCGGTCAAACGAGGAGCCGAGATCTCCGCTCAAAACTCCCCATACCCATCGGGGTTCTTCGACTGGAAGTTCCACAAGTCGCGGCACATCACCGAGAGCTCCTGGGTTGCCTTGAATCCCAACTCGTTCTCGGCGAGCGTGGGATCTGCGATTAATTTCGGAACATCGCCACGGCTATGTTTGACTGGTCAACCAACGGCGAAACAGAGGAGGTAGAGGAAGGAAGCCTTACCGCCGTCCGACAATTTCGTACTTGAACTCGACGCCGGTAGCCTTGTGCATGGCTGCGATGATTTCAAAGACACTGACTCCTCTGCCGAGTCCGAGATTGTACGCCTTGAAACGGGCACCTGACGTGTCGAAGACCTTGCTATCTTGATTCAACGCCTCTAGGGCGGACAGATGTCCTTCGGCGAGATCGATAATGTGGAGGTAGTCCCGCACACATGTACCGTCGCTGTATTCTACTGTCAGTTCGGTGATTCAGTTCTGCACCTATCGGAAGGAACGTACGGAGTGGGGTAGTCGTTGCCGAAGACTTGCAGCGTCGCCGCATCGACGCGACCAACTCCCATGTGCGCGAGAAGAGGAAGAAGATTCTCTGGTCGTCCCTTGGGATGCTCTCCAATCTGACCTGAAGGATGTGCACCCGCAGGACTACACGAATTATTGATGATTGAGGGTAAAGGAAAAGAATAACCACTCACTTGAAGTATCTCAAAGATATTGCAGACCATTTCGAGTCGGCTGCAGCGATGGTTAGGGATAAGACGCTGAAAGCCGAACTACAACTTACCACAGCAAAGGTCATGGATGATGGTCTCTGACATAACCTTGGTGTTTCCGTACGGGCTGTCCGCCTCCAGTCGCGTTGTCTCTGGGATCGGAATGGTTGGAGGAGTTCCATAAACGGTCGCGGAGGAGGAGTATATGATCCGAGTGCATTCATATTCTTTCATCGTTTGGAGGAGAAAGAGCGTGCCGGCGACATTGTTCTCATAATATGTCAGCGGGATTTCCACAGATTCGCCGACCGCTTTGTGTGCCTATGAAAAATGGAGCCAGTGATTCCCAGAGACATCAGTAGTGGACTTACCGCTAGGTGCACAACTCCCCATATACCTCCTTTGCCGTACTTCTCAAAAACCGCGCGAATTTCGTCCCGCCGTGTAAGATCGGAATTGTGGGTCTCGATTTCGGTGCTTTCTATGTCATGTTCCGAGGCATCTGCGGGCAACTCACTCCGCAACAGTGCTGATACCCGCGACAGTGCGTCGGGATGTGAATTGTAGCCATTATCGAGAGAGATGACCTTGTAGCGTCGAGTTTTCTGTAGTGTATAAATTACGTGCGAGCCTGGCAGGAGTCACGGTCAGTTATGTGGGACAGCCAAAGAGAAGCTTGAATGACCGATGTAGCCTGCACCACCGGTAACCAGAACTTTCTGTTGACCGGTTAGAGGAGACGAGGATGGTTAGACAGGTGCTTACTCTGAGGGGCACAATCTCAGCTACTTGAGACATTGGGAGATGTATGAATGGCAATCGGGCAGAGAGAGCGAGCTTTATGTTCTTTATTTACCAAAAATCCGAACCCGTCTAGGGCCTAGGCTCGAACTCCCGCGAACCAGCCGCACACGGTGTGTTTGATGTAGACGAATGAAGGCCCCGCTGCGGTGGGGGTTGAATCCACGGATTGACTTGAAAGACTTTGCCAGAATTCATCTAGACTCAAACCAATCCGATTGCAGTCGAGGCTCGTTCTAGATCGCGTCCAGTGACGAAACAGGCTCTTCGGGCCGTCTGTGAAGTTCTGCTTCTCATTGGATAGGAAAACTCGGAGAAATATCGAGCTGGATATGTTACTTGGATTTTTGTGTCCGAGACGCCCTGGGGAGTGGACGTGAAAGAGTTTGGGGAAGACCGGCGAGCGCAGTGTAACGGCATGAGAGCCGAATTTGTCAGATCAAACGCGGGTGCAAACGCCGGTCCCTTTTGGGACTGCCTTCACCAATCCTTCGCAATGTGGCCGGTCGACCAGCCATCGACCCGGGCCTGGAAGCTAGAAGGCCCTATGACCCAGACGCCTTTCGATTCATTTTCACGCCCATACGTCCATACTTAATCCGCCGATGCTCTTGTCCGTCGATCCTCAAACTCCTAAATGTATTCTCTAGTTGTACTTGCCGCATCCACCTCTGTATGTGCCGCTTCTCTCCAGAAACGATCCACGACAGACCCCACACAACTCTCAGCCAAACTCTTTGATTTTGTCATCGTAGGTGGTGGTACTGCTGGTCTTGCCTTGGCTGCTCGGCTCGCGGAATGGACAAATATCACAGTAGCGGTCATCGAAGCAGGAACCGATGGCACTGAGTATCAAGACCAAATCACCATACCTGGTACTTGTATTTAGAGGAGAGCATGGGCGTGTGTTGATTTATTCTGCAGGCATGTCTTACGTCAACGGTCTGTCCGGAACGTCCTACGACTGGCAGTACAAAACCACCCCACAAGCAAACGCAGGTGGAAATGCACTCAGTTGGCCGAGAGGGAAGGGCCTTGGTGGGTCGTCTGCCACGAATGGTGGTTTCTGGTGTCGCGGAAGCTCTGCAGAATACGACGCATGGAATACCCTGCAGAACGGGACATCCGGAACGCAGGATTGGGGTTGGGGTACCATGCAGGCCGCAATAAAAAAGGTATGTATGTCCTTCATCCGGTGGATGTCGTTAGCTTAATTCACTTTTATTTTTTTAGGCGGAAAACTTCACTCCAATGTCCGACACAAACGCTGCTACGATGTCGGTCACCCATGACGATAATGCGCACGGCACGAGCGGGCCCATCCACGCGAGCTACAGTTCCTTCCAGTTCCCCCAGCTCGCGACGTGGATCCCCAGCCTGGTTTCGATGGGACTTCCGCACGCACTTGACCCCGCTAACGGGACGAACATAGGCGTGTCCTTCGTACCGTCCATCATCAATCCTAGCAACGGCAGTCGGTCCGACTCCAACTTTGGCTACATAGCGCCGTACGTGGGGACAAACCTTGTGATCCTCACAGGCTACCAAGTCACGAAGATTAATTGGAATTCGACAACGGCGGGTATGGCGATTGCGGGGGGTGTGACGTTTGCGGCGAACGCGGAGGGGAAGACGTACACCGTCAATGCGGCCAAGGAGGTTATCATTTCGTATGTTCTTGTCTGCTTCTTTGATTCCAGACTCTGACGTTCGTGCAGCGGTGGGACCATCGGATCACCTCAGATTCTCCAACTCTCGGGTGTCGGCCCCAAGTCCCTCGTCACCGGTCTTGGAATAGAAAGCGTCATCGACCTGCCTGGCGTAGGCGCTAATTTGCAGGACCATCGTACGCAGCGTTCTCTGTCTGCTCACTGCTCAATAATAATAAATTGCAGTTTCGTCCTCCATTTCCCTAACAGCGACGGATAATAGCACCTGGGCCGCGCTCAAGTTCGACAAAGTCCTGTGGGACCAGCAGCTGGCGATCTGGAGGCAGAACGGCACAGGGATGTGGACATACTTGAACGAGGCCACCGCGTATCCCGCGATGGTGAACCTCATGGGGAGTGGCACATCGGGCTGGGTTGGGGGTCTCGACCTGAACAAGGCGCTTTCGACCTCCGCGACCGCGGCGTCGATGGACCCGACCGTACAGGCAGGCGTGAAGGCGCAGTACGACATACTGGCAAACTGGGCCGCATCTGCAAGCATCGGGCAGGTGGAGCTTATGTGCGTCTTACTATGATTTATTTCAGTTGACAACGCTGACCCGCCTCACACCTACCCACAGCTTCAACATGTTCGGCTCCGCCGCCGGCGCCATTGGTATCCAGTTCTGCATCCAACATCCTTTATCGCGTGGGTACGTGCACATCACCTCCAACTCTGTGTTCAACGCACCCGACATCAACCCGAACTACCTCTCGGTATCGTACGACGCGGACATCATGCGCGCCGCGTTCAAGTATGTGCGGCAGATCATGGGCACCGCCCCGATCAACAGCGTCATAGCGGGCGAGACTTTTCCTGGCTCCGGGACCACTGCGGACGTGGATATCGACTATTACATTGCGCATAACTCTGGGACGGAGTATCATCCCATTGGGACCAATTCGATGATGCCGCTTGCGCTGGGTGGCGTGGTGAATACGACGTTGGTTGTCTACGGGACGACGAATGTGCGCGTGGTGGATGTGTCGGTGGTGCCGCTGAGTCTGTCCGGTGCGTGGCTGCGTTAAAGCTTTTATGATATCGCTGACTGACTCCTGATTTCCTTCCCCTTCCATAGCGCATATGATGGCGACAGCGTATGGTATTTCCGAGCGAGCGGCGGACCTGATCAAGGCGACGTACGGCGCTGCCATCCCTAGCGTCAACGGCTCTACACCCGACCCGGGCTCGTCATCAGGCTCAAATTCGGGCTCATCGTCGAGCAATACTGCGACACACAAGTCCACACTCTCGACGGGGACGAAGGCTGCGATTGGTGCGGCATCTAGTGTAGCCGCCATCGCACTTATTGCCGTGCGCTCTAATCACCCCTGCATATGTTCCTGGGCTGACATGCATCGATTTTTTCAGGCACTCATTCTCGTGCACCACCGCATCGAAACCAAGCGGCGCGCGCCGCTCTCACACACGGTGATCGGTAACAAAGACTTGTGGTACCCGGACCCCCCGATACCGACACACACGCCCGCAATGTCCCCCAGCAGGCGGCATTCGACACAGCCGTCTGAGTTCAGCACAGACACTTATTCCGCGCACCTGGATTCTCCGCAGCACGTCGAGTACGGTTACGGGCAGGAGCTCTACGGCTTCGACCCGCGTCCAGGGCCGGGCGACGAATTCCATCCATATGGCGCAGTGCATTCAAGTTTGACAACGGTTGATGAGGCGCCGTTACAGCCACCAGCGTCTACACACTCTACGCGATACGCGGATTCACCGATACAGAGTCACCCTCGACACTGAAGAAGGGGTCGCATTGGGAAAGCGGGAGTTTCAGGATCGTAGATTACAGACTCTGAGATTTCGAGCAGATGTTGGACTGCTTGGACCCACAAGACTAGAACTCAGACGACCAAGGAAGGGGAAAATGTGTACGAAGTATGTGTTGTCGCTGCTTTGGTTGGAAGTACTCCAGAAATTGTGTCCTTGTTTACCGAGACTGGTCTAGTACCGCTGCGTTTCAGGCGAGTTATATTGGCACTGGGAAATCTGAAATATCTTGTGGCACTCGACAACCACACGAATGTCCAGCCGGACAGATATGTCCGGCTTGCTGCAAACGACTCAGTTTCCCTCGCAGACGACGGCAAAGCTTCTTGGGCAATGGATCTGCACTACGTGATCCACAAGTTACCCTTCAAAATTACGCTGCCTGACCTCAAAGTCATCACCCCGAATATGATTGACAAGGTCATTGAATCTGTGAATGCCGGTCTTCGAGCGTACCTTCAATGGTCGATCGATGATCTTGACGCGCCAAAATTGTATCTCCTAAGGGGAAGATTGGAACCAGAAAAAGGTGGTGCAGCAGTGCTCAAGACGTTACAATTCCGACACTACTTGAATGTGGTGAACCCAAAACATCGGAAAGCGCTAACACGATTGCTGCTGTCAAGCCACGGTCTGGCCTTGGAACGACTACGCTGGGTTGAACTTAGACGCCCTCGAATTGATCGCAACTTGCGAGTTTGCAGATTTTGTAAAGCTGAGATTGAATCCCCGGAGCATGCAATAGGGTGTTTCACACATCACTTTTTGGGGCCCAACTTGGGTCCCAACTCGATGTCCAACTTGACGAAGTTGGGAGCCCCAAGTTGGGCCGATTTCGAAGTTGGATGTCAGATCGTGCTCAACCCCACGATCTGACATCCAACTTCGAGATCGCAACTTGTCAAGTTGCGATCTCCTCGCGGGGCTGATGGCATCTTGATGACATCTTTGGTGAACGAGTGCCGAAGTTGGCAACTTCGGAGTTGGACGACCAAAAGGGCGTTCACACATCTCGACCCAACTTCGAGTCCAACTTGGCCAAGTTGCGGTCGAAGTTGGGAGTCAAGTCGGAGTGGCCTCAAAAATTTGAACGACTTCGTACGCAAACTTTGCAACTAGCGAGATTGTGTCTCTGTAAGCTATTAGAGGAGTAAGGTATCGTGCGGGCGGCATGGAGTCCATTTCTGGAAGTTCGCGCACATCCTCCTTATACTGGTAAGGAAATCCTCCCGGAGCTCAATTAATTCGGGCTGAGCGTCGCATTCCAGCATTAGGGGGTTTCACACAAGGATATTTGAGGCCCAACTTGGGCCCAACTCGATACTCAACTTCGCTCGAAGTTGAGATCTAAATCGGGCCGATTTCGAAGTTGGACGTGGAATCGAGCTCAAGCCCTCGATTCCACGTCCAACTTCGAGATCGCAACTTGAAAGTTGCAACTTCGCTTTGTGCCGGGATGTTTACCGTCCTGGTCCGTGCTGTAATAATAATAGATGTGATTTGATCCAATATTATTTTCACCTCTCGCGAGCATGGCGCCCAAGCCCAAGCCACCTCCGACGGTAAGAGCGGGATGACACAATAATTTCCGCGGCGTGTGTGGTGTTCCGAGTCTGTCTCCGGGCGGTGGATGGGTGTTATAGTGCCGTCAACGAGGTCTATGTCACGGGAGAGTCGGATGAAGGCTGCAAGCCACATATAGAGGTCGTTCCAGGCGGATGTGAAGGTAGACGAAGAAATCACCATGCCGCAATTCGGACTTGATGGCATTGATGATGAACAAACACGGGCTTAGTCTGGCTTAGTTTGGTGATGACGCGTACAGAACTAAACGAAGTTGGGCTTTGAAAGGGGTGTGCTTGGGAGGGGCGTTCACACTTACCTACCCAACTTGACGTCAACTTTGGTCTCAACTTGATCAAGTTGGCATCGAGTTGGACATCGAGTTGGGCCGAAGTTGGGCTCAAATAGCCTTGTGTGAAACCCCTCAATGCTGGAATGCGACGCTCAGCCCGAATTAATTGAGCTCCGGGAGGATTTCCTTACCAGTATGAGGAGGATGTGCGCGAACTTCCAGAAATGGACTCCATGCCGCCCGCACGATACCTTACTCATCTAATAGCTTACAGAGACACAATCTCGCTAGTTGCAAAGTTCGCGTACGAAGTCGTTCAAATTTTTGAGGCCACTCCGATGTATATTCCCCCCCTTCCTCTTCATTGGCTGATGCTACCGCGGCACAAAAATTAGTTTTTTTTATTTACCACTTCGCATCCTGCTTTCGATAGACGTTCAGTACAAATAGCTCGTCAAGTAGGGTAGTTGGGGTCCAAGGAGAAAGCACGAGAGGCTCACGCGTGCTGGGCTGACCTTGGGAACACAGCGTTCAGAGACTGGACCATGCTGTGTATAATACTATCACCATCACTATCACTCCATCCCATGTAATACGGAGAATGAACGTGAGGAAGACAGACAAGATGTACATCGTGCTTATTTGCCGAGTGAGCCGGAAGTGTTCCTGCTAAGTAGTTGGAAACATTAAGGAACGAGCTTACCGTTGAAGCGTCTGTCTACCAGAGACTATGGAAACATGTCGGAAAGCTCCGGGATCCTGCCGATTACAGTACTAGTGCAACGACTGTGTCTGTAGCACCCAAGTAGCACCTAATAGTTGTCTCCTGCTATTCAGCCCAGCGTTTTGTAACTTTGGAACGCATTACGCATGCTCAGGCCAGAGGTAAGTGGGTTCCCAAAATGGAACACTACGCGCCAGTGGTCCAACTCGACTTACACATAGTCGCGCTCTTTTCGTCAACCTCTTTCCTAACAGTTGTTTCAATTCCGCCACAACGTGGCATCCAAATAAGGGAAATTGTTGGGGGCAGTGTCGGACGTGCCGAAATGCCGCGGGTGGCTGACCTAAACTGAAGGTCGGCAGAAAATGACCGCAAGTCAACGCGTTGTGGGTCAAGTGTGTTCGAATGCACTGAACTCAACAGAACACTCCAAAAGATTTATTGCATATATATATATATATATATATATGTATATACCTCATCCATACAAAAATGTCTAAGTACTTGCAAGCTATCGGTAAATGTACAAAACTCGAAAGTATGAAGCAAGTACATGAGGACTCGGTACATGGCGAGGCAGCAGAATTTTCACGTATGACGGCGACAACGTTGAGCATTCAGTAGATTGATCATAGGGTGCTAGCACTCATGGAGCAAAGCCCGGAGAAGTCGAGGAGACTGGGAAGCACGGCGAGATATCTTGAGGCACGACGCAGCAAACAGAGAGCCTTCTACTCGAGAGGGGTAGAAGCAGGTACACCTGGGAACATTAGGGGCAGTCAGAGTAGACGATTAACCCGCGATTAATGTCAACGATTCTGGATTTAATAAATCGTGGGAGAATCGCCGTAAATCCTTAATCGTCGAGAATCGGTGAATCGCCTCCCGAGGTGATTTAACGACGATTCACGATTCACGCTCCATTCAAATCCTTAACAACACTACATTTTGTTTGTTACCCCAAATGACAAATATAATTATATGTGTTGTAGTCGCGTCTTAAAGAAGCGGGGCACATTGCCCCACTGCTTGCACAGCCATGTCATGTCCCGATCGGGACTGGCGAAGCTGTGCTTAGTTTAGGGGTCATGTTGAGAGTACCGATCTCTTCAGTCTGAGGAGCCTTGAACTCTAGTACTCCAACAGCATGAGACAGAGAGGGGATGTTATAGTTGAATTTAGTTGACTTTTTTACCCTAGAATCGTACACAATAATTGCACGAGAATCGTCACTGAATCGGGGTGGTCAAAATTGGAGACGATTTTCACACGATTCAGCACGATTATGGGCTTTTTTTAATTCCAGAATCGTGACTGAATCGGCCTTTAATCGTGGCGTTAATCGGGGGTTAATCATCTACTCTGACTGCCCCTATTGAAGGAAAGGCATAAGAGATCCAGCGAGGTGACGCGCAGTGGAGGTAGGTAGGTAGGTAGGTAGGGTTACACGGCACGGTCCAACTCATGAACGCCGGTTTCCAGGAAGTATCCCGGTGTAGGCACTATTTACACCATCGAGTGGTCGGCTGCGCATGCGGCCCGGCCCGAGGCAGCGAGCTGCAGAAGGAGCGGTGACAAGGGACTCTCAGAGATTCAGCATTTTGGGAGCAGTGATGCTGCAGGGGACCAGGGCTGGTTGTGGTGGAAGAGGGTAAGGAGGGTTTCTTTGCCGAAACTCCGTCAGCCACCGAAACTGCCGAACACTGCCTCCATCAAATTACTGAATTTGGACGCCACGTTGTGGCGGAAACTCAACAGTGGTCGCAGTTCTAACTCGTGGAAGGAATGGTAACCGAACCAAATTGGAATTCTCCAATTGCACTCCGGAAATGGGCAACTTTGAAGAGAGTTTGTACAAGTTATTGCGCTGCGTTTGAGTGGATTGTTTCCGAGTCGGGACGGGGGGAAAAACTATCGAGGTAACGTTCCTTTCCAAGAAAAGGAGTTATAATTATAACCCTAACCATCATTCTCTGCAGATATCCCTGCCTTGTCCACGACGAGCAGGTGCACAGTGCTCCGGGTCTGTCTGATCAGCGTGGTCCATTCATTAATAGGTGAAGTGCGGCGGCCACGGGTTCAACCTCACTTTGGAATCTAAGCAGGTTTTTCCGCACCGAAGTTGGTTTATAATTTACAGGAAGTGTGCGAGGTCTTCGAGTCTTCCCTGGCACATCGCATGAAGGATTTACTCCAGCTTGAGAAAAAAAAGCGGCACTCATTAACTTTTAGGACCCAGCCTGGAATCGAACCAGGAGCGTCTGCATAGATTTTTGGAGTGAGATAGAACAGTAAGCAGTTGCACACCATGTGCTCTGGGTCTGTGTTATGCCCTGGTTCGTCGCCCAGTGCGTGGGCCAAAACAGAGACACAACAACACACACTTGGGTTTGCCCACCCCTTTTTTCAACACTAAAATTCATTCAAGATAAAGACGACGATATGCAGGCCTTGTGTTGTCCAGGAAGTGCAGAGTTTTGACAAAAAGCTACCCGAATGCAATATAACCCAGCCTGGAGTCGAACCAGGTGTGTCAGTGCATGGATTTCACAGATCATAATTAGAGGGAAGAAAAGCACGATACAACCGGAATCTTCCGCACGGCGGGAGGCAGAGCATCATTTATTAAGTGCAGACGCTGTGCGGTCTTCAGGCCTTGCATCGAGGCTCACATAAGGGAACTTGGAAAGCGGATGATCTCCTGCTCAAACTTTTGTTTTTCACTCATACTATATTTGAAGCAGAGGCACGCCCTGTGCACCGGGTATTTGTTGAGACTGCTCAGCTTGAGCCTACTAGGTATCACACAAGCGACACGATGGATGTTGAAAAGAGAGGGGCGTGTGAATTTCTTTGGTGGCCGGCGCCGGACAAAATAAGACCTTTCGTTGAATTCACGATTGAACATCGCGGATCACGATCAGTCCCAACAATTCACCATCAATCCTAACGATTCACCGTGATTCACCATCATTCCTTGTCCATCCTAACATTTCATAATGATTCTGTACTCATCCCAGCAATTCCTTGCATTTCATGACGAATCCTAATACCAACCGTCATTGGGAATCCTAGACAAATCCTAGCGGATCCGAATGCATCCCAGCAATTCCTAATTTCGGACAGTTTGACTTTGCAATACAATCCGAACATTTCCTCGCGATTCATGGGCATTCATAATGATGGCGCGGGGATCATGGCACGTCGCTTATTTTGTGTATCTATGCAACCTTCCGGTTGACAACAGCTTGAACCCAACCCATTCGCCCCTGCTTCCTGCCTTTGACTCAATGGACGCTGCAGAGAGGCTGAACAACCTTCGCGAGTCGTATCATTCTCTGGAAAACGATGTTCGTGCTGCCCTTCGCGTCATGGTCGGGGATCCCCCTCGCTTAAATGCTGTTCGAGATCGCGGTTTGGCCTTGGCTTCAGCGGCAGAACAGGCAAATATTCGGTAATTCTACCTCTAAGACCATTCTAATTACCTCTTCAGCACCGAAACATCTTTCCTCCCTCCGAGTATGGCATCCTCCAAATTTCCATCTCTGACATGGTTACTGCGCTCGATCTTGCCTGCCACGAATCAATGGATCCTCCGGATGCGGCGCCCCTAGTCGTTGCTCATCACATTCGGACCGGCCGCCGCGGCCGTCCACGAGTGGAGATTAATGAACAGTTTCTTGCTGCTGCACTCGACCTCCGCGGCCCCACTGGTATTGCACCTGAAATCGGTGTCTGTTCTCGTACTGTGCGGCGTGCGGCATTACGGGCCGGTCTGGTTCAACCTGGGGCACCTGTCTTTCAGTTTCGGCACGATCCCGATGGCAGCGTTGAACGTGTTCATACCTCGACAACCCCGCCCGTTTCTATTATCAATACTCGACAACCTGGTGGCATCAACACTTGAGATCTTTCCCCAGTTCGGGCGGCGCATGATCCGGGGGCACTTGAAATCTCAGGGGTACCGCATCCCTCGTGAGCGCATCACTCTTTCCTACTTGCGCGTGCATGGTGCCCCGGCCGTCTTCGGTGATCGCCAAATCAGTCGCAAAGTCTATCGGGTCCCGGGCCCAATGTCGCTCGCACATATGGATGGTCAGCAAAAGACGGGGATTCATTGGAATATTAATCGACGCCACTCAACTGCCGTTGACAGGATTAATTCACTACAAGATGGTTATTCACTGCTTCATCGATGGTTATTCTCGGTTCGTCCTCGGTATCAGAGTTCACGACAACAACCGCGGATCCAGCGTCCTAAATCTACTCATGGACATCATCGCCACGCATGGCCGGCCCAGTCGCATTCGTGGTGATCACGGTGTTGAAAACATCGAAGTCGCCATATATATGGAGGAGGTGAACGGTAGCGGTCGGGGGTCGTTCATTTGGGGGCGGTAAGTCCTGCTTTTAACTCATTCATTCCTCGTGCGCTATTGCTAAATGATAGCTTTAGAAGCGTACATAACACTCGTATCGAACGCCTGTGGTACGATGTCACTCACGGGTTTGGCAAGAAGTGGAAGGTATTTTTCCTCGACCTCGAGACCAATCACGGCCTCAACCCAACGCGTACGGGCCACATCTGGCTGCTGCACCATCTCTTCCTTACATCCGTCAATCGTGATGCGCAGGACTGGGCCGAGGCCTGGAACTCTCACCAGCTCACCGTTCGCCGCCAACGTGAGCGGAGCCCGAGGGATTTATTTCTCTTTGGTATGCTTTGTGAGGGCCCGCGCGGTATCTCCACCTTCCTGACCCCGGAAGAAGAGGAGATCGAGGATATTAACGAATATGGTATTGACTTGGCGGTGAACCAGGAGCCGGAGCTAATTGCTCACCTGCTTGAAAACAATCCCGATGAGCGTGCTGGTGGCACTAGCAATGACCCCTTCGCCTCAGCGAGCACTCCAGCAAATCTCTCCGAGGTATTGTGTGACCCTCCCAACTGCCCTTTCACACCGGCCCAACTGCAGCTTCTGGATCAGCACCTCAGCGCGTCGGTCGATTTGTTTTCGTGTAACATGAATGTTCGTCGTTCGGTTTGGGTCAGGGCGTTGCAGATTGCACGAGGGATTCAACAGGGGGATATTATGTAGACTATGCATGTATTTCCATCTTTCCAACGACCGGAAATCTTTTTCTGTCACACCACGGGTTGAGTGAATGTTACACGCAGGAAATTTTAAACGTACAAGAACAAAGAGACCCACTTGTCCAATAATGCGAGTTCGGCTGCTGACAGAGACGTATATCCCTGGACAAGAGTATCCGCCATCAGGTTGCTGTATCTCGGTAGGGCGTAAGAGATGTCGCGCGATGCATAGTTGGCGAAGGTTTTGCCTGGCCCAAGGTAACTTTTCATTTGACTCAAATCAAATACAAAATCTGGAAGGTCCCGCATTGGTTCAGCAAGAGTCTGGACAGGGGAACATTACCACTTCACCTTTCAGTCCTACCAGGATCCGCTCTCCGTACTCGTATTCATCTTCTTCGCGGGATCTTGCTAACCGTGTGTGGTTGTAGATGGGCAACAGTGGCAGCAACCCATCTAAATCCTCATTCATGTGCTCTTGGGGAGGAGGTAGAGCGAGCGGTGGATTTGAGGATGGCATGAGACGTTGTCCATGTTGCTTGCAGTCAGAACATGTTCAAAAGGGGGTGAGGCAAGTGAGAATCAAGTTGCTAGGGAATCGTATACGGGTTTTTTACCTGTTACGGGTCCCTACGGTGTATGGCGGGCCTCAAACCGTAGAGAAGTCACCTAAGGATGTTATTGTACCGTTTCGTAGCCCATATGACCGTAACAGTATGTGGTGTTTTACGGACACAGTGGGGATCCCTAGAATCAGTTTGGCATTTTGATCTTTGTAGTTAACATCCGCATTCTAGCCCATCTACCAGGAATTCCGACTTTGGGTATTTAATTCACACTTATAATACGCTTCCCACTCACTATGAATTTTCTTGGGAGTTTGGGATCATAGGAATCCCGTTAATAACCTCGAGTTGACGTCAATGTTCCCCTGATGCCTATTTTGATCCCATCACTCCAATCTCGAACCACACTTTGCGGACACCTGTCGACATTTCCAGCCAGATCTTGAGCTTCAATATATATAGACTCGACTCATTGCATCTTTGTTGGGTTCCTTAATTGTTCTCCACCATACTGCCCGCCGTCAACCCACCTCCGCAACGGCAACCAAAAGAATGGACACAACTTGTGTGGGATAGAACCTACCTCAGGTGAGCGGGCTATCCTCTGACTGAGGTAATCTTCAACAGCCTTAGGTAACACATTTTACTGGAAGACCCGTAAAAGCATCGAAAGAGGTATTGATCAGCTAAGTATAATCGGACTCCTTACTTTGCCGATATTCTGAGCACCGTGGACCATAAATGTCCATGCAGATTCATGCAGTAATTAAAGGTCTCCATGGGACTCTCCGTGTTATCCTGTATCCACATTGGCGGGTGATGCGGTCACATGACATGTTATCAAATATGTTCTTGACCTGTCTTCGCTCGCGAGACAGCTTTTCAGTGCTTCTGAGAGGTTGAGGCACTCACTGATATATTGAAGCGCTCCTGGAGAATACTTAGCTGAACTGTGCCTCTGAGAGCCATAAGAGACATTATTTCAACTGCTTGGAGTTACCGAGACGCGTACGGACACCAAACAATTGACTACATGTTAGCTAGGCCTGCTCCTGCTCCTCCTCCCCGACCTTCTTCTCAAAGCAAATGGTGAAGCGACCCTTCTTGTAATAATCACCAATAAAATGGTTGTAAGGGCCCAATCTGTCAGAGACCTCCCGCACTGTTGCCCCTCCTATCGTTAGATTTTCGGCCGATCCATGCATACTATGCCAGTCTGCTGGCAACAGATCCTTTGCCAAGCATACAGCAAGAAATGTTTCCAATTTGCTGTCCTTCTCGCGCTGATCCTCGCTTCGTTCGTCCTCCTGAGGAGTGAGGGAAAATAACCTTTTCCGTTCCCACAACAGCAGGAGGGTGGCGCGCGCTCTTTCGGCAAATGTTAGGTTGTTGCTATATGTGTTGGGCCGAATGCCAGCCCACGCTGCAACGTCCGCGATCGTGAGCTGAGGTATCAAACCTTCACCGCAGAACAGCACATCCTGGATGATGATCGCCTGCCTAATCTGTAAGTACGCAGTCCCAAATTTCCGGGTGAACAGCGCCGCGAGCTGAAAACCATCGGTTTCAAAGAGTTCGTCCAGGGCGGTGCTTTTTTTGAGCAGTTTCGACAGACCAGTCCGGATGGTGAGAAGAGGTGGAGCAGGGGTGTTCGTTCGAGATGGAGCGGGCATCGTGAACCGAGCCTGGGTGTTGGTGGGTTCGGTAGCCACATTTTGAAGAGCATTTGGAACAAGCTGCGGGAGGGTTACCTCCTGGGCACAGTGGGACCAAAATTCGAAGACGTACACGTGGATAGACATAAAGCACAAAGAGGGGAGTACCTAGGATGACTTGCCATTCTTCGAATGTTGTACGACTTGTGTGATTGGGGTTCGCTTGCCCAACCAGCACCGGTGAGCGATGTAGATGGTCGCGAAGCGTACCCGCAACCTCCCGATACCCACTAGAAGACGCGCTGTAGCTCACATCATGAATTTCAATCATTTGAGTTGACCAGGCTATGCGAAACTCTGCGGTATCAGGAGATGCACAGATCTCATTGAGGATTTCCGCTACCGCATTGTGTGTGGCCCTCAGAGCGCGGATTAAATCGGTGACTGAGGGCGAGAGGGGGAGGAGAACATTGGGTACAAAGAAATTACGTCGAGCTGAGTTTTCGTGAAATGGAAAACCGACGTATATAGCGGCCCCCATCGCCGCTCCGGGCCCGGATGTGACACCAAGACCTGGAGTCTGCCGTCGAAGGATATCAGCCATGCTCCCTCGTGGAGGCAACACCGGGCCCGCAGTGAAGGCGCTCGAGCCCTGGCCATCGAGAGAGGGAGCTGGGGTGAACACAGGAAGGGAGATGGGCGACGAAGGCGTTTCAACAAAGGGATCGGCAGGAGCCACCCCGGTGTTGGGCAAGTCAAATGCTGGAGCCAGGTTGAGGCTGCTGCTAGAGGAGAACGTCGAACCCAATGGGCGCCTGGGGTTCGGTGAGTGCAGGTGAAGATGACACTGCGACGGGTGAACAGGTGAAGAAAACTGCGCAGTAGAAAAGGTGCCCAGCGCGAGCGACGGTGAACTTGTGATGTCGTAGCTATCAATGAAATTTTGCGATTCCTCCAGGAGGTTTTGAATAGTGGCTGGAGTGAATCCTCTGCTGTCGAAATCACCCGCATATGGATAATATTGTGGCACTTCCGTTGGCCAGTGAGCAGAGGTCCGGCGACAAACGGAGCAATAGCTGAGACGGTTGGAGAGACAGAGGCAATAGCTGCTGTAGCCTCCTATAAACAATTTTGTCAGGGCCAGTGATAAGGTGAAGAAGTATCCAAACACAAACCGCCTGCCACTGCTGACGTCGAATGGACCTAGTAACAATCTTTGGGGGGAAAAACAAGCGATGAGAACGGGCTTCAAAGGAAGGGGAAAGTAGCTCACGGAGGAAGGTGCCTGGGTGGTACAATTTTCCGCGACGGTAGATAAAGTGATGGCCGGAGCAGCCTTCGGGGGAACGAGGTGATCGATGAGCATCTAGACAAAGTTCAAATCGAGTAATGCGGCAGCAAACCAACTGGTACCTCGTCCACCAGGGTATCTGCTCCAGGGAACTCTGTCTAATAACGAGCATGAGAGAAAAACCAAGAAACGAGGGACAAATAGTATTAACTTACATATTCATCATCATCGCTGTCCGTAGGCATGTACACATCGGCATCCGGAGATGTGGGCCGGGCGGCTGCGACCCCCGCTGTGAGATGTGCGGCCGTAACACCAACGGCCTCCGACTGTGGGGTTGGTCAAGGGGATTTGCTTTCGCGAAAATCTCAACATACCTTCCATTTTTTTTTTCAGAGACCTCGGACCCCTCCCCCCCCCCCTACGTAAGGTGATGCGATCAAATTCCCATTTTGAGGAATATATCCGAAACGCAAAATTTCTTTCCAGGCGCAACTACACCTGTGAAAACATACTCTAATGACTATAAAGTCTGGTACACATCCATAATGTGTTCTTGCACACCAAACATGCCCCGGTCCCAGTGTACCGTGGCTCAATTGTAATGAACGGAATGTCTTGAGAATGGCGATGCAACAACTGGAACTGGGAGAGTGATGTGGTAACTGGTGTAATGTATACGGATGAAATCAAACGAGAGAACAAGATCAGAAACCGACAAAAGCCGTGTCAAACGGAAGACGGCCGTTGCCGGTGCTCCAATCTTGATGGGAGTGCTGGCATTGCGGCATTCGTGATTCCATGCAGTAAGAAAATCAACCGGCTTCACCGAAGGATTGGTTGGGCAGGACAAGGCTTTCCATGATCTCTGATGGCATCTCGGCAAATCTCGGCAATAGTGAAAAAATCGAAAATATTTTCCGAGGTGTCTTATGTGCGTATCAAGGCTGTAGAACGAAATGTAAAATTTGGTGCCGAAAAAAAAACTCGAGCCCGAGGGACCCCTCCCCCCCCCCCCTCCCAAAAAGGAAATTTCTTATCTTCGAAGCCCCTTGCAATGGACGGCATGTCGGGTTGGGATCTCCGGCCAAGGATGCCAGAATAGGCCGAAGGACACGGCGCCCCAACCACTTGTGGGTTAAAACATGGTTGGGAAGACGCTGCGGTGGGTCGAAGAGGCAATCAATGGGTCCGTACAGGTTGCGAAAGCGAACAGCTATACATGTTGAGTGTGAATTAAAGTGAAATAGTGAATTGAAGTTAGTTGCGCACCGATGAACACAAACGGTCCCTCCCCGAGGTTATTGGGAGTATAACTGAAGGGCAGCTGTTGAAGCGAGCGAAGAGTAAACGTGAACTGAGTAAGGGACTTGGGATCTTCGACCCATGTGCGAGATTCAGCTCGCCCTTTCGGACCCAGGAGGACCCAAGGCTTGGTGTTAGGGGAGTCGGAAACAGAGTCAGGCGAGTCCAGGAAGTCGAGGTTGTGACGCTGGCAATGGTCGCGGAACCCGGCGTCAATGGCTTCGAAAATAGGGCCAGTAGTCGAAACTTCAACAGTGAAAGTGAGGTTAGCCTTTTTAAGTGCACGCTGGACCTGCTCAATGTCGGCTCCCCCTTTCCACTGATAACGCGGGGAAGGATCAAGTGAATTGTTGTGGACCGATGTGTCGAGCTGGGATACGGGAGGTAAGTACAACATGATCATTTTAAGTCCAAGCTCAGATGACACACCACCTTGGGAAGAATCCCAACCGTAAGAGTTGCCTCAGTCGGTGCAGCGGAGGTACCAAAATCATCCAATGAAGCCAGTGCCGGTGCCGGATTGGAAAACGGTCGAGGGGGGCCAGATTTGCGCCTACTGGGACTCGAGGTTGTGGAAGAACTGGCCGAGGCCGAGGGTCGGTTGCCGTGGAGATTGCGTTGAATAGAGACACGACGCTGTTCTTGCACAGAGGCAGTGGTGGGACGTGGAAGACCAGTAAATGCGGTGACGGGGCGTGCAGGCTGGAGTACCGGGAGCGATTGGTGCGCTGGGGCAAAGGTCGTTGTTGAAGTTGAACTGGTTATGCACATGTGGGCGTGAGTATTAAATCCGCCAAGGAGCCCGGACAAGACTAACACAGATGGCATAGCAGGCGCTGCAGTAAACATCGTGGATGGGGTAGAGCTGATGCAGAAGTCAGAAATAGGATGGGGAGCAACAAAACGAAACGAACACCGGAAGAACAGCGTGAGAACCCCACGGGCTTCCACAAACACATGTCAGGCGCATATTCCAAATATTTTCAACCTTTGAGAAGACAATCAATCGCTAACCAAGCTCCAACTTCAGTTACTTACAGAGAAGAAGGATGAACAGCGTCCATCGGAAGTTCCACCACGAGCAAATGACCTATTTTGAGCGGAGACGGGACCAGGGGCGTGAGCCAGCCAAGTGTGGTCACAGGTAAAACATGTAGTGCCTGTATTTTCGACGTTCTGAGGAGGATCATTAGCAAATTGACATCGTGAACACGGTAGAAATAAATCAACTCACCAAGTAGTTCGGTGATCCATCTGGATTTTCCGTGACGAAGCCAACACAAGCCTGCGGACAGGCTGTTTCGGAGCATGCTCCGCGAGGACCTCCGACCAAGACGCACGTTGATGCGCATTTGGCGATGAGGATGGAAGAGCAGATGACAGATCCTGTCGGCTCGACTCCGTACTTGAAGTCCCGGGCGGCCTGTACGTGACCGTACATGATTGCGAGCCGAGAGATGGCATCATTAGGATTCGTTATTAGGACCATCAATGAACCGCAATGAATAGCAATGAACGGCAGTCGATCAAATTGCATCTCGTACATGGCATTCGGATTTGTCGGGACTTTCGTTAGGATGAGTCCCAACTGTTTCATAGCTGATCCTAATGATCTTCTATGAATGGCTATGAAAGAGCCAGGAACTCTTAGGAAATGTTGGGAATTGTTGGGATTTGCGATGATCCACGGTGAGTAACAAGGATTTGCTGTGTTGCGCTATGATCACTCATGATATTGCAATGCATTTTATTTTTGTCCGATGGCGGCCTTCATAAATTTCGGCTCGAGGCGCATCATTTCCGCATTCGGCGCTTGCTATCAACCATCGCAACTTCCTCTCGAGCCTCCACCATTCCACGCCTTTTTAGCACCCATCTCAGACTGGATGCTGAACTGAGCAGCAACTCCGCGAATCCTGGCAACACTCACAAGAAGGACTTGAGAAAGACCCACGAAATTGTGGTGAATGGAATTGGCTGGAGACTGGAGTCCGACCTCGGACCATCTTCTGCTGCTTCGTGTACCATCCCCGGCGTCCCATACTACATCGGGTGCTATGGATCGTGCTTGATGCGCTCCGCTCAAGACAAAGCCCTTGCGCTGCGCAGCGAGCTCGGCTCTCAAGACTCGTAGTCGGTGCCACGCGTTGCCACTGCGTTTACCCGCTCAGGCTACACACGGACATCGGCCGCCCCTTTCTCTGGGTCAGCCACTTGTCAGCCACTCTCCACGCGCCGCGAAAAGTGGCTGACGTGTACAGAGATCCGCAGACGGACTTTGTAAGCCACTGACCTCTCCTCCTCCCTCTTCCCACCACCTTCCCCTACGCTCTCTCACCCTCCGCCATCTTGGCTTCGCGGCGTCTTGCTCCCGCATTGACTACGCCTTGGTTCCGTGTGTCCTTGGCGTTTGGGGGATTCCTTCCTCATACGACTCCCTCGTCCGGTGGGCTTTCACCCCGTCTTTCCTGGGCTCGGTCGGATTTGGCGCGCTCGTCGGCTCAAGTTCCCAGTATATTCAAGCGATCCTCGTTCCCTCTCCGCCTCACATTACAGCCTCCTCCTTCCTTCGATAGACCTTGTGTTTTCCAGCCGCTCCGCCTCAAACCCTGTGTCAGCCACTTGCCCTCTGCTCACCGTAGCCCTCCTGTTCTCTCCTGCGCGCCCCGACTCTCGTTCCCCTCGTTCTACCTGTGTCGGGCCGATCCCATCGCCTCCCTCTCATCGAATCCATCCCTTCCCTCTCTTCGTCACGGTGCTCTGTATCTGTTGAACTGACATGTGTCGCCCACCTCTGAAGACAAGAAAGGATCCGATGAACATACTCGCCTTGCCTCATCTCCTCCCCTCCGCCTCGCCCTCACACTCACACTTCCTCTCTTCCCGCTTCCCTATCTCGCGTTCCCTCTGCCGATCAGTCCACGTCGCATCTGTTTCCGACCCGCCCTGCTCTCCCCTTCCTGCGTCGTCTGCCACTTCAGATCCGCCCATGACCCTGCCAGCATCTCCCTTGCCGACCTCCCCCGCCTTCCTCTCCCCTTCCTGCGTCGTCTGCCACTTCAGATCCGCCCATGACCCTGCCAGCATCTCCCTTGCCGACCTCCCCCTCCTTCCTCTCCCCCTGCACGTCAGCCACCCTGCTCCATCGCTCTGCTGCGCTTGATTTATTCCACCTCTCCCTCCTACGTCCTTCCCCAGCTTCAACATTTTTTTGCTCTTCCCCTGCGCTCCCCCTGTCTCAGTGATCCTTTTCGCTAGAATTCGAAAGGAAAGAAATAACATGACTCAGACTCAACTCGGACTCTGACCGGCACAAATTTTGGAGTCAAACACATACTGTACCCATACAAAAAGGGTACAGCATACCTTCACGTTGGATACACCTAGGGATTATTTCTCGTTGAGGTGACAAGGTCATCAAAGAATCAAGTCCTATGACTCCTATCCTTCAAGAATCAACTTCAACTTATTTTGGATATAGAAAAACACTAGCCGCCAAAGCCTGGGCGAGAAGCAATATAATGTCCCATAGATCCCCTGCACTGTATATCGCTTAACCAATAATATATAGCCTACAATTACTCTATAGCGGTGATACTGGTAGCTTGGTGTGGAAATCTGGAGGTCCTTTCAACGCTATCTAATCAACCGGCGTGCTATGCATGCTACATACATATGGCCAGGGGTTTTTTCCTGATCACTTCCCCAAGTGTCTACTCGCGAGACTCTCCGACCATCTCGTACACCTGACACAGTAAAAGGAATAAGATCAGCGCCAATTGTATATTGGTTACGACGTTCAAGGTGTGCGATATCCAGGGTTCATGGGATTTGGCGGGTTCGGTTGACTCAAGGACGCGTGCCGTCCTCACCTCGGAGAACGGAACTGGAGCTGATGATCAGCATATATACGGCCATTATACGGTAGTGCCATGATTCCACTGACCACCTTCTTCGTCGGGAGAGTCTTCTGCGAGTGGAATGGTATCTAAGACTGCAACATTGATGTCAATATCCTCATTTACCAAATTATCGACTGACCACGGACAAGCGGGCTCTCCGTCCGGGAGGAAATGGTATACATGGGGCAACCTAGATGACGCGCAATCTCCTGGCTTTCTGGATCAAATCCTTTCGCTGTATGAAACTGACGAAGCCCGGTGTAGACACTCGCATCCCATGAGCGCCCCGCAATTGTTGTGGTAAACAAGAGAGAAGGAAATCCCAGGCTCGTCGCCTCTTTCGCGGTGAGCCGTTCGACGCCGAGTGGGTCCAGAGACCAATAGGCTGACCAGTCCGGCCATTTGAATGATGAGGACCCGGTTTGAAATTCGTTCTGAGGGCAAAGGAATAGGTAGCCTCCCGGAGGGGTACCAACACTGGGAAGAACTCGAACGCTGAAGCGAATGCGGTCGACCATAACTGGCTCGAAAGTTATCGGCAGGGAATGACGCAGTCAAAATGCTTGCCATGATCCACAAAATTGTCCGTAACTCGCAGGCGGTGAAAGATATGATTTGCTTGAGAGAGCCAGGTGTCGATCTTTCGGACATAAAATATCGACTTGAAGGTCTCGCCCAGGACCTCATGGGAGGTGTACCTGAAATATTTAAGTTCCCCACTTTGCTCCGAAGAAGTACCCGAAATACCGCGCCGAACCATCTGCCATGTTGAATACTTCTGGCCCATCAGGGTACCACCCAGTGCTGGCAACTTCCACGCCTCGTACATAGGCCAGCTCTTGACAGTTTTCGAATCGATCTGCCATGGCCCATAGCACGACTGCTCCCAAAGCCACGGTTGTAAAAGTAGAAATTCCGTCGTGGCGCGAGAGCGAAAGCTTCGACCGACATATTTCGTGATACTGCCTCAGGGATAGACAACGGATCACCTTGTTTTCCTGGTCCGGGGCGCTCACGCTCGCGAGTGCTTCCCAAGCAGACATTTCCTTGTCTCGAAAAGTCCAGTCGATTTCTTTAGGCGCTGGGCGTAAGAGCTCGGCGCAGAGTAGACCCGACGACCGTCGCATCCAAAAGGTGCAGTAGTCCTCAAGCTAGAAGAGCTCAGTCGGAAAGCAGGGCTTTGCCCGATGGACTCACGAGGGGTTTTTGAAAACGGCGAAAGAAATAGTCCTTTGCCATCTACTAAAGGATTAGGCTGCCGTTAGCGCCATAGCAGACCACGTCTGAATCACCGATAATTGTGCACTCTGCAGCTGAATTGATGTCTATCATGAGGACAGAGGACAGAGAACATACAGTGTAGCCATGGATGTAGACGGTGAGGATCGGATAATTGCGATAGAGGTCCAGGAAATGTGTGTACGGAATGAGGTCTAATTCATACAGTCAGCGGAAGCTCAGCCCATTCAAACCGAGAGCGTACCACCATGGAATAGTGTGGCGTGAATGCCCCCCGAACTCGCCGCTCCGCAGAGCTGGATGATATGGGGATGACTGGAAATAAATGAGCAGCGGCATGCAATGAAAATTCAATGGACTTGCCGAGCCGCCATATACTGTGAAATCTCTCGCCGCCATTCCTAACCTGACGTTCAAGGAGGGACAGCTTTTGAATAAAAGAGAAAAAGAACCTCTTCTGCGGCCTCGCCTTCATAAAGTGCCACAGTCATCTCCACCTTACCGTCCGCAACCTTCGCAGAAAACACCCGGCGGACACAACTGCGCGGGTCGCGAAAGGCAACGCCCGACGTGTCGTCCAACCGTATTTCGTCTACGCGTATCTCACGCTGGAGGTCGATATCGCCCATCGGGATCATCCGGAAATCTATCCAGCATTAAATGCCTGCAAGAAGGTGCCCCCGGAGGACAGATGCCGGGGACAGACCTGGAGGAACATATGGAGCGCTAACATAGTTGTTCGTGACATTGGTGAAGGTGCCGCCCGCCACCGTAAAGTTGCGCGAGCCCGGAAACATAGCGCCCTCATAGCTTAATTAGGCGCCATGAGATGGGACTGGGGTCGAGGTTAGAAGAGCCTACCTAGCCAGTTCCGGAGCGTCCTCGGTGAATTCGATTTCTGCTTCCCACTGCGTTTCTGCCTTCATCAATGCTGGGGGACGGTGGTGGTGGAAGAGATAAAGGCAGTGTACTAAAATAACCCCCAATCGGCGCTGCTGTACTTGGCACCCATCGCAACAATTCACAGCATTGTGAGAGCTCTTTCTCGGTTTCGTGCCGTCAGCCGCAAGCAAGCGCACACCGTGTGCTCTGGGTCTACGTTATATACTGGTTTCGTCAATAGGTTGAATACAGTGATGCTCTGGTTCGTCGCTCAGTGAGTGGGCTAAAACAGATATACAATAATATATACGCGCCTGGGATTGCACCCCGTTTTCCAACGATGGAATCTCTTCAAGGTGAGGACGACGAGATGCGGCAGAGCGTGTGTTGTCCGGGAAGTGCTGAGTTTTGACAAAAAGCCTCCGGAATCCGACAACGACGCAGCCTGGAGTCGAACCAGGTGTCTCTCAACACTTCTCATGTGGAAGGCTGCACAACGGGCAGACGCACACCGTGTGCTCTGGGTCTGTCTTGTTCCTGGGTTCGTTTCTCAATACACGTAGTAGACAGTAGACAGAAGATGAGTGAAAGAAACGCACCGCAACTGAAATCTTCCGCATGACTGCGAGATAAAGGTTTCGAAAAAAACAATGTAGGGTCTTCGGATTTTTCACCGCGGCCAGCAGAAGGGAGATTTGACCCAACGAAACGGAGGGTGCGCTTGAAAATTGAAATAATGATTCAGACGACTCACCTGAAGGCCAAATGGAGGAATCCAGTAGAATCTTCTCAGATTTATGGCTAAATTTGAGCCTGATTCCCTCTAATAGGCTACTTGTTAGTCTCTCATAGACAGACACTTTAACATTGATCGTTCTTACCTCGTAGCTACATGTACTTGTACGCTGCAGTCTAGAAGGCGGCCGAAAAAAAAAGATCATTCGAGTCTCTCCTCGGTATTATAACCCAGCCTGGAGTGGAACCAGGTGTCTCTGCAGACTCAAAGTGCACAACGAGCAGACGCACACTGTGTGCTCTGGGTCTGCCTTATTCCTGGGTTCGTTTGTTAATACTTAAGTAGGCCCCAATTAAACAAACGATACAACCGGAATAATCTTCCGTGCGGCTGCGAGAGAGAGCATCATTTGTTGAACGCAGACACTGTGCGGCGTTAAGGCTTTGTATCGAAGCTCACATAAGGGAACTGGGGAAGCAGACTTAATCAACGAAATGGAAGGTGCATTCGAACTCGCCTCAAGTTGAAGTGGAGGAATTGCGCAGAATCTCGTGAGATTGCTGAGGAAATGTCAGCATGGATCCTTCTAATAAGCTGCAATTAAAACGAGCCTTAGAAAAAATTCCACACACGCTCGGAGCAAGTTATAAGCCTGCCTGGAGTCGAACCAGGATCCTCTGCTTGACCATTTGACCCCAGCATCAAATTCGAAGAAGACGCACGCCCTGTGCACCGGGCCTTTGTCGCGACTGTTCACTTGAGCGTACTACTAGTAGGTAACACACGAGCGACAAATCGAGATGGATGTTGAGAGCAAGAGAGGGGCGTGCGAACTTCGGCTGAGGCGCATCATTTCCGCATCCGGCGCTTGCCCATCAACCACCACCGCAACGTGCTCTCAAGCCTCCATTCTCGTCTTTGTAACCCCATAACTCAACCGGATGCCGAACTGAACAAGAACTCCGCAAATGCTGGACCTCCCAATTCACTACCGGACTCGGAACATGCACAAGAAAGACCCACAAAATCGTCGCAGATGGCGAATCTGCAAGACAAAGCGCTCGCGCTGCACAGCGGACTCGGCTCTCCTCGCCGTCGATGCAACACGTTGGTACTGCGTTTCTTCGCTCACACTACATATGGACATCGGCCACCCCTTCAGGTTCTTCTCCAGTGGGGTAGCCTCTCCGCGCGCCACGAAGAAAAGTGGCTGACACCGTGGACAGATATCCGCAGACGAATGCGTGCCAGCCACCGACCTCTCCTCTTCCCTCTCCCCACTACCTTCCCCTACACTCTCTCACCCCTCCATCTTGGCTTCGCGGCATCCCGCTCCGGCATCGACGACACCTTGACTCTCTGGGTCCTTGGCGCTTTGGAACAAGAACCCATTGCTCTTTGACTCACTCGCCTCAAATCCTGTGTCAGCCACTCCCCTTTGCCCACTTTAGCTCTCCATCTCTCCTGTGCGCCCGACTCTTGTTCCCCACGTTCTTCCTGGGTGCTTCCTCCTGTCGACCGACCCCATCGCCTCCCCCATACCTTTCCTCTCTTCGTCACGCTGCTCTGTATCTGCTTTTCATTCCTGCCCGCCTTGAGAACTGATACGCGTCGCCCACCTCCGAAGACAAGCAAGGATGCGATGCCCGTTGTACATACTCGCCTCGCCCTCGCCTCCCCTCCTCTCCGCCTCGCCCTCACACTCGCACTTCCTTTCCCCCCGTTTCCCTACCTCGCGTTCCTTCGGCCGATCAGTCTCAATTCTTCCACGTCGCCCACTCCCAGATCTGTTTCCGCCCATGACCTTGCCATCCACATCTCCCTTGTCGACCTCCCCCACCTTCCTCTCCCTCCTGCACGTCAGCCACCCTGCCCCATCGCTCTGCCCCGCTTAGTGTGTTCCACCTCATCCTCCTACATCCTCCTCCCGGTGTTTTCCTGCGCTTCACGTCCACCTACCTGACCACGTCTACGACGTACGCACGCAAGCACGCACGCCCACGACGAGCTCCAGCGACTCGGCGTCGATGTCTGGATGGGCATCGGTGATTCAGTACTCGGCATGCCAAGCCTGCAGACACAATGTGGTTCAAGGAATAGTCAAAGTCCTTCCTCGCCGCTCCCCCTCCCCCCTTCTCCCTGTTCCCTCGAACCCCTCACCCTCGGTCCACCTCCGCTCCTCGCTCGGCGGGCAAGATCCATCCACGGAGGGTTGGGTGCCTGCTGCGCGCAGTGCTCGACGTTGTGTCCGCGCTGTGTATGTGGTGGTGCTCGTCGTCCATACGAAAATCAAGTCGATTTTTTCTTACTAAAATTTCACGCCGCCTCCGCCCTCACCTCCGCACCGCTATCCTCCTGCTGCAACAGCACCGTATCCACCCGCAGCATACTCCGCTCCTCCAACAACACCCGCTCCATCTCCCACGCCGCCTTCCTCGGCGCCCGCTTCCGCGCCTCATCCGTCCACATCCCCGCGCTCTTCATCGTCACCGCGCCGTGAATGCAAAACGCCCGCTGCAGCACGGTCGTCACCGGCTGAAAGGGTCGTCCTCCCTTTTCTTGCTTCGAGGGAGCATGACGAAGGCCGGGGACGCGTTTTCGAGCACGCGTGCAGTGATCCACTCTGGCTCGCGTGCCATGTCCGCACGCCATTCCGCGCGCCCTTTGAGGAGATGTTGGGCGAGGCGGATGTGCCGGTGCGGACGCGGGTGGGCGGCGGCGATGCGTGCGGCGATGGGGGTGAGGACAGCGGCTTCGGCATTCTGGAGGAGGCGCGCGTAATTTTTTTTCTCATTCAGACTTGGGGTTTTGGGTGGGCGCCTCAGGGAGAGCGCACGCAGGACCACGAGGGCGGCGGCGTAGTCTTGCAAGCGCATGAAAGCGCGCAAGGAGCCCATGAGCAACGCCTCCTCGGTGTCGATCCGCTGGGCCTCTGCGTCTTTTGAAGCATCGGCCGAGGCGGATGAGGGGACGAGGAAGGCGGTGTGCATGTGCGCGTACAACTGGCGCGGGGTGTAGCTTTCCAGGATACGCTCAGCCAGCGGAAGAGGCTTGGAAAGCTTGGCGGAGTGGCCTAGGGCGCAGAAGGCGGCGAGGTGATAGATGCAGACGCGGATGCGCGGAATTCATGGAACTGGTACCGAACGCCACCTCGTGCGCATCGTGCACGTACCCAGGATATGCCCAATGTCTGCCCCTCCGCCAATTTCAACAGGAATCTGAGACGGACGCGACCAGGGCGTACGCGGTCGTCGACCGCGCAGGTGGATGGGACGTCGTGCACGGTGCGCGTTGGTGGGAGACGAAAAATGCAGTTGGATACTTACTTACTTTACATGTCAGCAGAGAGTCTGAGACGCGATACAAATTGAAAGGAATCCACGAGACTTTGAGAAGCGGTAACGATCATGTTGATTTGGCCCAATTTAGCGAGAAGGCCGCCAGTCAACAGGGACAAATATATCGATGTCCCACGGCCCCGGACTCCCACCATGTCGGTCCTTCCCGTCGGGTCCCACCCATTATTAAACGCACGCAGTCATTTTGTTTAAACGGTCTCGTGGCTCGCCCGACTCAAGACACGGCCCAATTTTGTGCAAGGCGAACCGGCGCCTTACGCTAAGGCACAGGATACGGCATGTTTCTACGAAGAGATGCTGAAGTCGCATCCTGAATCCGCGGAACTGGCGTATGTAAGGGCCCGACTTGCCATCTCTTATAGCCTGCTTGGCGCGACCGGAAGCGCTATTGAACTTGCTCAAGAAGTATGGCCAGTTTATGAGTGAGACCAGCGACTAACACAATTCCAATCCAGACACAGGCTCAGTTGGCCGATATGGACATCCAGGACAGCGCATTTGACACTCTCATAAATGAATGGGATGCTATGCTGCAGGTGGAGGCCGTGAAAGCTGCAGCGTCCGACATGTCAGCGACAGGCGCGTTGTCGCGGCAGATAAGGTGTCTTAACTAACTCTTCGCAGCCTACCAGGCCTGGAAAGCGACCAAGAACCATTACTTTCCTACCCATCTATCCATTCCGGAGGGCCACGAGGCTCTCAAGTCCAGCTGGCAATCCATGTTCAACCTGGGCTCCGAGAAAATTCGCAGGTTTCTGATCGCCAATGCCATCGAGACGAATCATATCGAAAGCACCTTTCTCATCACCATGGGTGTAAGTTCCGTGTTATTGAAGCTTCATCTATTGACAACCATGAAGTCAATGCAAGACTTAATTTGTCATGGTGTTGCTCAGGGAGTGATAGAGGTGCATCAGCGAAGTGAGATCAAGGAGGAGGATGTAATCAAGAACATTCTGAACGACACGCTTGCTGTGAGTCTTAATATATTGTCTGGCTCTAGCAGCCCTTCAATCTATTACTTCAGGCGTACGACGTCGTCGCTCTTGTCGTAAAGGGCGACTGCAACTTGAGCTCTGACAAAATCTCAGAGGTTCATTCAAAGTTGATGGCAACGGCGCGATTCCACGGTCCTCACTACGTCCCGCCTGGCGACACGCGCACAACAACCCGCCACACGGTGTATGTGAATACGCCCACGGGGCGCATCAAGTTCTGCCCTTACACCATGGTGGACTCGGAGCTTCTGGCGATATGCAGATCTGCCAAGGTGAGCTATCTGTAGATCCAAATGCCGTCTACCTGACGCGACTGTGTGTATCGTCAGGCCCTTATGGAAAATATGACGAATCCGTTTGCTGTCGCGAGCTGGCTACATCTTGTCCTGGCAAGATGTCACCCCTTTGATGTAGGTAACTACTCAAGCCATGAGGATACTTACGACTTGCTGTCTTCCTGCAGGACGGAAATGGGCGAGTGACAAGACTCGTTGCGTCAATCCCGTTACTCCTAGCTGGGTATCCACCCATCTGCATCTCACTTGACCAACGTAGTGCCTACTGGCAGGCCATCAACGAGGTCAATTTACTTTTCCCGTTTGCATGCGGCGATATGTGCTTACAGCAGCGTAGACATATACCGGAAACCATGGCCCCTTCATACAGTGCATCTTCGATGGCATGAAGAGAGCAATCGATAGGGTCGAAGGGTTGAAGGATTGAGCATACGAGCTCTTGTGTAGGATAGTGTGTCCGAGTCCTGGTGTTCACTTGTTTCTTTTCAGCTCCCATCAGGGCCATCACTGTATACAAATAAGAGAGTTCACATCCTTTTCCATTTGTGAGTCGTGCTCTTTCTTCCCCCTGCTTCATGATTCTATCCGTTGAGGCAGGTTTTTTTTTTTCCTTTTTTTTTTGGTAACACAATCGTGTGAATCAGTATATTTATAGTAGCGCTCAGGCCGTTTACGGCCTATGTGGCTACTTAGCTACATGCTCTCAATAAGGTACGTATGTCGGTAGTGTATTGCCCTTTCGAGCCTCGCGCTCCGCCCCCCAGAACGGAAGCCAGGATTGATACAAAAGGGGCACGGTGAAAGTGCCGCCCGTGCCGCCCCATGCCGCCCTTTGTGCCGCCCCTTGGTCACGTCACGGAGTTGTTGCCGCCCCCAAAGATTGAGCGACCCAATAATATTATCAAAATAGCCTTTTACCCAGATTCAGCTGCAGATGCAACATAGCTTCTCCCCTTGCAAATCCCAATCTGAAATGATACCCAGAGGCATTAGATGCCCACTGGGGGCACTATCTACACACTGAGATTTTCCTGAGAGACCGGAAAATTGGACACAGTAAGACATTTTTCGCCAGTTTATCGATTTGTACTTCGTGAATGGTCGTTTTACGCGACCATGTCTGTCAGTAAGTCAAGACCTGTTTTGGTCGATGAGTTTGTCTGATGTGCTTTGCAGCTGCATATATTCTTCTGGTCGCAACCTCTGTCCTGGCCATCATTTGCAGGCTTCAGTTTGGCAAGGTTCGTCAGCCGCTCTGCGCCGCGTTACATTCAGTGACACGTTGGTCGGCAGGGTCTTGCGCATTTCTGTGGGTTTAATCCGTGAAATTTCACAACTTGCAGCTTACCCGAGTTTTCAGTGCAGGTATCAGCTGCCTTGGACGATGGGGACTTCACGCCTGTTTACTTTTCGAAGGTATTTGATTTCGCTGCCCCTTGGACTTTGTTCATTCAGTGTCTTTCAGGGAGCCGAAACACCGGGGGATGACGCCTCGGAATTCGAAAAGAAATCGTCGGGTTTTGATACAGAGTTGCCTACGTTTTGGCTCCTGGGCCCAAGCCCGGGCTCAGGGCTTCAGGCCCCGCACCCAGGGCTCGGGCTCGGCCCGGGGCCTGGAGAATTTGAAGCCCGAGCCCGCCCAAGCCGAGCCCAAGCCCGGGAATTCAGGCCGAGCCGGGCGCGCGACATCACTAGTCGCGTCTGGGCCAGGGCCAGGGGCGAACGGCAGTGGCCACGAGTGAGGTCGGAAGGAGACGGGAGTGAGCGAATGTGAAGGCGGGAGTGGCCGGAAGTGGCCGGAAGTGGGGAATCGTTTCTTTCCTCGATCCAGGCAAAACAGGCCAGTGAGTAACGACGAGATTTATGGGAGTGGGACTCGCTTAATGCTCGGCTAACCCATCATTAGTGGGACTCAGCTCCATCATTAATGGGATTCACCATCATTTGTGGGATTGAAGATCTTAACAATCAAAAGGCTCCATCAGCGCGTGATATTATTCCAGCTCCGTTGATCCGCCATCAGAGCGCCGGCGCTATAGCAAGATTTGGGGAAGATAAGCCCTCTTTCCGCTACCATGTTTGAGGAAGCAGCAGATTTCACTCAGGGTGAAGTCAAGGCATATAGGAAATTTGTGAGTGGCCAGCTACAAAAGTTTGGATGGGGGCAATGATCCCGTATCACTCTTCAGGCATTCCCAGATGCACTCGCCGTTCCGGGTCATGACCCGTTTTTTTCTGTCGAAGATGCACCGTCTTGGGTCACTTCACACGGATTCCAATTATACTTGACGTATGATGATTCGGCCATTGTTACTTCTCCGTGGACACCCGACAATGCATCGGCCACACAATTGAAGGCTTATCGCAGCTATGTGAATTCATTTTATACCGCTGTGATGATATCAGTTAATGAGGACGACAGATCTTGAGCGATCAATATCTTGGGCACCCCTATTTCAGTTTGGAGAGCCCGGAGACCTGGATCAATCCTGAAGTCTTCGAGGCATACATGTCAATAACCTATGGGTCATTCGAGGATTATCGTGGTCGCCGTCACAACTCCACGCCGTTTAGTTCCCGTGCTCCATCCCGAGCTGCATCCTCGGTGGCCGGATCACGCGCTAGTAGCCGTGTCTCCTTTATTCCCTCCTCTAGGGCAAGTTCACCGGCCTCTTTTGCCACTTCGGACGCGATGTCTCGTCCACCCAGTGCTATGTCCATGTATAGTTCCTTGGATGATCCCCAATCAGATTCCGAGTTTCCTGAACCCGGTGATCTCCTTGGCATCTCAGCTGCTCCTGCCGCCCCTGCCGCCCCTGCCGCCCCGGCCCCTATTCTCGAAAATGTGCTATCGGCAAATTTGAATACCGGGAGGATTACGGGCAAGGGAAGGAAAGCCAAAGCAGATGCAGGGAAAATTGTGATCACTCGAGAGGAGAAAGTGGACACCATCGAGGATAGTTCGACCGTTGAATCAACCTGGACTGTCCCACGCACATCGGTTGCTATTCGCGTTGACCTTTCTCAATCCCTGAACAAGCTCACGCTGCCGGATGGCCGGGTTTTAACACTGGATGCATTCATTAGATCGGAGGTAAGTGGCGTGCTTGTTATTTATGATTCATTAAGTAACTGTGCCACAGGACCAGGATTCGTGGGGTGGATCTTCGGGACACAGCACCGGAGATGTGAACGTAGGCGGCTTCTTTCCCGAGGATCTCACCAAAAAGGTCTGGTGCCGCCGCTGTCAATTCCCGTGCAATGGAGTCGATGCATGTGAATTGCTTGACCCAGAACTCTTTGCCGGCTGTGAAAGGTTCGAGCCTGATCAGGAAGGAATGCAAAATCTGTGGCAGCACGAGCTCGATTCAAACGAACGTGAGGCAGAGTCGGTCATTGGTATTTTAGCACGGTATGCACAGTGTAATTGCCTCTCTTTATCTTGGCTGATATCTCTATAGTTTCTACACTCGTATCTTGCATTCCAAATGCAAAGTCAAGTGTGCTGGGGTGCCAACGCTCATTCGCCTGTCTAATGTCAGTTATTTTGCTTTTGTTCACCTCCGTGCTGACGTAGTATCAGCCTTATTCCGGACAAGCATACTTTGTTGGGTGCTCCAACTGGTCCCGCAACGAGAAGAACAAACACCTTTACTGGCCAATCCCTCACAACGTCAAGGAGGCCGATTTGCGTTTTGTGATGGAACATGACGGTCTTTTACCGCCTATCCGTCAAACACCTAACATGAACGAGACCTGCACCTTCACAACACACCCAAGGATCGGATTGAAGAATTGTCGTATGCACCATATTTTTCTATCCGTTGCACCTCACCGACCTCTCTTACAGGTTTTAGCCACGTTGTCGACGGGAAAATTATACCCGCTAAAATGCAGCGCCGTAAGTGCCCAACACGGATGATCATTTTCATACCGGTAGAGGCCACACCTGCCACTCGGCACAAGGCGATCTTAATTTTGCGAAACCCACACAACCATCCCATGCATCCGAAAATTAAGCCAAGTGCCGATGACCGATTTAAACTCGGGGCAGCAGTTCAGGCCGTTGGTCTCACAGGTTTGACAGCCAGGACGCTTTTGAATGGTGAGTTCTGGCCGATATCGGTACTTTATGAATCTCATAGATCCAGCCCCAACAACATCTATGGTTTACGATGGAAACCGGGTCGCAGAACAGAGTCCGGCATTCGCCGACGCCAGGAAAGTTCGTGACTTCATCAGTGTCCAAAAGAAGAAAGAGCATCCACACGGAATGGGGTGGGATGGTAATAATGGGCCTCATAATGTGCTACCCCATAGTTGACTTTTTTTCTCAGGCGTAGTGCACCGTATGAGCACGCGGGAAATCGATCTGCCAAAATCTAAGCAATATATTCACGCAGTCGTCTCCAAGAATGGCTTCAAGCTTGCGGTCACCATGCATGCTCAACTCGCTCCATATATTCACCGGATCATTCATCTTCCCATTGACTTTACCTTCAAACGGATTGAGGGGGAAATGGACGAGTGGGAGGTGGTTGGTTTTGTGGACCGATTCCATCGCCGTCAGTTCAAGATCCTGACTTCTTTGAAGGGTCTATTTACTTATTCTCATCAACAGGCCTCACCTTTGCCAGTTTGTATTGCGACAAAAAATCACGGGAGGCCTTTGAACAGCTCTTCATTGAACTCTTCGCTACAATCAAAAGGCTCACCGGCGAGACTTTGAAGCTCGCCCCTTTTTACCCTGACGCCAAATGCCGCATCGTTATGCTTGATGGGGAGGTGGCACAGGCGTTGGGATTCGGGGATTTCCTCGTGAACTACAATAACCCCGAGATAAGTGGGATATTGAGTCGAGATCCAATCCAGCTGCTTTCATTTTCGCTGAAGACTTGCACCAACCATTTTGACCGGTACGATCGGTCATTGAATTAGAGTCATTTTATCGCTTACTGGGCTTCAGTCATATCGATGAATTGCCTGGCGACATCTTCAAATCGGTGATTCAGAAGCTCAAGTCAATCATGTACCTTGCAACACAGGAAGAAATCGATGAATGGCATCGTTTCTGTGCAGCTCAAACTCATCCCGCAATTCAGAGTGAGGATCATGTTCACTGCCGCACTGCCCTTACTAACAGCAGCGGAAGACTGGTACCGGCAGAAGATGGCGAATCCGTGGATTCTCCCTTCTGTGAATAAGTTCCTTTCAAACATCAGCGATGACAATTGGGACATCACTCCAAAGCAATCCAACCTCGTGGAAACAGCCCACGCAGGTCGCAACGCCGAGACGTCGATTGGAGTAGGACTTCTTACCGGAATTATGCAGTGTGTAGGCTTTTCATCTCGCGATAACTCCTCTGATCACTTCTCAATAGGTCGGAACAGCGGGACGACATCATAGCGGCAGAATTGGCCCAGTTCAACAAGGATGGTGTAGCGCGCCAGCGATTCAACGGTGCTGCTGAGCGCGAGAAGCTATCTGCCCAACGCAAAATTTGGGCAGCACGAAAGAAGGCCAATCGAAATGAGCAGATCACTGGGTACGAGACACTCAAGGCTGAGCGCGACCAAGGTAATCTGGACAACAAGGCATCGCTTGAGCGGCAGAAGATACTCGATGCCGAAATCAAATCACTGCAGCAGGACCTCCAGCTTGACAAGCGTCGCACTGATCTCAAAGAGCGGATCAATGAGTTGCGCAGGGACGCCGGGGAAGAGCAATCTGGACGTCGTGAATGGGCGGTTCGGCGGGCTGAAATTGACAAGGAGCTCGAGGCATTACGCAGTGGCACTTTGGCCGGAACTCGTATCAACGGTAGAAGGCCAACTGAACGGCCTACGGGGGAACCTGAACCTTTGGTGGCTTCTCCGGCAGGGTCTGCGGCCGGTCAAGAAGCGTATCACGGGTCCAGTTCGTCTCAGCTAGTATTTCTTTTGAGACTCAAGGGACTGACTTTATGACAGATCTTATTCGTGCAAATGAGCCTGCAGAACTCGAATACATGGGACCACCGATGAATAACGCTAACGCGGGAAGGGTTGAACATGGTTTGCGCTTCTATTCGGATCTTGTTTGAAACTCAACATACTGAGTTTGCTACAGATTTTGTTGGTGTAACTGAGCCCGAAGGACTCGAATATATGGGCCCACCCATGGGTAACAGTGACGCGGGAAGGGTTCAAGACGGTAATTTAGATCCAGGTCCTTTGCGATTGATCACACAAATTCAACTGATTCCACTCTAGAGTCTCTCGTTTCTCCGCCCGATGAGCCTATAATGAATGACCTCATCTTGCAAGTTGCACTTGATAGTATGTCATTTTCTCGAAGATATTTTACACCAGAGTTCATTGCACATCAGATTATTCCGTCCCATATGACGATCTCGATGTGCCTATGGAATACCCTGCCGATCTTGATTTTGCGGCAATGTTTCCGGATGGCTTCTTGGCCAATGATCCCTTCACAACCACATCTTCTCCCAAAGGCGATTCCAATGTCAAAGAGTCCCTCTGGAACGTCAATGTTCAGTCTTCTAACTCTGGCAGCACATATGATCTGCCCGCTCTACCCGCCCCGCCACCATTATCACCTCCCACGCCGGTATCATCAACCACCGCTGCAATTGGGGCAGTGGAGGTAAACCCAACCAGGAAGCGCAAAGCCAACAGGCCTGAAGTGGATGAGAGAGACATCATTCCAGAAGGTCGGGCCGGTCGTTCGAGGACCAAGAATCGGCGAGTTAGGGCTGAACTGTACTAGTAGCTAGGTTCATAAATCACCGTGTTGAAACTTCCAATGCCAATTTTTTGGTGTCCAATTCAGTAACCCTCAGGAATGCAAACAATTTTTCTGGAACACAATGGAGAAGGGTTGGAGGACGAGATCGGACTGAGAACTGAGGGAACAATGGTCAATTCAAGATTACAGCATAAAATCATACTTTAGTGAGAGTCACCGCGTTGTCAACAACGCGTTCAGCGTCGTCAACCAAAGTAACAGCGAGGGGGTGGTATACAGCATCTTAGCGGAGAGCAAGGTGGGTCCGCGTGGGCGCAGATGGATGACAAGACACAGCCACTGTTGTCACTTTCAAGTCACCTGACAACTTTGAGACCATCCCTCTCTTTGCCTGTCTATGTCGTCAATTCGGAAGAATAAAAGCGGGGAAAATCAGGGTGTGCTCTTCTGGCTGCTATGCGCTTTGCCATTTGCTTGAACTATATAAAGGCGTGTTTTATAGGTGCCAGTGGACTGATGTTTGGCTTTGTCACTTGTGATGAGGCATAACTCTTGCCATTTCACGATGGACAGACTCTAGGAGAAGAAAAAATTCAGATGTAATCATGTGAGGGTTCCCGTGGGCCCTACGTCGCCTGAATGAAGAATTATTGGTCCAGGCATTCTTACTGATGGCTGGGATCAAGTGAATACAGAAAATTATCTAGGTAATGTGAAGGCCGATTACATCGCCTTAACTTTTTTATAAGGGCCCAAGGTGAATTCCCGGGAGAGTGGATATTTTTGGGGCAGGTACAGGCTCCAGATTTCATACTTTGGCAAATTTCCGAGAAATTGATTCTAGCCACACAAGTTTGAAGCAGATAGAGTTCAAATGTGTATAATGACTACTTCCACTCTCTGCAAATCTGTGGGGCCGGTAATGCCCTTTGAAATTGGTCCAGTGAATATTTTTTTACAGCGAGTTTCTATGTTACACCATTATAGTTCAACGAGCTGAGTTGATACAATTCGATGGCATCAACTGTGGATCGTATTGTGGTCTGATCAATGTTCCATTTTGTATCGTCAATGCTGATTAGTTCAAGGAAAACGGGGGGAAGATGCTCGTGAGGCCGACGGATCCTACGAACAAGCCGTGTTGATTACCTTGATCGCCGCAACGGAATCGCGCATCATTCTAAGCAAGCCGGTAAGCGAGTCCCACTTTTGATCCCTCCGTTTATGGGACTCGTGTACCGTTAGTGGGACTCGCTTATTTAGCCGAGTCCCACTCCCATAACTCTCGTATATACTCCAGGCCAGTCTTCAGTTACAGTTTCAGTCAAATCTGGAAAGCAGCTCAATGAATGGTGGCTCTTCCCGTCTGCGTTCTCGAGTCTCATGATTCCCGTTCTAGGCCTTAACGGAACCTACCGGGCTCGGTCCGATTCCCGCGTGTCCCGCAGACTCTGCCACTCGACTCGACCTCGGCACGAAGGTTGTGAAAAGTTGGCCCATTGGCCGCAACCCAGGCGATGGACAGGTCGAGTCTCGTTCGACCAAACAGTTCTTCAAAGACGGCCATGCTTGCCCGCGCGGTGAAGCGTACCGGCATTCCCGCATAAAATATGGTTGAAGCAGACCGACCAATGCAAGGCCATGACCGTCATCATCATCTAATTATACGGCCAATCCAGGCGCGCAGCACCTTTCCGCGGCATTCTAGTCTTTCTTCGACCTGTTGGGCTGTTTCGATCCCCCACCTTATAAATGTGCCTGCCATCTTCGGGTCTTTATACAATCATCCTTCCTCTAAATGTCGATCTATCTGGTATTATCTGCTCTATCAATCGCTTCAGGTGTATGGGGCCATCCCGCTCCGGTGCGTTGCTTCAATTAGGTGCCTTTTTTCATAATATAATTTCGTGTTTATAGCACCACCCTGCTCCTCGTCAAGTGCCCGTGTCGAACCAGTATATCCACGTCACCGATAACTTCGACAAGTGCCTCGCTGCCTCGTCTGACGCGAACGGGGCGACCGTCAGAATCGAGGACTGCAGCATCGGGGGAGACACCAGGCAGAGCTGGACAGTCTCCGGTTCGACGTTGCAGGTGTTCAGCAACATGTGCCTGGACGTTACGAACGGCGCGATCGCGAACGGGACGCCGTTGCAGATCTGGGAGTGCGCCGCGAGCAATACGAATCAGGAGTGGACGCTATCGGGGAGCACAATTCAGTGGAGCGGGGAGGATAGCTGCCTTGATCTCACAAACGGGAATGTCACGGACGGCAATGTCGTACGTATCCCGTCCTATTTGTCTTCCCCTCTTCTTCCCTCAACCGAATGTCTTTTGCCAATGTAGGTGCAAATCTGGGGCTGTAGCCATGGGCCGAACCAACGATGGACACTAACCACCGGCGCGTCGGAAACAATCACGCACTGGACGAGCAACACGACATGCCTTACCGCGCCCACCAACGCGAACGGCGGGGAGGTCGTCGTCGCGCCGTGCGACGGATCCGCCAGCCAGTTGTGGACGGAGATCGGGCCGACGATCGTTGTCTATGGGAACATGTGCCTCGGTGCGCGTTCCACCATCCCTCACTCATTGGATTTAGGCCACTGACATGCAATGTGCAGATGTGCCAAACGGAAACACGACGGACGGCGTCAAGTTGCAGATCTGGGCTTGCACGCCCGGCGTGGGCGACGCGAACCAGCAGTTCTTCTACCTCACTTCCGACCAAAACATCCAGTGGATCAACGAACACAAGTGCCTCGATCTCCCGGACGGGAACCTCGCCAGCGGGACCCAGGTACGCAGACTGTACACTCCATTCAAACCGTAAGTCCTTGATCTTATTTTCCTCCTCCCTTTTCAGATCCAGATGTATGCTTGTTTCCAAGACCCGATCCAGACCAACCAAGTTTGGAACTTTGGCTAATCCATGAAACTCTTAATTGTACTTGAACCCTTTCTACTCTACGGACTTACACGATAGCACGGACTTGATGCCTCGTTTTCACCTCATTTTGACGCATATCAACTTGTCTTAATTCATTATTTTTGGCTTCGAGAGAAGTACCACTGCACTCCATTGTCACTATGGAAGACGGCGTATGAAGTGCGATAAGATTACATCGTGTCGATTCGACTGGAGAGACTCCAGTTCGACTCGGGACCAGGTCATGGAACTGTTGTGTAGTTTTTTTATATTCTCCCTCTCACTCTCTACGGGGCTGGGGGGGGGATTTACTGTACTATTTCAACCGTAGATTCAAGTTACGGTCACACCCGATTTTTTTTGATGTGTGTGTAAAAACCGCCTTAATTCCAAGCACAGGGCCGGGGCTTTAAAAAACGGGAGAATTAAGTTAGTTTTCAAACTCAAAATACCGCCAATAAACTTATGCAGTAGCAGCCGAAAACCCGATTGATCCTTCAGATTTAAGGACTCACGAGATCTAATCGGCAACCCAATCTTTCGGAGTTCATTTAAAGCCCCGCAAAACCTTAGATATAAAATTGAGTTTAACTGCCCTTTAAAGCTTTCACTATATTTTGCATTAAAAAACTAACTTAATTCCCCCTTCTTTTTAGGGCCCCGGCCAGTGGCCTGATATCTGCACCCCCCATATGGCTGGCATGGGCCTAAGCCAGGCACCTACATAAAGAGGCAGTTAAGTTGGTTTTATCAACTGCCTCAAAATATTACAATCAAAGCAGTTCCGGGCCAGATACGTTTTGCATTACCCGCTCCCCGTGGTCTTTGGTATCCAAAATCCAAAAGAAAAATTTGAGGGCGCAAGGGCAATGTGAACGCGGGGAGTCGAGCCCGGAGCTAGAATCAAAGCTATTTGTCTTATAGAGAGTGTAACTGTGCACCATGTGCAATGTCCGCCGCTCCTACCCTTTTCAAGTTCTCGTCAAGTGCCACGGTTTTGGGGCAGTGCATGCATGTTGCATATCGCCTGCCTTGTTTCCGGCATGTCATGGCAGTAATGTGCTCTTTGACCGGCCAGAGTATTGTTTTTTTCCCAACAAACTGAAGGCTTGAGAGCCTGAGTAACTCGAACATGGCAAAAAAAGAGTTTGCAGTTCAACTTGAATTACTTATCAGCGCGGAAGGGAAGTTATTGAAGTGAGAAACTACTTAAAGGTTTGACAGGGGAACTTTTGGATTAAAGTAGATCTATGAAGGGGAGTATTAGGTAGAAAGTGGCCGAAAGTACATCCAATGTTCCGCATCACCAAAGAATACAACCAGAACCGTGGGAGTGATTAGGCCATAAAGGGAAATTCCCTCGGCACGCACAACTGACGCCGACTTCGGAATCGACCCGCCTAAAATAACGACTTGACACGGATCACCGCCATGCCACCACATCTACCTCAAGAGCTCATCGAGGCCATTGTCGAAGAGGTCCCGAGCGAGAGCCTCGCAGCCTGCTCGCTGACTGCGACAGCGTTCGTTGCTTGCAGCCAGCGCCGTCTTTTTCAATGGATGTCGCTCTCCGATACTCCAGCGTATGAGCGCGCTGCGCTACTCCTGGCCTCATCTCCATATCTTGGACCATATTTTCGTTATTTGATCCTCGATCTCAGAGAGGTACCGCAGGATTATGGTCATCTCGAGTCCATCTTGGCCGGCTTATCGGAAATCGAGTTCCTCGCGATTTCAGGCGACTACGACGGGTATGATCGCTCGGCGAGCAACCAGATCGGGGATAATCCTTCCCTCATTGACTTTCTCTCCCTCGCAACTCTTCGGGGTCTTGCGTTACATTGTCTGGTTGATGTTCCCGCTTCTCTGGTCGCGCGCGCATTCTCGTCGTTCGAGGAGATACTATTGTCGCTCATAACCATTGCCAACGACGAAGATCAGGACCCGGAAAGCTCCTCCTCCCCTGCCGAGCTATGGCATGTCGGTGTCTCGACTGACTCGGACGAGTCGGTTCTTGTATTCCTGCTTCAACCAAAGCGAATCCAATCACTCCACCACCTCCGGCGGCTCTCCGTGGTGCTCCCTCCCATCCCCGACTCTCGCCAGTATAGATTTGAAGAACTACTCATCGCGTGTTCAGAGAACCTGGACTCCTTGGAACTCGAATTGGGTACGTCGTCGCCCCTCGCTACATTCACTTCCTAAGTCCGTCGCAGAAACATCCCCCACGTACATCCCCACTCTTCCGGCCTTGACCCGCCTGCAGCTCTGGCTTGATCTCGTGCTTACGAAGACTCCCGCGGAGCTGCATTCCATAGTCGCAAGCAACCATCGCATCCACTCCCCACCTCAAGGTTTTAACCCTCGTGTTTCTGGATCGTCATCACCTTCGCCAAACGTGGACGGATAGCTGGCCGGAGGCATTCGCTGACCTGGACTCCGCATTCGTGGGCATGCGGGATCTGTGCGAAGTCGGGTTTTCGATGCGCTGGGTCTATCACCGGCCGGAACGCTATGTGGCTTTCACCGCGTTCATGGAGGCCCATTTTCCCAGAAGCGTTCGCCGCCGGACTGGTTCGGTTTTCATACGAATGCTTGTCCCAACATCCGATGGACAATTTTGCCTCGATCTAATGAAAGTTGCTAACAAGCTTCGAGTAATCGCTGAATTATGAGCTCGAGAGCTCCCTCGAATCATTATTCAACTGCTGTCGCCTCCGTGATGATTGCAGTTCTTCTAGCGACTACGCATGTGGCTTGCTTTTCGCTCCAAGATGTAAGAGTTTGCGGATATTCTTAGTATCTTCCTTCATTACACCAGCTCAGAAACCGAATTTTTGATACCGAATGAACTGAAGAACCACTTATCTTGACTCGGCTGAATGTAGAGCTACATTGCAATCTTATTTAGTGGTCAGCTAGTTCCTTAGACAAGTTTGCAATTTTTTAAACAGCTCAAAGGTTCCAGAAGAGAAACGACTGAATAAATTCTTTCAGGATAGATTTTGGAACTTGAATACCATCGGATAGGGTAAAAAGGGGTAAAAAGCAAAAAGGAAAATGAGAACAGGTTGGAGGTGCCTGGATCCGTGAGATACGCGGCCCTCCTCAGGCTCCTGCCCAGATCTCCAGAGGCCGAAGTCCAATTTAAACTTGTCGACTGTTTCCACATAGACTATTTCCGTGTGATTACCCATACGGGGTGTCCGTTTTCCGATACCATCACGATCGAAGGGCCGCGCCGCCCGCGCGACGTGAAGTTTCGGCTTATATGAAAAACTTGCCGGGTCTCTGAAATCACTCTCATCTCTTCACCACAACTTCACCATGTACCAGCAACTATCGGGGGAAGACGGCGACGAACTTGGTGACGAAAAATTTATCGCCGCCCCGCCCCGACGCTCGCGCACCACAATCGCGCTCGTTCTCGCCACGGTCATTATATTGGACTTGCCTCAAATATCCTTTCGTTTCGACGCAGGAGGAGAGGTTGGGTAGCATACACCACGTCCGAATTTCCTGCCTCCCTTGTGTGTGGAACAAGTTGGCTATTTTCTGGACGCGGGAGACGAAAAAAAACTACGCCGGGGATCTAGAATTCGGAGACCGGGAGTCGAACCCTGTGCTGCCTCGTAACATACGGCGGAAAGATCCAAGTGAAAAGAGGAGGTGCGCCGTACGCCATCTCCGAGTACATGGTGCTGCGACAGGGTCGAAGAGCTTGGTGTGCTCCAGAGGAGGGTTGTAGCACAAAGACTGCCAGCCGGAAATCTCAAGTGAGGGAGGGCCTACCATACAATCACGTCTGAGCTCGCTTCCTCCCTTTTGCAAGAAATGAGTGATTTTCTGGCCGCTCTTGGGGGAAATGACATACCTTGAGCACATCCGAATGCACAGTCGAACCCCGCATGCTTGGTGAAAGAGCGAACTGAGCGCAGAGGTATCCGTCCGAATTATCTCCCAACCTGCGAAGGCAAATAAACGGTATTTATTCCTGAGGGTGGGGAAAAACTGGAGGCCGAGCTCTCAAGGATCCGGACACGAGGAGTCGAACCCCGAACTCTCACTGGACGCGGTACGGGACCTGTATGCAGGGCGAGGGTATACCGTACACCATATCCGATTTATTAGCTTGTTCTTGACCTGAATATGGGGCAAACCTGGGAGCGATTGAAGAGTAGTCGTCGGAGTCTGAACGCCGTTTGTTTGTGGAGGGCACTCAAAACAAACAAACCTCACTCTCCACTTGATCTAAGCCAAAAGGCCAGAGTAGTAGTGCGCGAAACACACGATTCAACGGCTGAATGTGCGCAGAATAAATTCCGCGTCCAACGATTCAAAAATAATATCCACGCAGGCCCAGTCAAAAGACTTCGAAGCCAACACGAACCCAGTCGACCCAAAGTCTGGGCAAGCAGAGCAAGAAAACCGATGCAAGCGCGATTTGGCGGGCTTCGCCTACACCACCGGCGCAGTGGGGCGACGAGGAGGATGTGGACTATGATATGGAAATTGTAGGGGAGGAAGTGGGTTATGAGGGGAAGATGAGGTATGTTTGTTCGAACATTCGATGGTTTGTGAATACTTACGAGGTAACACAGATTCGAGGTAAATAAAATAGCCACTCTTTTGAATCTCAAGTTCATTGCATTAAATTTCACGGTAGGTCAAATGGAAAGGATGGAAGCGCGCAGACGGTACCAGCACGACTTGGGAAGGCCCGAACACCATCAGCGAGCCGCTCCCGACGCCCCAATGGACCGCGAAGCGGCTTGCGGCACTCCCCAAGACCACGGACGTCAAGCTCTGGGGCACCACCGACATTGTGAACACGCTCACGCGCGAGCGCAAGCAGGGGTACGCCCCGCAGACGCCGGAGCAGCTCGCGGCCCTTCAAGACGACACGGACGAGTTGATGCGCAAGATGGAGGAGTTGCGGGTGGAGAATGCGGAGTTGATCAACAAGGGGAAGCAGGCGCAGACTGAGACGCAGTCGATGCCACTGCCGCGTCGGAGTCAGCTAGTGCCGCCACCGAATGCCCAAGTGCAAGCGGGGCCGTCCGCGCGCCGCATCCCCCCGGTCCAGGTCAACGCGGACGCGGGCCCCTCGCGCCTCCCCTCTGCTCCCGCTCCTGCCCCGCCTCTACCGAAGGCGAAACCAATGCCTCCCATCTCTTTGACCGTCAGTCCCTCTTACTCGTGCTCCCAATTCCACTTCCACTTCCACCGCTAGCATTACCAAAGTCAAAACCGCTCTCTCGCACCCCGGTCCCCTCGTCGTCTTCCACGCCGTCTTTACTCCTGGGTCAAGTCCTCCCCACCCCCGCGCCCACGCCCCCGCCCTCATCGAAACCATTACCGCTGCAGACGAAAAACCGCTCCTCTACCACAACCCCCCGTCTCGCTGCCTTCGAAGCCTGCCACGACGAACACGACGAACCCGACCATGACAGAGACGAAGCCGACGCACGCGAATGCGAATGCAAAACCCCCGCCTCCTTCAAAGCAAACGACGAAGCTCTCCAATTCCAAAACGCCGGCCTCCACACCCCGACGCCGCTCACGCTCGATCATATCCATCTCCTCCGACGGGTCGGACGGGTTCGAGCTTATTGACGGGTTTAAGAACGCGGGTACGGGTGCGAAGGGGAATGGTGGGGGGGCGACGAGTGCGAGTGCTCGAAAGCCTCCCCCTGCACCTCGGAGTGCGAGCGCGAGTGCAATCGAAGGGAAAGGTGGCACAGGGCAAGACGGAGCGAGTGCGAGTGCAAAAGGGAAGCGCAAAGCGTCCTCCCCGCCCCCGGCGCCGCAGCCGCCGCCGACGCGGATCAAGGTGGCGCGGGTGGCGAACGAGGGATCCGGGGAGGCGAGGAGGACGGGAGCGGCGGCGGTGTCGAATTCGAGGGCGGAGGTGGATTCGATACGCAGGCCGAGGGGGAGTGGCAGTGCAAGTGGGGGTTCCGGGCCCTCGACATCGACCAATAAGTCCACGCCGACGCCCGCGCCCGGGTCCTCGTCGAAATCGGAATCCACACCCGGGCCCGCGCCATCGTCGTTGACACTGAAGCCCACGCCTGCCATACCTCCTGCGCTTGCTACGTCTGCCGCGTCTAGGTCTACGGCTCCTGCCTCCCAGGCGTCTATATCCATACCACGGCGGTCGTCGACCGCCGCGGCATCGACGAACCCGATTCCCCCGCTGCAGATTAAGCGCGCGGTTATGTCTGCGTCTGCGTCCACGTCGACCGCTGCACCGGCGCGCGGGCTCAAGCGCAAGGCCTCGGGCTCGGCTTCCGTCTCCGTCCCATCGACTGCTCCCCCAACGACGTCGTATGTCCCCTCCCTCCACATGGACGTCGACGTCGACCAAATGCGTCGGCCGAAGCGGGCTCGGGGTGCGGATGCGGATAGGGATGTGGAGCTGATGGCGGCGGAGGACAGTGAGGGGGAAGAGGAAGAGGAAGAGGAGCCCGAGAGCGACGAAAGCGACGACGCGAACATGGTCGTCTGCTCGTGCGGACGATGTTTCCCGTGTCGGCGCCGGCGCGTGCTCGCCGCGGCCCTCCACGCGCAGGCGGGCAAAGGGAAGGACAAGGAGACGGCGGCGGGCTCGAGCACTAGCCCGCGCACGTCGCGGCGTCTGCGGGGCGCGAATGTCGACCTTGACGACGAAGGCGTCGTGTGTGCGTGCGGGACGTTGCTCCCACCGCCGGACCGGCGGCGGTGGGAGGTGTGCGATTTGTGTCACGACCAGGCGCGCGATCGAGCGGCGCGCGATGCGGATATTGGGAGTACGCGCAGCGTGAGTGCCCGTGCGCGTGCGCCGCCCGAGACGGGTGTCGAGAGTCGACGGAGTGCGAGTGCGAGACGAGAGGACGGGAAAGCTGCAGCTGCCGTGTGCGCGTGTGGCACGTTACTTCCGCCGCCGGACCTACGACGACGGACAGTTTGCGATGGGTGTCATAAAAGGGAGGCCCATCAGCGCGCTCGTCGAAAGGCGGAAGCCGAAGAGCTCGCGCGTCATGACTCAGAGCGCTTGCGGTTCGCGGGCATCTATGCGCCTCCGAGGAGCGAGAGCCTTGGGGGGAACGACGTTGCGCGGGAAGCAGCACGACGAGTAGCGCGCGTCACCTGGCACCGCCCCCGCTCCCCGCCCCCGTCCCGTGCAAGTAGCAGCAAGGCGCAGACATGCCGCAAAAGCACTGGGAGCAAGACGGCTGCAGGTTCAAGCCGCAGTCCTAGCGTTGCTACTGTCGGCAGCGCTAGCACGAGTAGCACTGCGGTGTCTCTTACGCCACGGCGGACGCGAAGCAGGATTTTCGAGGCCGATGCGCAGAGGTCGTCGGTGTTCGTCCGACCGCCGCCGAGGCTCTCGGAGAGTCTACGGAAGAAGGGGAAGATGCGCGAGACGAAGAGTTTGTGAGTTCTTTCTTATGCTCTCTTCGCCTTGAAAAACTAATGCTGATGATGTGTATCTACTTACAGGCGCCTTCAAATCGAAACCGAGTGGTCCACCATAGCCCAGAGCTGCGACGGCGCGGCGGGGATCACGTTCGTGAACGACAAGGACGACGAGGAGGTGCCGTCGTCGATTTGGGGTGGCAACTTTGTGTATTTGGAGGACAACTACCGTCCGTCACCACACCTCAAGCTCAATACGCGCAGGTGAGTTCGCCTTTCGCCGTTACTTACTTCTCCCCTCCTCATCTGCTATAGCGACACCGCAACGCCGCTGGTTCCCGACGATATAATTCCCTATATGGCATTCTGCCGGTGCTCGACGGACTGCGTGTTCGAGGACAATAATTGCTGCCAGGACAAGGAGGGGCTGAAAAGACAGGGGCTGAAGGGATTCGCCTATACCAACGTGTGCATTACCATATTCTGTCTTCGCGCGCTCACCACCCTCCACAGCACCTTTTAATTTCACGTATGGCCTTCACCACGTCGTTGTCGAGTGCGGGCCGGTACGCTCTCGGTCGTTCTACAAGGACGAATCAGGCTGATTGCTTGCCTTAGTTCTGTCTATGCCCTGTGACCTGCGGCAACCGCGTCGCCCAGCGCCCGCGCCAGTTCCCGATCGAAATATTCAAGACGCCGCTCTGCGGGTGGGGCGTCCGCACTCCGGTGGACATCGTCAAAGGAATGGTGCTTGGCGTGTATACTGGGTGCGTTCCTTCTTGCCTTCGCGCGCTGTTTGCCTGATTGAGCGTTCGCACAGGCAACTCATGTACGTTCTCCGCACGATAATTGTGGCCACCGCCGCCTAACAGATGTTTCCTAGTATGCGCGCTGAAGCGGAAAAGCTCAAGGGGAAAGCCAAAGAAGTATTGCTTCGACCTCGACTACAATGATCACGACGAACGCAAAAACTTGTACACTGTCGATTCGCGCCGGTATGGTAGGTGCCTCGCTTCTGCCCCCTCCCCCGACAGCTGATTGGTTCTCCCAGGCAACTGGACCAGGTTCATCAAGTGTGTACCATTTGCCTCTAAATTGATTACGCATTGATCGCGGTTGTCCGCAGCCACTCGTGTGCGCCGAATCTGCGCGTACAGCCGGTCGTGTACGATACCCTCCCACAGGTGTGTCTCTGTTCTCCTGTTCTCTCGAATGTATGAAGCTAACACGACGGTAGCAAAACATTGCCTTCCTTGCGTTCATTGCAACTGACGACATTCCCGCGCGGAAAGAGCTCACTTTTGACTATGATCCCGAGGCACAGCGGGAGTACCTGGCTGCCTTGTATGAGAAACGAACGCCCCCGCCAATGCAGAAAGGGGCGACTGTGTGTGGGTGCGACGCAGAGCATTGTAGAGGATGGGTCAGGACGTAGGAGCCGTTGAGATTTGTTTTGTGTATCTAACAAGTATTTAATGTAAAGGGAATGTATCTTGCTGAAGCGTCATGAGCGACACCCACCAAGCGCACTGCACATTTACCAAGATGACCCGGTTGGCCGACCTATCCTACCTATCGCACCAGCAACCGCAGACGTTAGAGGGCGTGTGAATATCAAGGCGCATCATTTCCGCATTGGGCTTGCGATCAACGAGCGATACTGGGCTCATTCCCTCCTCCTTCAGGCTCGCGTGTTTCTTCGGCTTAGTCACCCCATTACCTCCCCCTTCCATCGCATCCCTCTCCATGTCTGCATCTGTTTTTCCTTCCCCCAGAAATACGCACCGCCCGCCGCGTCGAGTCCTCCACGCAACCCAGATTTGTTTCCAACGCCGTTTCTTCTTCCGTGGTGTCTCTTGACCGCCAACATCTCCTCCACCTCATGCCCAGTGATCAGCCGCTCCGTCCCGGCGACCCTTGCCAGGTATCTTCTACTTATGCAGTCCTCCCGCCTGGTTCTTCGTGGTGCCCGCGCCACACCTCTTTCTCCTCATCCCCCCTTCTTCCTCCTTCCTGTGTCTCATTTCTTCAATATGTTTCCTGGTCCCTGGTCTCGACTCGCCTTGTGCTTACTCCTCACGCCATTCGGCGGGGCTACGGGTTGATGCTGCGACACGCCTTTCACGCTACGCATCGATCTCCTGTCCCTCCCTCCCTGCCTCACATCCCTTTGTCCCTGAAAGTAATCGAAACTCGGGGTTAGGTTCCGAAGGCAAGCACCCACGACTGCCCTCGACGAATTCCTCTCTCCGCCTGCGATCTTATAGTCCCTCCCGCTTCACGTGTCGTCCTCTCGGGATTCGATTCCCCTCTCTGTCCATGCCAAATCGATAACCTGCATCCACGACTCTCCTCGTCGACACTGGATATGCCCTTCTTCTTTGCTTAGCCAGGCGAGCCTCGGGTACGAGAAATTTTGGTTGCCCGTGATGCGATCCAAACACTGCGTGTAAACTTGCCGGGTTATCTTTCAGTCAGTTTACTTGGAATTTTATGTTGTAAATCAAGCCAAATCAAGGTCTTCATCTATAGAGAGTGTAAGGTGTGTAATCAAGTCTCTGGACATGTTTGCTAGCGCTATAGCCAGTTTGCAAGCTTCTCAGGTTCATTGTACCGCGCCGGTGCCGCGTCAATGCGTGTCACTGCGGCGGCAATGCGCGTCAAAAACGCAAAGTTGTTCTTATTGATTATCTCAAGATGGCATAGGGCTCTCACTTTGGTTTCTGAGCCTCCGAGCGGTTCGATGATACCGATTACGGAGTCACTTTGCGATTTCTCCTTAAGATTCTGCACTCGCCTTTCCTACGTAGCGCGCTGCCCGCTGTCCTTGCGCCTATATCGATTCGACTACGCGTCTGGACGTCCCGGACTGGCATTTTGCGGCTACTGGGATGAAGCACATCTCTCGGGGCTTTCACCACTCAAATGGAAACTTGGACAACTGTTGTGAGATAAAAAAATAACTAGCCGCAGGTACAATTTCAGCACTAGTTTTCACTGCTAATATACTAAAAGTTAGGATTTCACGAACGTTTTGCAGGCGTCCAGAAGCAAGCCTTTTGTTCAGAGGGATTAATGGACAACACGGGTTCAAGGTAGGACATCGTTGCGTACCGAGATCACTAGACCTTCCGCGCCTTCTGCTCCGCACAATTCAGCTGAATGTTCTCGGGTCCATTAACTGAGTTGGTGCTCTGAGAGCCTGCCGACGTGCCGCCTACGTTCATTCCGCGGAACGACGGGAGGTCAAGGTGCGTCGGAGGTTCAATTGCATTCGCGGCGGAGCGGATTTCGTCGCGGGAGTTGAGTGTCCACATTGCGGCCATCGCATACAACTTGGGAAGCATGACTAGGAGTGTTAAGGTGAGCCATAACTCACTAGAGCCTTGAAGCTCGATAGAACCAGTACACACCGTTTGCGACGAACTGCGACCACAAACGCCGTTGAGGGTATCGTTGATGACTCGGATTGTAGGGAACAGAGGGTAGAAACGAAATCGACCAACGCACATAATGCCCCTGGCGCGGCGGACTGGCGATTCAGTGGTAAGTGGAGTTCGGTTTCTTGGAGAGGAAGAGATACTTGCCTGTATCGTCAGCCGGAGTAGCGAGCTTAGCATGGATGCCGTTGGTCCTTGGCGGATGACGGTTTTAGAGTGTCGCTAGATGGGAGCGTAAATGAAGGCAATACTAGAGGGATTCAATGCGCACTAGCAGGTAAAACATTATGCTTCCCGTCTGGAGGATATCTCCACCCATTGCGAGCCCAAGATGTAAGGAAACTATAATCAGAATGTGTGAGAATCCGGTTAATCTGAGATGGACTGAAATTAACACACTTAAGAGGCCTGCAGTGGATCGACTCTTGAAGAAATAGGCCTGACAACGCGCTCAGTGTCGTTGATGGATGGATATATCCGAAACACACCGCAAGGCTTGCTGCGACAACTGCGGAAATGAACAAACTTATGGCGACAACGATGATGTAGACGTTATGAGATAGTGTCTCAGAACAGGCTGAGTAAAAGGCGGATACCCCAGAGAACGGAAAACACCCACCCAAAGACGATGACAGAAAAAAAATTGGACATAGAGCGCGATGCCGGCTGCGAGGGTTAAATTCATCTGTGCCAACCGTTGGTGTGCGGCTTGCAGGTTTTCGGACAGAGTAGCATTCTGGGTCGATATCATCGCGCTGAGCGGCATGTTAACGCACAGTTCTCATAGAAGAAAAGAAGCGCACAAGACTTGTGCGGTTTTCACCGCAGTCAACAGCGCAAGGCCGGCCACGAAGAGTTTCATCCACACGGAGTCCCGCTGGTTCACATTCGTGTAGTGGGCGAACTGCGCGCACAGCACGCCCTGTAAAAGGAAGTCCACACCTATTGTGATATACTGACACTCAAAAATTAACCATGGTACCGAGGTGACTGGAAATAGGCAGACCGTAGACAGAGCGGGAAGAGAGGGCATTTTGGGTAGTCAGAGTAGGTATACACCAATATGTAGAGGAGAATCGTACAGGCGGACTATCATAGCCGTAATTGAAAACGACAAGTCTGAGAAATCTCACAATAGATTACTTACGAAAATAGTTTCGCCAATTAAAATCAACTTGGACCTACCCGATCAATTTCGTCTACACTTCACCATGCCAAGCCAACTTGAAATGGGGCGTCGGGACTAAAATTCCGGATAGGGGGAGCGATGGGGAGGATTTTTGGGAAGGCCGTAAAAACTTCGTCATAGGAAGATGAAAAACGGCCAGGAGAGGTACAGCAGGGTCAATAAAAAACACTTACATCTTCTACTTACTCACCTCAGTATGTCCCAAGACAACAATTCCAACTAGAAAGTGGCCGAGGGCGAGATTCAACAATTCTGCAGATCAAAGTGCGGGCCTTTGTAGCAGACCCTGCAGGGTCCGGACACAGTGCGGAATTTGCCGGAAAAGGAAAACTGGCAAGTTGATTGATTCGGAGACCGAAAGTAGATTGATTCGGGTAAGAGCAGGGTAACGGGTTCGTAATAAGGTCCCCGCGCTTCGGCATCCCAAAGTGTGTCATAGTCGGCGGTGTGGCTGGACGGAGCGTGGGTACCCAGAGTTTCTGGACTGGCTTGGCCCGGTGCCCGCAATGCCTGAATACAAACCTCTTTGTGGCTTCGGACAATTTTGAGGGTTTTAAAGTTTTCCTTGGTCAGCCGAGAACTGCTCCCTGGGCGTGGTTTTGCTTCATTATACCGGCCTCGGACAGGACAAATTTTTCTTGCCCAATGTCTCGTGGGGGTCATTGCAGGTATGAGGACTTTGTCTGATATAAAAAGTAACTAGGTGCGCGTGCACAGAGGGTGGATGGATGGTTTACATTATTCAATACCCTACTGCTGATCATGGTTTAAATAGGGCTTCTGTCAAGCTTCTGTCGCACAGTTCAACTCATGCTGAAAATAGTCACTGACGGTGGAGGATACAATTTCCAACCTGAGGAAGAACAACATAGGGTCATGAGTGAAACCAATGCCCAATAATCACATAGTTTTCTGATCTAAAAAGGTGTCCGAGTCACGGCACAGCGGCACATAATGCACAGACTCAGATTGTGAATTTCGGAATGGGAAGTTCGAAATGAGGACCCGGACGAAGAAGTACAGAACTTACACTCCTCGCAAACTCCGGATAATTTGTTAACAAAATTTCCTCCCCCAACATGTGTAGCACGTTATTTGGTCCGGGGGTGATCGCATGTAGAATGGAAGGTCTAGTGGCGTTCAGCGATCAACCGAGGGAAGGAAAAAACCTACTCAACAAGTCCAGCTCAGTTTCTGGTCTCTGAGACTGATTTCACACACGCGGCGTTCTAAGCCGTTTCGGACGCTGGTTTGCGCCGGGCATTACTCTGACTCTGTTACCAGGGGGGTCTTCGTGTCCATTGTTCAAGAATTTGCAGAATTCCCCAAGCGAATCTAAGACACCTAGCTCTTGCAAAGTGAATTCCTAGGGGTGATCGCTTTCCCACTGATCTCGTCCATTGCACTGGCCGGGCGGAAAATCTGGTCTCAAGACCATCCGACGACTTGGCATAGAAGCAAGAACGATATGCTGCTGGGGATCTCAACACACTTTCCATCAAGAGAAGATGCGGTGTCTGGGTGACTAAAATGTGCGGAGGAAACGTTCCGGCACTGTGAAAGGCGAGGAGCTCCAAATTCCACAGTTTTGGCCCCCGCCTGGAATTGAAGCAGGACTCGGCGACCATTGGGAGCATACCATCTTGTCTCGCCCTTTCCCACGCCGTGGTTCGCCGGTGAGTAGAGAATCAAGCAAGCGGTATAGAGACAAGAAAGTGCTGCATCTCTTCACTTTAAAGCCTGGCTGAAAGTCTTTCTTCTACCACTTCCTACTCTAAACAACCGTTGAGAGATGTGTGCGATCAATTTAGCCACGCGTCCTTTGCTTTCCCACGGTTAGTTTGAGTCTTGGGTAACGAAGAAAGGAGGAAAGCGGTGTCGAAAGTGGTGTTCAACTTCACCAGCCGTCGTACCGGATGATATCAATGAATACAAACGGATGCCAGACCCTGTTCCGTTCCGTTCTATTTCTATATACATACACCATACCTGGCTCTAGGAGCTAGGCGGCAGTACATGCAGCTAAACTAGATGTGGGGTTGTAGGTAAAGTAGCTAAAGTGGGTTTTATGGTACTGATTATATATATGTATCGATAGAGAGAACCCTGGGGACCAGATGAGGCAGCAGAGGGGATGCTACAATGTGGTTAGAAATATCCAATAATTCGGTGCCGAAACCCTATTCAAGTCCTCTCCCACAGGATCGGTTTTGAAGTGTCTGCGGAGACCGTCTAGGCCGCACTATGGGGGATTTGCGGGGACGTTCTGTCCATTGACACGTAGTATGGGATGATGGAGGCGCTGCTTGTCATCGCAACACCAGTACGATCTGACCCCTCACGGGTGCATTGAAGTTCTACGCGCAGGTATATGACCATGTTGACGAGTCCAACCATTACCGGTGAAAGGTCTCTCGCGACGGTTCGCAATGGGGACCCAATTTCACGTGTGACTGCAAAGAAAAGCGCCCAGAGTCTGTCGGTAAGGTACGGGTGAGACGGAAGATTACTGGACAGTCGACGTGAGAGAACGCACGTCCATACGGCGGCGCTTTCCAGAAGAACAATAAGCACAGGCTGAGGGTTATGTGAGACAGCCGAAGGTTAAAGAAAGGTGCGCATACCCCGAGAGTTTCGGCCCCTAATACGTGCTCCACTGTTCGCTTTGTCTTGCAAAATTTCCATATCGTGAGCCCTAAGTGGATGGTCAAACCTTACGGCCCAGCTGAAACATTTCCTGCCTATGCACCTGTGCAGTAAGCATCGGTTCTAACGTGAAGTTAGAGGGTTGAAGTCTTCAACGAAACAGCATGACTTACACCAGAGGCAGAATCCAGATTGCGTTCGCCCAGCCCGCGGCGGGGGTGAGTGACACTTGCGCCCCGGCCACCGGTTGACACTGTAAATATATGATTGCACACCCGACAACTATGGGATATTCAGTATGTCGTTTTCATTGAATGAGGGTTAAATCACTCGAAAACCCAAAGCAAGTCACAACGGGAAGGATTATCACAGGGAGACTTCGATTCCAGATGAGCCACAACCGGTGAATCTTAATCTTTAACTTGGCATGTGCATTCAAGTTGTGCGAAAGATGGAAGGCTTACAATCGCCGCATCTCCTATTAACATGGATGCTACGGTTAATAAGCTCCGCGCGGTTTGCACCTCTTGCGTTTCTAAGTAGAACCGACCGGCGTCAGCCGACCCCACGATCGCGTCGAAAAAGCGAACGATGGTCAAAATCCAATGCTGATTGTCGTCGTAAGATTGGGCCCAGCATACGGTGTGTAGGGAAATGCGCACCGAGCCAGACGCCGCGGATATGAGGATCGTGAAGAGGACGACGGGATTCCAGACCAACAGTTTTGGGACCTCGTGCCTTGAAAAACGGAGGTGCAAGGTGGTGCAGGCGGAAATGAGAAGAAGTGCATAGAGGAGGGTTTCCAGTACCACTACCGCCATGTTTACCGCCAGCACGAACTTGGAGGACATTGCGAATGGGTACAAGGTAAGAGGTGTTCGCACGGGAATTCCCCACTAAATTTTACTGGTTATAACCGACGTCCGGCACTTTCCAGTGCAGACAGACCATTCTAGACCATTCAGGAGTCAGGACTTGCCAATCTCCGTGACCTAAGAGCCGTCGGCATTACACCAGCACTCAGGATAATATTAGAGCTCGCCATAGTCCCATTTCGGAACATTCCGAGTTGCAACATGCAGTGTGCACCGCTAGCCAGTGAGATTTCACACATAAATAACTGTCTCGCCCCTGATTTCTCGACTCAATGGACTTTCAAGAATATGAATCTATCACCCATGAAATTTGGCACGTTGCCTGAATTATGACACAATGATTTGCCAGGGCTTAACCCATCGTTTGTGTGTTGGCTTTCCAGAAGTATGATGTTTGGCCACAGGTTGGCTAAGATATGAAGACTGTCCTTCTACTAGGAGGCACTGTTCAACCGACCACCTGTGGCCGATTCGGCTCAGCCCGGAAAAGCAGCCTGTTTATTTTTCCCTCTAAATTCTATTTTCGAATGGCACCTGGGGATCGGCAACTCTGAGTGGCGGATCCATCCGAAATCATAGCTTTAAGCGGCCCCTGGCTTTGAGCATATTGAGTCGTATAAGAGCAAGATTATTTTCGGTTTACCTGATCGCACTTTATTGTAATTTCGGCCGAGGTGGCCGATCTGATATTCACACGGTTCCATTCCATGCCAATAATGAGTATCACTTCCGGCCCTCCACCTCTAAGTCCTCTGTGGACCAAACGCACCGCTAAGATCGTGAGCTCTTCACGAACTGTAAGCGGTCAAGCTATTGTTATTTGTGTGTCAAAACAGTACAACTGCTCGACGAGCAGGCACAACCCCTACCGCCTTGCTCTCTAGTCTCTCGTAGACAGACGCTACAACAATCACTATGGAGCCAGACCAGGTTGAATTTCAACAAGCGTTAGGATAAAGTTAACACATCAACCTAAGATGGGCTGACCCTAGGTTGAATCGATTTAACCTATGTTTTAGGACGATAGTAGTCCTACGTATTTCAACCTATGGCTTGAGTAGTTTCAACAGGGAAGCACCGCCTCCTCAATTCGACCTATGGCGATTTCGACCATTGGGTCTGTAAATAAGTTGAGGCGGAGTTTGAGGTCGAAATAGAATTTAACTTTATTTTGCACTTCAGGGTGATCTTGCACTTCAGGTCGATCGATAGTATATCTGGTCCTACGGGCTGTGTGTAAATAAACACACGATATTTGGCGACTCTCTTTATAAGTTACAGCGACTATTTCCACAGTAAAAAGTACAAGGCAGCCTCGGGGGAATGGCCATACAGTATTAGTCGATATCACAACCTAAAACTAACGCAAGGTGCTGGAACGACCCAACAACGAGATCGAATTCCCCGCCCTCGAGCTTACTAAGGACCTCGCCCTCCACGTTGCGATCCTCGGAAAGTCGGCGCACATAGATGGTCTTCATCCCGGCGCTCCCTGCTACTCGCAAGTCGTCCGAGCGTGCGGAAACAAGGGCGCAGTTTGCGAGCGGAATCGACATGCTTTCAGCGGCGGCGGAGTAAGCTTCGGACATCCTGGGAAGGGATTTAATGAGGCGGTCAAAAGAAAAAGGAAGGAGAGAGAGTACGGTATACGTGAGCCCAAAAGTCCAGCGGATAGGCAGACATCCCACGTCAAGCCCGCATGTTTGTTCTTCGAACAAAAGGTAAGATTGGGAACGAGTAGTAGAAAGGGCACATACAATTTGAGTTTGTTCGCGCAGGGTGAGGTTGGAGAGTGTCGAAAGAGTCTTGATGCTCTTTATAACGTGCAAATCTTTAGTATCGGCCCATGCTGCGACGGTAAATATGGTTGGAGATCCAGAGAGGAGGTTTCAACATACCGTTAATACGATCCCAAGTCTCGACCAACCCGTTTCGCACTGTCGCTGACCAGCGAGCCCCAAGCTGCTTCTCATACTTGCCTATGAGCTCGTCCAGTGCCTTGTACAAGAAATAAATACCCACAAGTCGGTGAGATTCAGGACATGGCTTACCGATCGATAAACACTGCTGCGAGCCGATGTGTCCCCGTGCGCGGCAAGACCACGTCTGGAGCAATACGTGTCATTTAAGATCGCAATATTTAAGAGGAGGAACGCGCAGTGTCGCAAGGAACAGGTCTCGCCATTTGAAGGCGAAATTATCCCAGTCGATCGCCTTGACTGTGGGGATGAAAGCGCACGTCAGTCACCAGAAGGTACAGTCAAATATTATTTCGTTACTCTTCGCAACGTTCGTCTTGTTCGCCTGGCGTCGCAACTCCTCCGTGACGGTTCCATGCCAATCCAGCACCGTCCCATCGAGGTCGAAGAACAGAACCTCGACCTTTGTAAGGCTCGAATCGTCGTCATACGGGAATCTGTGAATGCATTTATTTAGAACACAGAGGCCAACAACGACGAAATTTCCGTGTACATGTCGTCTGGTTCATTTAACGGGATCCGACCGAAGGTCGACTGCGCCGAGGCCGGGGTTCGGCGGCCAGCCGTAGGGACATATGCCGCAGGTGCGGGCTTTCCGCGTGCCGTCTGCGTGTTTTGGCCCATGCGCGAGCCACTATTGTCTGTGTCGCACATGAGCTCGGGTTTCCTGATAATTTTGGAAACACACTACGGGTATCCGGCTGTGCAAACTCAGTTTGTGCACGCTTCTGTTGTTCTTGGAAGGCAGCAAGTCTGGCGGCGTCCGCCGAGACTGTCGGAGTGTGGACGGCTCTAGTGCGGGTTTCATTGCGCGTTGACAGGGACTCTAAGAAGAGGGTCATTATGTATGTATGGGAGATTTTCATTCATGAAACGCACCAAGTATCCGACGTTGCTCCTCAGCAAGCTTGGCCTGAGAGTCGTTACGAGGGATTTCTGTCGCCGCAGATAGTGATCAAGACTCCATCCAGGAGAGCAGGGGGTCGCTCATACGCACCGGGAGAATGAGCCCTGTTGAGACGAGCCTGTTCTTCGGCGAACTTGGTCTGGCTGACTTTGCGAGGGAGTTCTACATTTCGGTGATGTAAGAAAACATTACAAGCACACAATTAAAGAAGTCCGAGTACCAGGAGAATGGGCTCGGTGAAGGCGGGCTTGTTCCTCGGCGAATTTAGAGTGGGCGTCATTGCGGGGTATTTCTGGGATTCCTTAATTTACTTTCTCAACACGATGAAGATCAAGTACTGACCTGGGGAATGCGCTCGATGAAGGCGTGCCTGTTCGTCTGCGAATTTCTTCATCGCTTGGTCGGCGACGGGGATAGGAATGGCTGATGAAATATGTGAATCAAAAGGCGCTAATTTTATAGTATGGGGATTACCGGGAGAATGCGCTCTTTCCATCCTCGCCTGTTCCTCCCTGAATTTACGGATTCTGGCCTCATCGATACCGGCAGCTGTGTCCTCAAAGGGATGGCTTCTGGGAAAGCGATTATCCAAAAACGAACGATAAGGAATTGAAGCTCTTACGGACGAGTTCCAGATCTGGCTGACGTTGAAAACGTAGACATATAGCTGAAGGGATAGGTGACTTACGGCGAAAGTCCCGCCCCGTTGTACATCGCTCCTGCAGAGGGATCAGTCTTGCGGCAAGTAGAGCGGATATTCAAGACGCACTGGATCCTGGCCTGATACTGTTAAGAAGCGACGCATGATTCCCTGCATGACTAATATAAGCTTCCGAAGCCTACCGCTAAATGCGGCGAAATTCACCCAGCGAAGACTTGGAGCGTGTGTGCCCCAGTGCTGGCGACCCCCGTTGTGTCAGGCCCTCTATGTTCCACTCGGGTGAGCCTGACCCGCTGGAGAAGTCCCCGACAAAGCCGCCGATGCGCGACTGCGATCTGTCCGCGGACAAGTCGCCCCAGCTCCCGTTCCCGCCGTTTCGCCTCATCTGCTCGCGAAGGACTTCGTCCTTGAAGCGCTCCGTGCCTGCCTGATCGAGAGCAGACACCGCCTCATTGTATTCCGCCAAAAACTGCTGCTTTTTGGCCTTATCGTCCCGGGCTTGCTTCATCTTATCTAGTAGCTCCTGCTTGGCACCTCGGAGAGCAGGTTCGAGCTCAGTCTTGATTTGTGCGTGCAGCCGTTGCTTGAAGGCTTTCATGTCTTCGGTCTCCTGGGGAGTCATGGGCATCTTGGGTATGTGGAACGACAAAACGTCGCTTCGTGGGCTCGACTACCTCGAGGCGAACGCCTCGAGGCCGGGTGGACTCGGAGCGCTTGCCGGATTGACAGGTTCAAAACGATCAGGTGACAAAAGCAATATTGATTCGCGAGAATGGCAAGACGCGCTTATCCCCATAGACCAAGTTCACTTCCCTCCTGAGAAATGGGCAACCAGGTCGGCGAACGAGTCGAAAACCAGGTCAATTTCACCCCCTTCCGACTTGGTTCTCACGTCCTCTTGACCCCTCGGTTCTTCTGCAGCCCTCTTCACATAAATCGTCTTCATCCCCGCTCGCGCGGCTCCCCGGAGATCCCATACATGCGCTGCCACCATGGCACAGTGCTTTGGATCCAGTGTCATATGCTTCATTGCCCCTTCGTAAACTTTGGGGTCGCTGCATGGCCATATGGGAAATTGATTTTAAAAGAGCAACGCAGGAAATGAGTAACTCACGGCTTGAAAGAGCCGAAGAGCTCCGAGGAGAAGATGACATCCCAGGGAAGGTCGGAAAACTTTGCCACGTCAACTAGCAGCCTGGTATTTCCGTTCGATAAGGCGACAATAATTGTCTGCTTCTTCAAGGCATACAGGCTAGCGGTTGCGTCCGGCCATCCTATGCCAGTAATTTGAGTCTAATGCCAAAACCAGGAGAATGTGAGACCTTTCAAACGGTGCCAGGCGTTGTTCAAATTCTTCCGCTCTGCCTCGTCAAGCACTTTACCAAAATGCTCCCACTCGGGGGACTGTAGTGTCTTATCCAGGATCTGGTGGGGATGTAAGCCTCCAAGTTTAATGAGGGTGGGTGATTTGTTCCCACCGTGCGGTGCAACTCGTCCATGTTCAGCTCCCCTTCATCTCCCTTGGAAATTTTGTTTCTGCCTCCGAATGTAAGCGTGAATATTTTGGACCGGGAAGTTGAACTGACATGTGTTCGATGTAACCAAGTCTCCAAGTTTTCGAGAAGGCGCTCCAATCGCCATCTAGCGTCCGGGATAAGGGAGCTCACACAGGCTTGGGAACAAATACTCACTAACTCCATATTTTTCCCCCAGAGTTTGAAGCTCTGTGGTCAAGGAGCCATGCCAATCCAGAGTGGTGCCAAATACGTCGAAGAAAAACGCCTTGACGTCGCTCAGGCCAGAGTCCATATTGCTTGAAGGGCAGGGAGATACTGGGGTGAGAGGCGTATGAAGTCACTATTTATGTGGCGCTGGGAATCTTCGTCAGCGCGAAGGTGCTTAGGGTCAGCTGCCATTGAAATCGGCGGACTTCGGAAGCCGAAACGCGGGCCCACGCGTCCCAAAGTGGAATCATCAATGATCTTGACCACACCTCTTACTACTAGTCTCTTAGGTGGATCCTTAGAGAAAACACGTGATGCTGGCGATGGACTCCAATTGCAAGACGGCTTGACCAAAAACCCAGATTTACTCCGGAAGAATCGCGAGCTCCAGAAAATCAGGATGCCAAAACAAATTGGTTTCCATCAAAGCAATTTAAATTCCACTTCCCCAATATCTCTTTGTCTAGAGCGCTATTTCTCTCGAAAAAAGCAACAACATCTTGAATGTATTCTGAGGCAATCTTGACATTCAGCTTCCGGAGAAGAGAAGCGTTGCCTGCCAGAAAACACCGCAATGTCGATTCCATTTCCCTCAAACCGGCATCAGCGTGGCGATGACTGACACTCCTCAAATATTTTGACACCTCTGTAGAGCATGTATCATGTGCCAGGAAATTTTTTCAGAGAGTATTTCAGGGAAAGAGGCTAGCTTCGAAAGGTACGACTCGCCATCAAAACCGTGGACACATCAGTACGATAGTTGTGGTTTGTTATTCAACGCCCTCTTCACCTTTACACCAACAACTTGTTCCTTGACCGCATTCTCCGATGATTACACCGCGTTTCGAGTGCAGCCAAACCTCGGAATCGGTGGTTATTCAGATCTACTGCCCCTCAGTTCGCGTGCGGAATCTCTATCTCGTCTGGTGGCATAAATCTTACTCCCGTCTTTTTTCTCGGTCAAGTAGGCGGCAGATGTGGAAATACACGTCGATGACACGCTTTTCACGATTCACATCAACCCATACTTCCTCCGCCTCAACTTTTCCCATCCAATTCTCGAGGATGAAGAGTCTATGGCGAAATACGACCCGAGCTCTGGTTATTTGACAGTCACTTTAACCAAGGAATCCAAGGGCCAGGTGTTCACCGATCTGGATCTTCTTTCGAAGCTGTTAGCGCCTCGACCATCTCAACACGCACCATTGATTGAAGTCGTCGGCCAGGAAGATGCTGACCCTGAGGACGATCTCATCGCGCGAACAAATGCATTGTCCTTGGAACAGGAAGACATTTTGCTTGGTACGATGACTAGTTCACAAAACATCATGCCATTTCATGCTTAACGTCTCCAGCGGCGGAGAATGACTGGCAAATACCACAAGAAGTGCCGACCGCAGATCCGCCTATTACCACAACAATTACAGCGAAGTATGGGTTCTTAAACTTACACTGGGGATACTTTAAGCACGTCTCTCATACGGAAAATGAAGTCAACGAGCTGGGTTCGGATGTCGAGACATGTACTGTTCAGGAACGACGCCGAAGACGTCGGCAACATGAAAATGAAAAATGGGATGAAGAGCATTACATGTCTGACTCGCCTCTCACCCTTCGGCCGCAATTAACGCTTTCCTTCAGGGCAGATTATGCGGACGACGAATACATCCAAGAACTTACTTTGTGGAAAAATCCCCGCGTCCTCGATAGCGCTCCGTTCCAATTCACCGATGAGGAAAACCTCGCACTACTCAGTCTCCCGCGGAAAGAATGTAGGTCGAGCGCAATGTACTGCCTCTGTCACTGAACGTTTTCAGACCTTACGGATGCGCGTCAAATCAAAAGTATCTGCCTAACACTGGTATCCCTCCTGTTTTCGTATGCATACGATGCGCGCACCACGCAGGGCGATTCTACTCCAGAAAGCGCCTGGACAATATGTTCATTAATCCCCGCGTTCTCGGCCCTCGACCCACCGCCTTACACCGCTTCCACTAGCACTTCATCCACTCCTTCTCCATCGGACCTCGCTGCCTGTCTGTCCCAGTCGTATCGCCGGTGCCTGTGCTTCCCTCTTTACCGATCGTTCTCACTAGCAGAAGCCTGCCACGCAGACGTCGCCGCGTTATTCTCGCTGGGTAAACGGGCCATCGTGCGCTGCCTCCTCGAGACCAAATATATCCTCGAGCATCACGAGGTGTATTACGTTTACAGCAAAATATGGTTAGAGGATTTCTGTGTCTGGGTGCAGGCTTCTGCGATGTGCGTCTCTTTGTCACGACGTTTGCGTTGGTCCAGCGCTTACTGAGTATCTCTTTGCACAGCGACGATACCCTTTGCGAGATCGGTGCGGCGCTAAAAGGCCTGAGGGTGCCCAAGAGTGTCATTGGTTGGGACCTCGAGGAACTGGAAGCTGCGACTCAGGATGTCCAGTCCCGTCAAGCTGACAGCGACGACGAGTCTGACGAGGAGGCTGAGGCGGCACGGCAGCTCTAATTGCTGAGGGAATCGAAACGCCACTTGGTTCGCTTAATCTATTCACGATCTGCGCCGACAGCTTGGCTATCTAACGCTTACCTTCACTGAGTCCTCGAGGGCCCCTGTTAGATCTCCGAGCTTCTCGGGTCGCATTCTCGTCTGTGCTTGCTCCCTATGACTGCGGACACCGGGTCCCTCCCCTTTCACATCGCAACAGGCGTCACATTCCTAGGGTGCGTTAACGGCGTTGAGCGTTGTTATCGTGGGCCTTCAGCGAAGATCGCAAGTTGCCTTGCTTCAAACCGCAGTGCGCTAGCTTCGACAGTGGGAAGGCTTTTATCGCTTGCACCACGCCCATAATGGCGGAAATTATTGATGCTTATTACCCTGATGGCTCCTCTTCAACGGCGATAATATATTCTTGATGGCCCAGATGGCCGATTAATACCTGACCGTGGATTAATTGACCGTGTAGAACGGCCACTGGACCAGTGATCAGGCTCCTTCCCTGCTGTTTGCTGTCATTTGAAGTTACCCAAAGCCCTCTAGGTATATTACGCTGCCCTAGAGGTGAGATTTCAACTGTTACAAGCTTTAAGCTCCACGAGTCCCGGTGTCTCAGCAACAATTACGGCGGCTGAGATATCAATGGCTCAATATTGGACTCTTCTTTGCTGGCTTCACGCGGGTGCGTAATGAAAGGCTCGTTGACAGTACCAGTCCTCGCCCAAGACCATCGAGGTGAAAGACCTGTATCTACTAACCCGTATCATGCTCTCAGAGATCACTTTCACCGCCGCCACGACCGCAGAAGGGATTTGCCGCGATCTATGAAGCTCAAGTTTGGGCCAAGAACGGTTAGCCTGCCACCCTCTCATCATCACACCCGCGCATATCTGGTCGACTGTAGAGCCAAACGACTAATGCTGCGACACTGCGTAGAAATGCGACCTAGACAACTGCTGGAAAGTTATAAGAGGGGAGAATACTAATTTCCTTTCGAAGAGGTCGCCCGATCAGGCACCTGCTTCAGTGTATGCGTTTCCCACGTAGGTCTTCTTCCTCCATTGATGTTCAAATTTTCTTCTCAGCTTCCTTCGATATTTACAATGCCAGTGGGCACCGTGTTACTCAGGCTGACCAAAAAGATGCGAGTTCAAGTCTAACGGCTTGTCGTGACTTTATCTATGTTTGCCAGATCCAGGATGAAGAACAGTTGACTGCAGCAGGAGGGACGTCAGAGCACTCGGCCCCTCGGGACCAGTGACGCCATTGAGGCCACTCCATGTCCAGACCCTTGTTTGCCACGCGACGGGAAGGTTCTGTTCTATTACTCTGGCGGCGCATGGAATATTCCTGCACAAGATTATGTCGATGTGTGGCCTTCAAAGTCGATGTCTACTCTGAAACTGCGAGGGAATCTCACGCGTGAAGCGTACGCGGACAAGTAAAAAGGCTTCTATTTCGCAGTGGAATTTGAATCCTCGGGAGCAGAATTTTCGCCGAAGGGTTCGAAATAGACCTTCCAATGTGGAAAGTGGCGGTTCACACGAGCATTTTTAGGCAAACCTCGCGTGCTCGGCCGAGTCATGCAGGATGTCCTATTGGTCGTAGATTTTTTAGCGACACGATTTCATGTGCGGGGAGGCGTTGAAACCTGTATGGTAATACATCACACGTTGACGCGACGAGTTCCTGCCGAACCGCCTTGGAAAGCATAAACAAGGTATCAGCCTCGTTCGCAGCTAATCCATTTCAGGGTCCGGAGAAGTAAGTATTGTGGTGAGTGGGTGCACAAAATGTGCGCGTAAAGGGCCGAGGTCCCCGTCCTCTACCAGAATTGCAATCGCCTCGGCGTTGGAGGCACAAGAATTTACCATGGACTCACTTCTGAGCTACACCTGTACCAGCTATTACCTGTCCACCCCTCGGTGTAGAAAACTCCAATTGAATTGCCGGCTTCAGTCCACTCGAAGCAGGTGCCAAGAAGAGAATATTCAATGCAGCTTGCAATACTTTGGCAGCTTCTTCGACCAATGGCTCCGTCTCCATTCTCTTATTTGAAGTCTTTTAACCACCCTGGACCTGGGAGGTTGGAAACTAATTTCTCATCTTGAAACCACCCTCCCCATCCAAGGAACGGATGCCTTACCGACTTACACTGTGCGGGTAGAAAATTGAATCTCTAGACCCATCAGTCCCATCACGAGTCTCGAGAAGATATTCAAGGGTACACTTACCTGGATTCCATTTTATGAGTCGAAACCTCTAATATTCCAAGCTGAAACGTGGCTGACAATTAAATGAGGGATCTTCGAACTGTGGGAAAGAGTACTGATCCCACCATCAAGCAAGCAACTGCCCGGAAAGACAGATTCAGTTTCGCTCTGAATAATTCTCGGCCTACTCAGGTAAGCTGATCCCATACCGTACAAAAGAACCGGTTTAACGGACCATGGGGGTAAATTGCAATGCCCACCATTGTGCGTGGTCAGCTCCCTAACACCTCCCTCATGTGGAGGGTTCTCCAGGATCTATAATTTTCCGCCATACCCTCTGGAATACGGATATGTTTGCATTACCCCGATTGCGACGTCATCCATGGTTTTCAAATTGCAAACGGTTGAAAAAGTCCTGTTATCTTCCTTCCCGCACTGCCCTTCAGTTTTGTGGGCTATGTGAATGGGAGAAAGAATGCCCTTGGATGCGACTGCGGTGGGAAGGGTGAAAATCCAGGCATTTTCATAATACGGACGCAGGGAGTCGAACCCAACAGCTGCTTCAACAGCAGTGCACCGCGCACCGCGTCCACTTGCTCACCACATTCTAAAACCGCTATGACCCTCTCCGCGTCCACTTTACTGTATCGATCTGTAGGGGGGCAACGGTCACGGTAACGGACCGCTGGTTGCGTTGCTTCCGTCACGGTAACGGCGGGACTGGTTGCCTAAAAAAATCGTGACAATGTTGAAAGAAAAATAAGAGAATAATCTGTGGTTAAAGGTAGGTCGGAACAGCCGTGAAACCGCGTTGTAGACCTCAGCAACACTGGATACACACTGAAGATTATCGGTTTTCAACTACAAAATTGTTGTTCCGTTGCCTTCACAAGCAACGGTCACGCTCACGGTGCCCTCCGTTGCCTGAAAAAGAGGCAACGGGTTCGTCACGGTCGCTGGGCCGTTGCTCCCCTACAGATTGATACAGTATTTATCATTTTCGAACTTCGTGGAACCTGTGTTTCCAGTAGTTCATGTGGTCCGGCAAATTAGATTCTAGTAGTAGACTTCCACACCGGCCACTACTAAGTCACCGTGCAAATCGCCCTCTTCCCCTTCCCACTGGCAGTAGCGCAGAGAACTCAATCACGCGCTATAACCTCTTCGCCCCTCGCTAGAATCAAAACTCCAGTCGATTGGGGCGGGATCGACGCAGGACGCCGGGCTCAGTTTATTTGGCCGGAAGTTCGGCTCCGCGGGCGGCGCTCGCACTTTTTGTTGTTCGTAAATTGCGCTTCCTTCCGCTGAGAACGTTCTCATATTGAATGAAACACCGAATTCCTTCCAAATTTCGAGAGGGAAGGTTCTGCATCACGGCCACTTGCGTTCGACTTTCTTGTTGTTCGTGGAGATTCTGTTCTATTACACGCTGCTCCGCTCTACCCTCGTTCCCTCCCTTCGGTTTCTGTGGCGGCCAGCGCTTTGAATCGTCGTACAGATGACCCATGGTGATACTTAGACGGTCCAACACTCTGTAAATTAAAAAAAGTGGCGAGTAGCCAGCAAATAAGTGGCGTTGTCGGCGTGCCGGGGTGCGATTCACGCGTGGGATTTCGCTGGGGCGGCGTTCGACAAGGGACAAGGTGAAGGCCAGGGAGGTAGATTCGAATCGCCTGCATGGACGAAGGGGGGAGAGGGATGTAATAATTATGAGGCGGCGTTGACCACCGACGGAATATTGAGCGCACTTTTAATTTGATGTACACCAGGCTGAAGTTGAAGATTTGGCGAGCTTCAGAGGGCCAAACGACGTGAATCGGAAGGTCACGAACGTCCTGCCGACGGCACATCGAGATATGCCCTTTAAGCTTGAGGCTGCCGCCACAGAACGCAGGGCGTCGCGTTTCCAGGACCCCGTGCCGTCATCCATTCATTGTACTTGGGAATCGAAAATCCAGAAGGAGAACACGAAAGTGAGGTGAAGGGGAGGAGGCTAAACGCATAAACGCATAATTTAAAATCCAATTTACTTTGAAGCGTGGCATGCGCGCGTCGAAGGTCCTTATTTAATCTTTATTCCCTATAGCGATAACTGAGCGATAGTTGTAGGGCGAGCAGTCGCGAATGGTCGACTAATTGATTTGATTTTCGGGCAGAGTTTAAGCCTTCCGTTTGAGCACATGGGAGTCTTGTTATTTAGGTTGCGTTGAGGTTTGGATGCGAGTAATTAGTTTATCGGCCCAGCTATAGACTTGAGTGTTGATGCAGGGTTTAGGTCGACCGGTACGTTAGGCGCGTTGGAGAAACGTCAGCTTGAAACCTGAGGTTGAGACGAAAGACTTCAGTTGCGCCCCTGCAAGGACGGCCCAAGCGAGCGTCCTCCTCTTGGATTCAAGGCACAGCACAGCGACGGGCAAGTCAGGTACGCATTGAACCTACCCCGGTGTACGACGTTGAGCGCTGTCAGTCCTGCTTGCTTCGTTGAATCATTTCATTTCGCTGGACAGACAGAGAGCCTTGGTTGATAGAAAGCCAGAGACAGCTCGGGCCCGGGTCGAGGCCCTCCCACACAATTGAAAGGACTTCGGTGTCGGGAGATCGCCGGGGACTGGCAGAGAACGACGAGTCCATGTCAGAAGTTAACCTCAGCTGCACCTGATTAGCGGCCATCGGGAATGGGTGGCGCTCCGGCATCGAATCGACTGGGACGACGTCCTGTTGAGCGGTTTCGATGGGTTCCAAAATGTATTTCTGTGAATGAATGCTTTATTGCTCTGCTCAACGTCATCTGGGGCCAATGAAACAAAATTACATTGGTTCCTCGGGCTCGTCCCCGATCGGCAGCTCCCTATGACGGAGGCATTGAATCACTGTCTCACCCCAGTTATTTCTTCGTTCATTTTTGCGCGAACCAAGGGATCCACGTACGGCACACGGCGACCTACCTTTTCGCCGGCGGGGCCTCCCGCGAAGTAACAATAATTAACGCTTGGCCCACTGAACGAGCCCTTCGCGCAGATTACACTTATGGCATGAGGTGGGCGTTGACCAAAGTTTTAAGCTTTGCTCTCGGGCACGCTAGCGGGCAGAAGGGGGGCAAAATCTACGTAGAACTGTGAGAAGAAAAGGAATTGAAAGTTTGGGACGACAGGAAGGTACCAGTGCGCCGCTTCTCGGCTCGGTGGAGGGTGCAACTGTGACGGCGAATTGATTACGATACGCCAGCGGGGAGTTGATTACGCTTCAAGTTGCCGGGCTCCGAGTCGTTTGCGCGAGTGGACGGAGTCGGGGCAAAATTTCCAACAGTGTACCTCGTTGAACAAGTTGAAACTGAAAACTTTACCTGACTTCAAGTTCAAACGGATTCGGAATGTCTTGGTTGTTGGTGCCGCGGATCAAAAGCAGTGATCGAAATAGACTCCTAGCAGCCCGATATGGAACCCTAGAACGGAGGCAGATTCAGCGTTAATAAATACAACCACAACCACACCAAAGAATTCTACTCCCCCACCTCAAAATTATGGACCTCTACTATCCCGCCCCCAAAAAACATTTCCCTCACTGGGCCGCCCTCGACGACTACAAGTACGACCCACCAGCGCCCAGGATTACGCTCGCCGGCAGTCTGGACCCCACCACAGGCATCTTCTATCGCACCCCCGAGCATCCCAGGCTACGCACCGCCCAAGCTTGCGAAAAGTGCAGGACTCGCAAGGCCAAGGTTAGTTTTTTGTGCGCTGTAATTCTTTTGGAATCGAGCCTCACCTTTCCCCACTCGCCGACAGTGCTCCGGAGACCACCCCGCCTGTGCTCGCTGCGTTGCGCGAGGTCTGCAGTGCGAGTACGCCAAAGAAGGGCGAGTGCGAGGTCCCAACAAGCCAAAATCCCGCGCCAATAGCACAGCGAGCTCCCACCCCTCGCCGCTCTCCCGCACCCCGGCACCGCTTCCCCCGTACGGCGACGACAGCCTCGTGAACATCAACATCAAGCGTAGGCGGCGGGCAACGACCATGAGCAGCAGCAGCGGCGGCGGGGTGAAGCTGGAGCCGCTGTCGAGCTGCCTGCCGCTTGCTTTGCCATCGAGTAGCTCGCACCACGGCGGACTGGACCTTCCCCTCGCGGCGTCCAAGCGTTTCTCCCTCCCCGCGTCGCTCTCCAACTCGTCCTCCATCCCATCCTCCTCCTCGTTGCATCCCCTCCCCCTTCACACCCTCAGCTCCGCGTACGACTACCACGGTGCTGGTTACGCCGAACCCTCCACCTACGCAGACTCGGCGTATACCGACTCGCGGCGCGGAAGCTTTGACCCGTCGTTTGCGACGCAGCCGTATCATGGCCATGCGCCGGACGTCAAGGTGGAGGGGTACGAAGACGCCGGGTACGGGCACGAGGCGGGGGTGTATTACGAGCCCCCTTCTGCGCCGTTCCACCTCGAGGCTGGGTACGCGGTCGACACTCCAGAGCACGATCTCGCTGCCGCTTTCCGTACACACGGCCTGGATGTCGCGGTTAGTGCAGATGGGAGGAGTACGAGTGCGAGTAGTACGCGCAGCGCACGGAGCCACAGTGCAAGTAGCGGGAGCAGCGGGTAAGTCTGGCTTCTTTTGTTATCAGTCTCATTCCTTGAAAATAATCGATACTAAACCCACCTCTTCGCAGACCGACCAGTGCCGTCTCGGGCTCTTATCCCCTCTTCCGCGCCACCTATTCGCCCCCACGGACCCAATCACACTCATACTCCTCGCCGCACCAAATGTCCTCGCCCGCCCACTCGCACTACCAGACGCCGCCGCACTCCGCCTCCGCATTAGGGTTCGTCCACTCAGGGTCGAACTACCACTCGCCCACGTCGCATGCCGGGTCATCCCCAATGCAGCGCTCGCCGTACGCCTCCAGACCACAGAGCGCGTATGGCGAGCAAGGTGGTGGGTATCCGCAGGACGGCGGACACTACTATCAGAGTGCGGTGTATGGTGGGCAGCCGGAGCAGACGGCGTACGCAGACGAGGAGTATGAGCAGCTGCCGTACGACCCGCACGGGAGGTATGCGCAGCAGCATCCCGCGTACGTGCAGGAGCAGCAGCCCTATTCGTCCGGCGGGGGCTACGGGTCACAAAGGTCGGTTTATGATGACGCGATGGACGTGGATAGCGCGGGCGTCGGGGCGAGTGGGACGATCAGGAGGACAAGCGCGCTGCGGGGGTGGGTCGAACCGCCCAGCATGCCGCTGACTTCTTCTTCGTCCTCTTCTACGGCCGCCCTTGGCCAGACGGGAATCCAGCACCCACACCCGCAGCTCTCTCTACGCATTCCCTCCGTGCCCACCTTCTCCTCCGTCCACTCCACGTCTGGCTACCCCTCGTCGACACAACGCTCGCTGACGCTCGCGACGGAGCCGCTCTCGCCGTTGTCCGCAAGCGGGAGCATGAGTGGCATCCCGTTGAGCGCCGCGTCGAGCTCGTCGTCTCTTGCGGGCTTGCCTACCTCGGCGTCGATGGGGCTCGTGCGAACAATGTCGGAGACGGGAACGAGAGTGATGGCCAACCCGACGAGTCCAAGCGTCAATGAAGCTGCCATGGGTGCGGTGACAAGAACAAGGGCAAGGGCGGCGACGGTTAGTGGCTTTGGCGGTCTCTAGACGTGGCTCCCAGTGCAGGAGCTATACTATCCAAACGAGCTCTGCCTCTCCGTACACATTTTGTTTGCTACCACAATGCTACCACACTTTCACTTCGATTTCGACTTGCATCATATATTGTATCCGTACATATATTCATATTTCTTCGTGTCTTGCGCGTCTTGATCCATCCTTCCAGGTCATGCTTGTAGTGACTGGCTTCAGATTTGAGCGCGATTCGAGGAGAATACGTCATTTGGCAAACTTTATCTTGCCGATTCTTGCGAGAGCCTGGAATTCGCCCAAAAGAAGGAATTTCCACGCGAGACGCGTTGTAGACGTGGAAGAGACGCGGAACCGTCAAATGCAGATCGATTTGGCCTCGAATTGGTGGATTTCGCGGGGGAGCATGAATCGGAAATCGGTGGCAAAGCGTGAAATTTAAGGAATCCAAGGGCTTGGAAGGGAGGGAATTGGGACAAATCAATCTGGCCAAGTCGAAAGCAAGCAGGTTTAAAGCCAGAATTGAGCTTGAGGCTGCTGAGGATAAGAGCAGAGTTTGTGGATGGTCGGATGACAGGGCCGAACTTCCGAGCGGCAGTGTTGGGGACTGTTGGCCAAGGGCTTTGATGCCTGCCTCATCTTGACTTCCATGTTGACTTTTCACCATCTCACTTAAGAGGCGCTCTCGCGGGTTTCTGCAGTCTCTAATCGGCGCTGTTGTTGAAATTAGCCGTCCAACCGCCCAACCGTCCGCTTCATCTGATTACAAACCACCGCGATTCAAGAAACGGAGCTCGCGTGAGCGCGTACTATAATTCGAACGAGCAACCAGTGGGTTTCAACAGCGGCTCGATGTTGTCTACTTACATGGCCGATTTATCGAAATATGACCAAGGGTGAACATTTACCAGCTCGTTCTTCATTTTTTATTCCCTAGGATCGGGTGCGGCGAGTGCTTCAAGTACAGCGTTCACAATGCGAATCCACATCCCTAAATCCCACCTCACTTACCCCAGCATCCACTATGACGATCACCACCACCGATTCCGCTCCCCTCATCGCCTTGGCGACTGGGAGGTCAGTTACCAAAGCGCTCGCGGAATCTGACAAGCAGTACCGCATCCGCGGCTTCACTCGGGATGCTACAAAGTCAAAGGCAGAGGCTCTCGTAAACAGGGGGTGGAAATAGCGTCTGTCAATCTTCTGGTGGAGAACAAGGATGAGATCCGGCGCCGATTTCGCATTCGTAAGTCCTCATGTTCGACTCTCTCGCTGCTCATAGGGCTTACATGCAGCATGATTCAACTAGTTACCAATTTCTGGGAGCACATGAACATGGAATGGGTAAGATCCTTCTAGTACTACGACTTCGCCTCATCGACATTTCTCAGGAAGTGGCGTAGGGGAAGCTGCTCATTGATGCAGTGGGCGTGAAGGGCGATCATCTGGTGGGGCTCATGCCTGTCACCCAAATCAGCAGCGGCGGCAAACATCCCCACGTCTACCAACTCGACGGCAAGACCGCCATATCCAACTACGGACGCGAATCCGGCGTCCCCTTTGTCGATGTCCAACCTGGATTTTACGTCAGCACCTTCCAGTTTATTAACCAAGGAGGCTGACGGCTCGTACGCGATCGCATGGGCAGTCGCCAACAACGGTCTTCACTATGCTTGACATGGTTGATCATGGTCTGTACGTGCCTCGACCTCTCGAGGCGCCGGTGTCCGGATGGCGAGCAAGTCCTCACAAGCAGCGAAGATATGGGGGACATCGCTCGCGAGCTTTCCGAAGGTATGAAGCTGCTTTTGTTTCTGCTTGCCCCGGGCAGCTCCCAACAGTTCTATTGACCTACTGGTCACTGGGAAGACGGTCATCTTCAAGCAGATCGCGGTGGATGAGTGGGAGAAAACGTTCGCCGCGGCTGGGCTTCCGCCCTGTACATCCAGGTAACCGACGGTTTCCGTTTCTTCAACGCGTTTGGATGTGTGTCTAATCTAAACTTTCGCCGGTTCCACGGATTCTGGCTGTCTTAGGAACAGACTACGGCGGCAAGCCTTCGTCGAACCGCGAGAGCCTCGGAAGACCGACGCGCAGTTGGAGGGACTTTGCCGATGCTGAAGATTGGGGTAAAGTGCTGTGGTATTTTTCCCAGTCTGCATTTCTGTTTGAAATTTGAAAAACCAGCGGTTCGGCGGTTCGAACGGTGGGAAAAGTGATGGTTCACAAGGAAACTGTGCTGACGGCGCTTCGCGAGCACCCGGCGCCTCGGCGGATCACTAGTACCAACATTGCGTGTCCGACCGGCATCCCCTTTCATTCAAAAGTTGATGACGAATTCAATATATTTCTTGACATCTCTTGCGGGCCGCCCCGATTTAGGAGGTAGCCCTTACTTTTGCCGCAAACATCTGCCGCTGACTGAACATGCTTATACTCTCCAACGTAGCTACTACTTATATCGTGATTTTCTTTTATTCCCCGGCACTCTATCATGTCTGATCAAGTCTCCGAACACAGACAAAGCATCCACTCCACTGCTCAGGATGAAAAAACACCAGCTTCAGGAGCCTCTGATCCGGAACCTAGCACTCTTCTGACGGGCAAAAAACTGGTGGCAGTCTTCATTGCCCTGTGAGTTTGGTGTTGTCGCCCTCTCCCGTACGTCTTTCACTGACTCACCCACAGGCTGCTCTCCATCTTCGTCATCACGTTGGACCAAACCATTCTGGCGACGGCCTTGCCTCGTATAGCCTCCGACTTTGATGCTTTCTCTCTCCAGGGATGGGTATCCACCTCATTCATCCTTGCTCAATCGGTGTTCCTCCTTTTCTATGGCCAAATACTCCGAATATTCCCTGCGAAGTGGGTTCTGGTCTCCACAATAGCAATCTTTGAGATTGGGAGTCTATTGTGTGCGCTCTCTCAGAGCATCGGCCAACTGATTGCCGGGAGGACTATTTCCGGGGTAGGAGCAGGTGGACTCAGTTTGTCTTTCATTCTTCTCCAGCATGCTTTATCTGACATTATATTTCCCGGGCCAGTGGTCGCCATGATCCAAGTTCTTACACAGGCCACGCGCCTCGAGGACCGCCCAAAATTATTTGGCTTGTTTGGCGGCGTTTTTTGCCCTCAGTAGTGTTTTGGGTCCTCTTATCGGTGGTTCAATAACCGACCATAGCACTTGGGCAAGTTCTCTCCTTACTCCTCTTCCCGCCTCGCTAACACCCTACTCAGAGATGGGTGTGTTCCTCTCTGTATATCTTCGACTCTCTGTACTGAAAATTTCGGAGAACTTCTGGCTTTCCCTACCACTAGGAGGAGTATCCATCTGCGGTGTGCTGCTCTTGTTGAAGGCAGCACCCCCTCTTGGATCCGACCCAACGCAGCGCTCGGCCAGCGCCCGTTTCCAGCAAACGCTGCGTCTTGATTTCCTAGGCGCGGGTCTTGCGGGTGGCGCTGTTGTGAACCTGATCCTTGCCCTCCAATGGGGAGGGAACACAAAACCCTGGGGTGACAAGGATGTTATTATCGTGAGTGCTCCTACCGCTTGCTTTACATGTCGCGCATCATTTTCAACACTCCCAAGTGTTTTGTACTTTCAGCAGTCTTGGGCGTGGTATTCATTGCCTGGTCCGTATACTTAGGTGACAGGGCTATGATGCCAACGTCTATTTTCAAGTCGCGTTCAATGTATGGTCTGTTCCCCTTTCCGACGTGTTCTCGTGGTTGAATAGATCCGACAGATATGCGATCATGATATACTCGTTCTTGAACCGCTTCTCGTTTCTCATATACATATACTACATTCCAATCTTCTACCAAGCTGCCCGTGCCCACTCTGCCACGAAATCGGGCATCGACCTTCTCCCCCTCATGCTCGGTCTTGTGCTCACTGGCGCTATTGCTGGAGGGGTCGTTGGTAAAACGGGTTATTAGTAAGTACATACCCCTCTCATACTGCGTCTGATATCCTGAACACCCTGATTCCCAGCTGGCCCGTCCTTGTCGTTGCACCTTGCTTCCTCGCTGTTGGCTCCGGCCTCCTTTACACGATCGATGCCAGCACTTCTGCCGCAAAGCTTGTCGGCTTTCAGATACTCGCCGCCATAGGCATCGGTATGGGCTTTCAGAACGGGTCGATGGCCCTCCAGGTCGAATTCAACGACGAGAAAAAACTCCTCGCGCAGGCGATGGCTACGGGGACGTTCGCACAACTTTTAGGCGGTATGAACTAGCCTCACTTCACGGCCTATCACTCACAACGCCTTCTAGGTACCATCGGTCTGGGGGTCGCCGAGCCTATATTCGCCTCCCTGCTCGCGAAAAATCTCCGAAAATTCGCACCCAATGCGCCCGCGTCGATTGTCAAGGACGCCCCGACCGCGATATACTCGGTGTTGCCCAAGGAGTTCATTCCCGGCGTCGTGCATAGCTACACAAACGCGCTGAAAGTTGTCTTCGTGGTAGGCGTCCCCGCTGCGGGGATCGCCCTTATTGCGGCGTTGTTCATCAAAAATATCCGGATCGTGAAGACAGCAAAGGGAATCGCGCCAGCGAACGCGAAGGATGCGAAAGAGGGCGCAGAGGATGCGGAGGCATAGTGGCTGAAGACAGAATAGATACCCTCCGGATAATGACTACACCCCCACTCAAACTTAAAAGACATGGCACCGCGCGCCGCGAAGCGCGATGATTAGATACTTACTAATAGAGGGCAGTAAATAGTTTAATACAGTAGCGACCCGTATTGCATTGTTGCGGCTTGTGACCTCTCGTCCCTCTGAATGAAGACACCAGCATTTTTCGGGGAGCAATATCATGTCCTTTTGAACCATCAGACTTTTCCCGCCGTTCGAACCGCTGTGTTATATGTACTAATTTCAAACAGAAATGCAGACTGGGAAAATACCCCAGGACTTTACCCCAATCTTCATCATCGGCAAAGTCCCTCCAACTGCGCGTCGGTCTTCCGAGGCTCTCGCGGTTCGAAGAAGGCTTGCCGCCGTAGTCTGTTCGGAAGACAGCCAGAATCCGTGGAACTGGCGAAAGTTTAAATGAGACACACATCCAAACGCGTCGAAGAAACGGAAACCGTCGATTACTGGATGTAAATGGCGGAACCCAGCCGCGGCGAACGTTTTCTCCCACTCATCCACCGCGATCTGCTTGAAGACGACCGTCTTCCCAGTGACCAGTAGGTCAATAGAACTGTTGTGAGCCGCCCGGGGCAAGCAGAAACAAAAGCAGCCTCATACCTTCGGAAAGCTCGCGAGCGATGTCCCCCATATCTTCGCTGCTTGTGAGGACTTGCTCGCCATCCGGACACCGGCGCCTCGAGAGGTCGAGGCACGTACAGACCATGATCAACCATGTCAAGCATAGTGAAGACCGTTGTTGGCGACTGCCCATGCGATCGCGTACGAGCCGTCAGCCTCCTTGGTTAATAAACTGGAAGGTGCTGACGTAAAATCCAGGTTGGACATCGACAAAGGGGACGCCGGATTCGCGTCCGTAGTTGGATATGGCGGTCTTGCCGTCGAGTTGGTAGACGTGGGGATGTTTGCCGCCGCTGCTGATTTGGGTGACAGGCATGAGCCCCACCAGATGATCGCCCTTCACGCCCACTGCATCAATGAGCAGCTTCCCCTACGCCACTTCCTGAGAAATGTCGATGAGGCGAAGTCGTAGTACTAGAAGGATCTTACCCATTCCATGTTCATGTGCTCCCAGAAATTGGTAACTAGTTGAATCATGCTGCATGTAAGCCCTATGAGCAGCGAGAGAGTCGAACATGAGGACTTACGAATGCGAAATCGGCGCCGGATCTCATCCTTGTTCTCCACCAGAAGATTGACAGACGCTATTTCCACCCCCTGTTTACGAGAGCCTCTGCCTTTGACTTTGTAGCATCCCGAGTGAAGCCGCGGATGCGGTACTGCTTGTCAGATTCCGCGAGCGCTTTGGTAACTTTTGGTAACTGACCTCCCAGTCGCCAAGGCGATGAGGGGAGCGGAATCGGTGGTGGTGATCGTCATAGTGGATGCTGGGGTAAGTGAGGTGGGATTTGGGGATGTGGATTCGCATTGTGGACGCTGTACTTGAAGCACTCGCCGCACCCGATCCTAGGGAATAAAAAATGAAGAACGAGCTGGTAAATGTTCACCCTTGGACATATTTGGATAAATCGGCCATGCAAGTAGACAACATTGAGCCGCTGAAACCCACTGGTTGCTCGTTCGAACTTCGAATGATACGGGCTCACGCGATCTCCGGGACCGTTTCTTGAATCGCGGTGGTTTGTAATCAGATGAAGCGGACGGTTGGGCGGTTGGACGGCTAATTTCAACAACAGCGCCGATTAGAGACTGCAGAAACCCGCGAGAGCGCCTCTTAAGTGAGATGGTGAAAAGTCAACATGGAAGTCAAGATGAGGCAGGCATCAACGCCCTTGGCCAACAGTCCCCAACACTGCCGCTCGGAAGTTCGGCCCTGTCATCCGACCCTCCACAAACTCTGCTCTTATCCTCAGCAGCCTCAAGCTCAATTCTGGCTTCAAACCTGCTTGCTTTCGACTTGGCCAGATTGATTTGTCCCAATTCCCTCCCTTCCAAGCCTTTGGATTCATTAAATTTCACGCTTTGCCACCGATTTCCGATTCATGCTCCCCCGCGAAATCCACAATTCGATCCCAAAAACGATCTGCATTTGACGGTTCCGTGTCTCTTCCACGTCTACAACGCGTCCTGCGTGTAAATTCCTCCTTTTGGGCGAATTCCAGGCTCTCGCAAGATAAAGTTTGCCAAATGACGTATTCTCCTCGAATCGCGCTCAAATCTGCCAGTCACTACAAGCATGACCTGGGAGGATGGATCAAGACGCGCAAGACACGAAGAAATATGAATAACGAAAAATATATGTACGGATACAATACATCATGCAAGTCGAAATCGAAGTGAAAGTGTGGTAGCAAACAAAATGTGTACGGAGAGGCAGAGCTCGTTTGGATAGTATAGCTCCTGCACTGGGAGCCACGTCTAGAGACCGCCAAAGCCACTAACCGTCGCCGCCCTTGCCCTTGTTCTTGTCACCGCACCCATGGCAGCTTCATTGACGCTTGGACTCGTCGGGTTGGCCATCACTCTCGTTCCCGTCTCCGACATTGTTCGCACGAGCCCCATCGACGCCGAGGTAGGCAAGCCCGCAAGAGACGACGAGCTCGACGCGGCGCTCAACGGGATGCCACTCATGCTCCCGCTTGCGGACAACGGCGAGAGCGGCTCCGTCGCGAGCGTCAGCGAGCGTTGTGTCGACGAGGGGTAGCCAGACGTGGAGTGGACGGAGGAGAAGGTGGGCACGGAGGGAATGCGTAGAGAGAGCTGCGGGTGTGGGTGCTGGATTCCCGTCTGGCCAAGGGCGGCCGTAGAAGAGGACGAAGAAGAAGTCAGCGGCATGCTGGGCGGTTCGACCCACCCCCGCAGCGCGCTTGTCCTCCTGATCGTCCCACTCGCCCCGACGCCCGCGCTATCCACGTCCATCGCGTCATCATAAACCGACCTTTGTGACCCGTAGCCCCCGCCGGACGAATAGGGCTGCTGCTCCTGCACGTACGCGGGATGCTGCTGCGCATACCTCCCGTGCGGGTCGTACGGCAGCTGCTCATACTCCTCGTCTGCGTACGCCGTCTGCTCCGGCTGCCCACCATACACCGCACTCTGATAGTAGTGTCCGCCGTCCTGCGGATACCCACCACCTTGCTCGCCATACGCGCTCTGTGGTCTGGAGGCGTACGGCGAGCGCTGCATTGGTGATGACCCGGCATGCGACGTGGGCGAGTGGTAGTTCGACCCTGAGTGGACGAACCCTATTGCGGAGGCGGACTGCGGCGGCGGCGGCGTCTGGGAGTGTGAGTGGGCGGGCGAGGACATCTGGTGCGGCGAGGAGTATGCGTGGGATTGGGTCCGTGGGGGCGAATAGGTGGCGCGGAGGAGGGGATAAGAGCCCGAGACGGCACTGGTCGGTCTGCGAAGAGGTGGGTTTAGTATCGATTATTTTCAAGGAATGAGACTGATAACAAAAGAAGCCAGACTTACCCGCTGCTCCCGCTACTTGCACTGTGGCTCCGTGCGCTGCGCGTACTACTCGCACTCGTACTCCTCCCATCTGCACTAACCGCGAGATCCAGGCCGTGTGTACGCATAGCGACAGCGAAATCGTGCTCTGGAGTGTCGACTGCGTACCCAGCCTCGAGGTGGAACGGCGCAGAAGGGGGCTCGTAATACACCCCCGCCTCGTGCCCGTACCCGGCGTCTTCGTACCCCTCCACCTTGACGTCCGGCGCATGGCCATGATACGGGTGCGACGCAAACGACGGGTCAAAGCTCCCGCGCCGCGAGTCGGTGTACGCCGAGTCTGCGTAGGTGGAGGACTCGGCGTAACCAGCACCGTGGTAGTCGTACGCGGAGCTGAGGGTGTGAAGGGGGAGGGGATGCAACGAGGAGGAGGATGGGATGGAGGACGAGTTGGAGAGTGACGCGGGGAGGGAGAAACGCTTAGACGCCGCGAGGGGAAGGTCCAGTCCGCCGTGGTGCGAACTACTCGATGGCAAAGCAAGCGGTAGGCAGCTCGACAGCGGCTCCAGCTTCACCACGCCGCCGCCGCTGCTCATGGTCGTCGCCCGCCGCCTACGCTTGATGTTGATGTTCACGAGGCTGTCGTCGCCGTACGGGGGAAGCGGTGCCGGAGTGCGGGAGAGCGGCGAGGGATGCGAGCTCGCTGTGCTATTGGCGCGGGATTTTGGCTTGTTGGGACCTCGCACTCGCCCTTCATTGGCGTACTCGCACTGCAGACCTCGCGCAACGCAGCGAGCACAGGCGGGGTGGTCTCCGGAGCACTGTCGGCGAGTGGGGAAAGGTGAGGCTCGATTCCAAAAGAATTACAGCGCACACAAAAACTAACCTTGGCCTTGCGGGTCCTGCACTTTTCGCAAGCTTGGGCAGTGCGCAGCCTGGGATGCTCGGGGGTGCGATAGAAGATGCCTGTGGTGGGGTCCAGACTGCCGGCGAGCGTAATCCTGGGCGCTGGTAGGTCGTACTTGTAGTCGTCGAGGGCGGCCCAGTGAGGGAAATGTTTTTTGGGGGCGGGATAGTAGAGGTCCATAATTTTGAGGTGGGGGAGTAGAATTCTTTGGTGTGGTTGTGGTTGTATTTATTAACGCTGAATCTGCCTCCGTTCTAGGGTTCCATATCGGGCTGCTAGGAGTCTATTTCGATCACTGCTTTTGATCCGCGGCACCAACAACCAAGACATTCCGAATCCGTTTGAACTTGAAGTCAGGTAAAGTTTTCAGTTTCAACTTGTTCAACGAGGTACACTGTTGGAAATTTTGCCCCGACTCCGTCCACTCGCGCAAACGACTCGGAGCCCGGCAACTTGAAGCGTAATCAACTCCCCGCTGGCGTATCGTAATCAATTCGCCGTCACAGTTGCACCCTCCACCGAGCCGAGAAGCGGCGCACTGGTACCTTCCTGTCGTCCCAAACTTTCAATTCCTTTTCTTCTCACAGTTCTACGTAGATTTTGCCCCCCTTCTGCCCGCTAGCGTGCCCGAGAGCAAAGCTTAAAACTTTGGTCAACGCCCACCTCATGCCATAAGTGTAATCTGCGCGAAGGGCTCGTTCAGTGGGCCAAGCGTTAATTATTGTTACTTCGCGGGAGGCCCCGCCGGCGAAAAGGTAGGTCGCCGTGTGCCGTACGTGGATCCCTTGGTTCGCGCAAAAATGAACGAAGAAATAACTGGGGTGAGACAGTGATTCAATGCCTCCGTCATAGGGAGCTGCCGATCGGGGACGAGCCCGAGGAACCAATGTAATTTTGTTTCATTGGCCCCAGATGACGTTGAGCAGAGCAATAAAGCATTCATTCACAGAAATACATTTTGGAACCCATCGAAACCGCTCAACAGGACGTCGTCCCAGTCGATTCGATGCCGGAGCGCCACCCATTCCCGATGGCCGCTAATCAGGTGCAGCTGAGGTTAACTTCTGACATGGACTCGTCGTTCTCTGCCAGTCCCCGGCGATCTCCCGACACCGAAGTCCTTTCAATTGTGTGGGAGGGCCTCGACCCGGGCCCGAGCTGTCTCTGGCTTTCTATCAACCAAGGCTCTCTGTCTGTCCAGCGAAATGAAATGATTCAACGAAGCAAGCAGGACTGACAGCGCTCAACGTCGTACACCGGGGTAGGTTCAATGCGTACCTGACTTGCCCGTCGCTGTGCTGTGCCTTGAATCCAAGAGGAGGACGCTCGCTTGGGCCGTCCTTGCAGGGGCGCAACTGAAGTCTTTCGTCTCAACCTCAGGTTTCAAGCTGACGTTTCTCCAACGCGCCTAACGTACCGGTCGACCTAAACCCTGCATCAACACTCAAGTCTATAGCTGGGCCGATAAACTAATTACTCGCATCCAAACCTCAACGCAACCTAAATAACAAGACTCCCATGTGCTCAAACGGAAGGCTTAAACTCTGCCCGAAAATCAAATCAATTAGTCGACCATTCGCGGCTGCTCGCCCTACAACTATCGCTCAGTTATCGCTATAGGGAATAAAGATTAAATAAGGACCTTCGACGCACGCATGCCACGCTTCAAAGTAAATTGGATTTTAAATTATGCGTTTATGCGTTTAGCCTCCTCCCCTTCACCTCACTTTCGTGTTCTCCTTCTGGATTTTCGATTCCCAAGTACAATGAATGGATGACGGCACGGGGTCCTGGAAACGCGACGCCCTGCGTTCTGTGGCGGCAGCCTCAAGCTCGTCACGCTTAAAGGGCATATCTCGATGTGCCCTCGGCAGGACCTTCAGATTCACGTCGTTTGACGCTCTTAAGCTCGCCAAATCTTCAACTTCAGCCTGGTGTACACCAACTTAAAAGTGCGCTCAATATTCCGTCGGTGGTCAACGCCGCCTCATAATTATTACATCCTTCTCCCTCCTTGGTCCATGCAGGCAATTTGAATCTACCTCCCTGGCCTTCCCTTTGTCCCTTGTCGAACGCCGCCCTACCGAAATCCCACGCGTGAATCGCACCCCGGCTACGCCGACAACGCCACTTATGTGCTGGCTCGCCACTTTTTAATTTACAGAGTGCTGGACCGTCTAAGTATCACCATGGGTCATCTGTAGGACGATTCAAAGCGCTGGCCGCCACACAAACCGAAGGGAGGGAACGAGGATAGAGCGGAGCAGCGTGTAATAGAACAGAATCTCCATGAACAACAAGCAACTCGAACGCAAGTGGCCGTGATGCAGAACCTTCCCCCTCGAAATTTGGAAGAAATTCGGTATTTCATTCAATATGAGAACGTTCTCAGTGGAAGGAAGCGCAATTTACGAACAACAAAAAGTGCGAGCGCCGCCCGCGGAGCCGAACTTACTTACCGGCCAAATAAACTGAACCCGGCGTCCTGCGTCGATCCCGCCCCAATCGACTGGAGTTTCTGATTCTAGCGAGGGGCGAAGAGGTATAGCGCGTGATTGAGTTTCTCTGCGCTACTGCCAGTGGGAATGGGAAGAGGGCGATTTGTACGGCGACTCAGTAGTGGCCGGTGTGGAAGTAAGTACCAGGATCTAATTTACCGGACCAAGAACTTTGAACTTCGATGATGATAAATAAAGTCGATACGTAGGAGCCGTCTGAACAGGGAAAGGAAAGTGGGCGTGGTGCGTGGTGCGCCGCTGCAATCATGCTGGTTTCCGCGCGGTTGAAGCAGCTGTTGGGTTCGGCTCGCATTCGACACGATGAATCATTTTTCTCAGTTCTGCTGATTATTTGGCGCAGGAGCGGGCCACGGAGACCTCTTCTCAGAGGCACGGCGTGAATGAGCGAAGGGGAAGGAACAGCAGGCACCCAAGAGCTACATATACGTGAAAAAAAATTGAACATCAAAGGATTTGTTTAACCGTTCGTAGATTGTGGATGTCAGTTCAACGAATGTAAGCCCAGAGTGTTCCATAGGGTCTCACGCTGAATCATAGATGTTGCCAAGTTCCAAAGTTGGGAGATGGCATTCTGATGCGCTCTAACAGATTCAGCCTTGACGACGTGAGTTTTTTATGTCTTCTTCTCGGTAGGAATCCAAGGAAGAAAAAGGGAGATGCGGGCGACGATGAAAACGATGGCAAGGGCCCAAAACATTGCCGGTTTTTTGTTGACACGGAGGCACCGAATTTTTTCGCAGAGCAAAGTCGAATCACCTTGGAATCACCGCATCAATCAAGCGGTCCAAAGGTCGAGGCGGAATTTTTGGAAGCTTTGAGAACTGACTGAGTGTCTAGGCAGACCATGGGATTTATTTATTTCGTGTTCCTTCTTTCGCGGACGAAGAACGTGCGCACGGGTCTCTGTCCGGTGAGCATCGAACATCGAACATCGAAAAAGTTCCGTTCAAAGTCCTCGCTCTTCTGGCCCCGGCCAATGAGCTGGCAATAGTCTAGCAACGGTACGATGTTATTTGCGGCGAGTTTAACCCAGGAGGCTCTGGTTCTGACCGAGGCTTGGACTCTTGTTTGGACCTGGAGTTTGAACCGAAGGCCAGAGCACATGAAGTTCTCTCACCCATAATCACGCCAACCTTCATTCTTGAGACGCCCTGTCCACGAAGGTCATGGTTCACTCTTTTCACTCACCGAGAATTCCTTCCCATAGCATTACCGAGCGGATTTGATTCCGATTGAAGCATGCTCTGGAGTATGGCCGCGAAGACTGGAAGTTTGATCTCACGCGCGGTCCTGCCATCGCAGAACTACTGCATCTGCCACATCTTTGCTCTCCGTTGCGTAAGATGGAGGATGGTAGAGATTCATTTACCCCACGGCACGGACGCGGCATAGCGCTAATGTTAGTGTTGTCCACTTCAGCCTAGTTCTTTTGACCCAAATCTAGGACACTGTGATGCACCAGAGCAGTGCCATTCACTCTGGTGCTTGGCTAAGCTTTCTGGGACCTCTCGAGGGTATGTTGAGGGTGCGTCAACTTCAAGGTTGAATTGCGGCAATCGGTCCGGATTGATCACATGCCCGGTCTATTTTAAAAAATTGTCAAAATCGAGTCATTTCTCTGCTTCTCGGATGATGCGCTTTGACCAAACCATGACCGAATCAGGTTCTGGCAGCTGGATTCCGAGCGGCCCTTGTGCGCCTCGCACTACCTCCTTCTCTATCCCGCATTACTCAAGCCCCAAAACGAAAACCTCGGCATCGGTGCCAGGCCGGAATCTGAAAACCGGCATTCCAGCTGTCAGGCTGCAATTCTCCATTTCCAGCAGTGACGGCTATCATGAAACATGGATATACATATATACTGATTCAGCCATTCTCCGTTCTTCTAGGGACCTCTCCCGCCTCTAGGCTCTGTGGCTGACATGCGGCCTGATTCGGATCTTGTGCGATATTATCGCACAAGCTCTGAAGCCTGGAGCTATGTAGGCACGATGAAGCTTTAGTATTCGCGGTGTAGAGACAGGAATAGCTCGACCATTTTTGTGTCTCGTTCAAACCTGATTCAAGCAGCCAAGAGAATGTATCGTGTAAGTTACGATGATCATCATCGCAATTTATTTTCGCGGTGCTGTCAGAACTTCGCCAATGCTGCCAGTGGGGAGTTAGGCTATTTTGACTTTAATTTAAATGCAGGCAGCGGCGTCGCTCAATCCCCCTGTGCTTCCCCCCACTGGGTTCTCCTCCCCTCCTTCATCCGCCACCATGTCAATTCCGTTCATATTGACCAGTCTTTTGACCTACTCAGCCGTCCTGGGGTCGCCGAACGTGGTGCGTTTCGGTGAATGCTCCCCGTCGACTCTTCTACAACTTTTTTGTATAGCGGCGCGCCCCACAAGTCTACGATGCTTGTATCAACGCGAACGACATTGCTCTCACCTTCGTATGTTCTGTCCTGGCGTGTTTTGATTCATGCTGATGGATTATACCAGGATGATGGTATTATTCTACTCATCCCCCTCGTTTCCTTTGTCCTTAGACGACGCCCAGGTCCATACATCTACCTTCGCAGCATCTCTGACCAATTCACCGCCGCCGGTGCCAAAGCGACTTTCTACATGAACGGCAACAATTTTGACTGCATTTACAATGCCGCCCGTATTTCTGATGTTAAATATGCCTACGCCGCCGGACACATGATCGGAAGGTGAACAGTCTGGTGGCCTTTGTCGTCTGCCGCTAATTTATGTCGAACGATTCAGTCACACATGGTAGGCGTTCTCGCGCCTCCATCTGATTTAAATTTTATTTCTCACCTTTCAGGTCGCACGCTGACCTGACAACGCTGTCGACGGCACAGATCCAGGACGGCATGTTTCGCATGGAGGAGGCGTTCTCGCGAATCCTCGGGATTAAGCCGGCCTTCATGCGCCCGCCGTTTGGTTCCTACAACGACAACATCCAGTCGATCGCTGCTGGTCGGGGGCAGAATCTCGCACTCTGGGACTGGGACACCGGCGATGCAGATGGCAACACCACAGCTCAATCGGAGGCGTTGTACAACGATGTCATCAGTGCGAAGGTCAAGAACGCACTAATTTTGGAGCATGAAACTGAGGGTAAGCATATTAACCTGTTCCTCTGCATTCCCTTCTGATCGCAGTCGTGGTTTAGAGACTACCGCAAATGTCTTGGTTCCCTTCGCTATTAAGCTCTTCCAGGGCAAAGGTTACAATGTAACTGCCACTTTCAAAGTATTACCTCTCCTTGACGATTTTCTTTAGCTCGTGACAATGGCCCAATGCCTCGGCGTCAACCCTTATCAGGCTGTCGGAGTTGCACAGCAACAAACCGTAAGCCCGCACCCACCCCAAGAGTTTTACTCATTATATTTCATCTCCTAGTCTGCTTGGACTTGCGATGGCACGCCCGACCCAGGTGATGCTTGCAGCGGCTCCATCGCGTGCGAAACCGGCACACCCGTCTTCTCGAGTACGACCACTTCTGGCCCGACTAGTACTTCCACCCCTCCTCCCGTCGCCACTGGGGTCACCATCCGACCTGGAGCAAGTTCCACGACCTGTCTAACCGCCTCGAGTAACACCGACGGCGCGACGGTCGTCGTCGAACCTTGCACTACCAACAACGCGGCGCAAACCTGGGTGCAGAACGGGCAAACCTTGCTGGTGTTCGGCAACAAGTGTCTCGGTGCGTTTTCTCGATACCATTTCTGATTCCCCGCTGACTTGATGCATTCAGATGTAACTAACGGAGTCACTAACACCAACGGCGTCAAGATGCAGATCTGGACGTGCACCCCCGGCCAAGGTGACGCCGCCCAGCATTGGTCGATTACCTCTACGAAGACCATCCAATGGGCGGGCCAGACTGAGTGCCTCGACCTTTCGGGCGGAAGGCTTACCAGCGGGAACCAGGTATGCTCACACACGCAGTCCCTCTGGTCTGTTTCTGACTCCGTTTGTTTGCTCTCCACAGATCCAGGTGTGGTTGTGCGAAAACGGGAACGCCAACCAGGTGTGGAACCTGGTTTGAGGTTGAACCCCTTCCATCGAATCGGGCTAGGATATTTCGCCGCGTCAAAAAATTCGCGCCGCGGCAGCGCCGCGTCACTTGATGGTACCGCCGCGTCGCGGTATACGATCGCCGCGTCCCGTATGTGATCGCCGCGTCCCATCCTATGAACTGCCGCGCTGCTAATTATAACTGCGGCGTTCTAGTACTCCAACGCCGCGCACCGCCGCGCCACCGCCTGCAGGCCACTCCTTCTAAAACCAACTCAACCGCCGCTAAGTATATCCTACCACATGACTACCGCGATCATAACCGCCACATCCCAGCGTTGCGCACCGCCGGTACTCTTGCTTACTCTAAAACTCCACCGTATTATCGCCATCCTCACGGCTAATTCTGGGCTCAACTGGGCTGCCTGGGGACTATCAAGTACAAACTCGGAATGAACTTAACTAGGAGTTAACTTGAACTATTCGCTATCTGATTCGACTTCAACCCAACCTGGCCCCGACGCCACTACCCTACCCGTAGGAACAGCAACCACTTTCTCTTTGACGGGGCCCTTGCGTCCACGGGGGCGGAGTATGCGAGACATTGCTTGGCGCTTGGGCGCGGGTGTGCCTTCTTCGCCCTCGCTAGCCGGCCTGGACCGCCCCTTGGCCGGTACCTCATCACGGCTGGTTTGCTCCTGAATGCGGATGGCGGGCCGGACCGTTTGCGGGGCGCGCAGTCGCACGGCGGGTCGAGGTCGATAGGCGGGGTTGGCGGTTGTGTGACTGAGTGAGAATTGCTTGAGGAGAGCTTCAACTACCGCCACGTCCCAGTACTTCTTGTGCGTCAACACCTTTGGCTTTGTCGCAAGAATTATTGCACGAAGAGCCGCGTTATACTCGAGGGGGTTCCAGCCGATGGCTCCCTCCCCGATGTCTTCGAATAGGTCGCCGTTCAGGTTCAGCTGCTCCCCAAGCTCGTGCTGAACGCTCAAGAGGTCCAATAGAACCCACCCAATGGTCACGACCCGACGACGCCACTCTGCCTCAGGGACAGAACCTTGCGGGAAGTCGTTAATGAGTTTTGACAATGGGCCCCGCCTCAACACGGTGAGCTCTGTGCGCTTAAGCAACTCCCGAGTGACAGGCGGCCTCCAGGCTTTGATATCGTGGTCATCTTCTTTGCCCATTGCAGCTTTGGTGAAGAAAGACGTGTAATCAGCGACAACTGGGTGACCATCTGGAAGTTCGGTGAGAATTTTGCCTAGCGGAGCAAGTGCTGCGTTGTAAACTTTGATGAGTGGATGATCTGCTGGTGGGCTGGACTCGAAAAATGCTGGACGGCAAATTTTCCCAATCTAAATAGCACTTGAGGTACAGGATGTGGGCTGCCAAGGGTGTACTTACCTGCGCAGGATGCAGCTCAAACTTGAGCATCTCTTCACACGAAGCCCGATCAAGCTTGTAGTGCCTCGTAGTAGGCAAGGACCACTTGACGCAGTCCATGTAAACAAACTCAAACTCGTTGTTTGCCAATCGGGCATAGGGACGGTGTCTGTAGAATTGAGCCGGGTACCACAAGACATCCTTGCCGCGCCAATTGCCCTCAGCAAGTTGGAGGGGATCTGGCAGCATGACAATCTCCCGGGGGTAAAACCTCAATGACCGTGTCAATTAACAGTAAGATGTGAACGAGTTGAAACGTACAGTTCTGCTGGTCTGGGTCGGCATCCCTGGCAGGTAAATATGAATTTTGGGTCGCCCCAGTCAACCTCTCCATGTTCTGGCTGGCAGCTATAATGTGACCAGAAGCCACACAACGAGCACTGGACCTGTTCTAGGTCATTATCACCGTCTGTGGCCTGCCCACAACCGTAGCAATGAATAGGACATGGTGTTTTCGAGTTGCTTGAGTCGCTGCTCGCCAGAGATGTTCCAGGTCGTCCATCTTGTGGCGGAATACTGGGGTGGATTGTTTCCCAAATAAGCGCGTCAATGTCAATCGACTCCTGGCCGGTGTTGCTATCGCTGTCTAGAGCAATGAACTCGGGCTGAAATCTTCCCGTGTCTGTGACTTTGTCTTGAGGTGTCGACTGGTTCGTCTCGTATTCGACTGCTTCTGCTTGGCGCCGTTTGCTTGCCCATTCTTTGCGCTCGTACTCGGTGATCTGTGTCAAATGTGGTTGCGCCAGTTTGGCGAGCCGCGGAAGCCCGTTGTCGTCCTCGTGATCACTGTGTAGCTGCAAACCCCATGGTGCGCGCTTACACCGCTCTGCAAAGAATGCTTGTTGACCGTCCACACCCCCTTCGAGATCGTAGATAATGGCGGTAAGCTTGTATCCGGTGGGCACATCGCGGAGCTTGTCCGAACTTCCTGACATCCATCCCGAAGTTTTTGCTCCAGGTCGATGCTTCGCATGCCCACTATGCCGCATGCCGTCGTAATCAAAGATTCGGGTGCTGTCTGGAGTCACATAACGAACGATGAAGTGGGAGCTGGAACCAAGCTGCACGGTGTAATCGGTGTAGATTTCCGCCGCAAGTATATATTTGATGCCTTGTGTTGCAAATTTCCGGCCTAGAGGCAAGAGGGTCGCGGGCACCTTCCATGGGGATCCGAGCGTCTCACCGGCCTCCAGAATCAGGACGACTGGGATGCTGAGGATATATTCTTTGGCCTGAGCGGCGCCATTGCAGAATGGGTTCCCATCCCACTGCCGCCAGCACGTCGCTTTCTCCCACTCGGACGGATCGAGGAGCCAGCGGAACCATTTGCCAAGATCACCGCCGAATATTTGGTGCATTGACAGGGTCAGCTGAACGGGCGCTCTCCACAATGGATGCGACACTTCCCAATGTTCCCGGGGTGCTGCTTCACATCCAGCACACTTTTTCACTTGAGCGGTGTATAATTGGAAGAACGAAATGCAGTGCTCTCTGGCTCTGTCGGGCGCGGGTTTGTGCACCATCATCTGAGCCAATATCTGGTGAAACCAACCCTGTACAGGTCTCGGTGAGATGATTACCTTGATAAACAGAAGATACTCACAAATATTGTGTCTGAGTTGTTCAGCCGCTGCGTGTATTTTCCCACTTTGAGCTTCTTCCTAAACTCGTTGCGCATGGTCGCGAGAACTCTGCAGCCGCCATCCTCAAACCCAGGCAGCGCCGCCTGCCGAATATGTTCTTCGATAATTGATAGCAGGTCGCTGAAGAGATGTTCTGCAGGCAGCGCCGCAAGAATAGTCTTCAGTTGGGGGAAGTTCCGACTTGCGACAGCGTAGAACACGGTCAAAGATGAGTCCAACCAGCAAGAGTTTTTCTGCCAGCGAAAAGAGCGTTCAAACTCGGGGGGAGGTGCCGCTGGCTTTGGCTTTGTTTTTTGGACAGCACCTCCGATCCGCTTCTTCCTTGAAGCTTTGCGTGCGAGCCGTGTGATTGTGTCTGGCGCCCGCCCGTCCATGGAAAACTTCCGCCGAGCCTCATGCCGGTTGTGCTTGGTCCACGAATATCGGAACCGAGTGGTCTTCCAGTACTGTGGATCGCGCCCGTAGTAGATTTTATCGCCTCCTGTACACATACTTGAGTGATCAAAAATTAAGCAGAGATTTGGACGTACTGCGCGCAGCATCATAACTGCGTTCAAAGGTCTCTGCAATGCGAATCAATCCTTCCAGTCCGTAGAAAAGGGTATTGCGGCGTCCAATCATTTTGTAAATCCGATTGTGCATGGACTCGGCGCCGTTAGTGGTGGCAGGAAGCGAATCCCACAGTTTGCGGGCCATGCCGCTAGCCACATGACAAAGCATACTTGCATGACTAGGACGCATCCACCAGCTGACCCAAGGTTTTGCACCGGGGAATTCTTTGATAAATCCGGCAGCGCAAGCCCGAAGTCCCTTCATGTTTTCTTGACGCAGGAGTGCCTTTGCGAACTTCCGAAATCTTGACTGTCGCTCTGGGCCTACAATTCGACTGATCCTGGCAACGCGCGTGATTTGATTGTCAAAATGTTGTCTGCAGCCCTTCAATAGCGCGGCCGCGGCCTGCTTTAACTCTTGTTCATTTCGGCCTCGAGGTGAAAACTCCAGCCAAAAATCGACAAAGGCCTCGATGAAACCGTTTCGTTGAGCATCACTGAAATCGACAACCTGTATGGAAGGAGTTAGCTAGCATTAATGGCGAGGAATTCGACGACTCGCATTTGCAAACAGCGCATCTGTTACTTTCCGTTTGACTTCGCGACACCGTGTTGCCAAACCACGGAAAAGGTACAGAAAATGAATGCGGTAGTGGACAGCCGTTGCCCCGTTTGAATAGGTCATCAAAATAGGAACCCACGACTTGAGATGAATAGGCTCGAAAGTAGAGCTCAGGAAAAGCAGGTTGTTGTGACCCGTGAAGTAGTCATGGCATGCATCCGAGACGACACCGTTTACTGCTTCGCTCTTGATCTGGTCTTTGAGCCCGATGCGGCGCTGCCAAGGTGATTGCAGAACAATGACGTTGACCTTGTCCTCCCAGTGTACACCCACAGTCCAGTCAGCATGCTTCTCTTGGAACCGTTCGAGCTTGGGGAGGAAACGCTGGTCGCGGACCTAACATTAGATAAGTAAGTGAGGCGGAGAGAACGATGCAGGCCCACACACCTTGTTTTCTGGGTTGAGAATTTTACGGCGCTCGTACTGAATACGATGAGGGTTCAGAAAGACCGAGCTGATATCCGCCACCGAGGGTCCAGGCCCATCGACAGCTGGGCGGCCAGCGAGCAACTGAGCGGGGCCCATTCGCGGATGCTCATTCACGACATTCTCGAACTGAGAACGTTCTCGAAGTGTGAGATGGCGAACTGGGACCCTCTCGTGGTGGTGATAACCCGAATGCCGGAAATGGGCGCCATCCCGATAGACCCAATATTCGATTTGGACGTCGCATCTATAATGTCGTAGTGGGAAACCGCAGGAGCACCCCGCCTCAATCTGACGGATTCTCCCAGCATTCTTGGTTTGTGGGCGCGTCAGGATATCACAAGTGGTGCTTGTGCACTTCATGACCCCCTGACACAGGCGAAAAGTGTGCGCACCATCTCCTTTTTCTGCAGCACGTGAACTTCCCAGAGAATTCTTCTTTCCTCCCCGCACCTCGCAAGCCCAATGTATAGAAAATTGGCACTGTTCAAAGTATTCGCGCGTGTAGGTGGTCTCCCAGGTACCATCCGGCCAGGGGTTCCACTGCTGCGGCCCCAGCTGTGTGTCCGGCGCGTCCCGCTCAACAAGATTTTTCGCATTGCGAGCAGGCTGGCGTGAGGGACCCGCTTGAGTCGAACGACGAAGCATGGTGTTATACTGCACCTCATCCGAACCGGAAGAGTCGTCGCCGCTATCACCGCTGGCGTGGAAATCACCGTTTGCAGGTTTTGGAGTAGATTTCGAGTTATTTGCGCCCGGGCGCGTGGGCTTACGTGAAAGAAGTGTGGTTAGGACTGCCGGGTGATGGTCGGGGGAGGTGTTTAATGCACGGTGGCGGCGCATGCGTTTACGCGGAGGCGGCGTCTCTGGTCGAATTGGCACCTGCTTTTTGTGCCGCCGTTTGAGGAAGTCAAAGAGGGAAGGCGACTTGGCGCGTTTGCGCTTACGCATAGGCACTACATGCTTCATCAGTAGAGAAGGTTGTATGCTCAGTCTTTGCCCCGCACCAGAGTCCGGCCTCGCCTCTCGACCCTCTGAGTGGTATGCAACCCGGCCCCCATTTTCTGATCGTATAGCACTGTGGCGCAGCTCAGTGGCGTCGTCTGGATGCAAAAATTGAGAAATAAAGAAAGGGAATGCTAAAACATACTCACATATAGGCAAATGCGCATATTCGGGAGGTAATTCCTCCTCGGAGTCCTCTGTACGGTACGGTAAAAACCGAGTGAAGACTCCCTTCAGTGCGCGCTGGAACACTTGTTAGCGCCGGTGTCCGCAGTATCTAAACGAAACTCACCAGCATTGTGAACTTGAGTGGTGTGGTAGAAGAAAAAAGACGGATAGGAGAAGTTTCGTTACCGCATTTCTCGATCAGTTGCCAAATTTGGAATATCTTACACAGCCATTTTGATGAGGGACCCTTCCACTTAGATTACCATACACTGGAGAGCATTGAGGTATGGGGAAGGATGGCCGATTTTTTTCTTTGCCGCGGTCGACTTGACAAGTCGTCGTCTTTGCGGAAAGTCCATGGCAATAGAGATTGAAAGAGGTATAAGCTTGGCCCTCAGGAAGGAACAAAGAGGTTGTGGCAGTATATTTCCTGCACAGAAGCGGCCGCCAGCCACAAAACACGGCTTATTCAGAATACGAGACATCTTTTTTCCTTGCTAAAAGTCCGTGGCGCTCAGTCGAAGTTGCAGAGAAGAGATTGTAGATTAACGGAAAGTCGTGTATTCACCGGACTTTGTCTGGAGAGACCACAGATTGTGCAACGACCGGAGTTATGAAGCGCAACAGGGTCGTTGTGGGAGAGAAGAAGAAGGTGCAGCGCCACGTCAATCATGGACGTCAATCATGGCCGTAATTGACGTGGCGGTGCTGCTTCCATCGAGCATGTGAGTAGATTGAGACTTGGACTACTGATTGTAGGTCAACCAAGACCCCCCACCAATTTACACAGGTGCCCTTGCGAGCTTTGAAATGCGCACTGTACACTCAACTCTACTCGAAGTTGAGTCCTTTTTGGTCAATTTACTCGGCCATTTTACTCAATTCAATTCAATTCATATTCCATTAGAGTGCGCGCGGGCCCCTTGGGGCCCATGTAGCATCCATATTACAGTTTAATTCGGGAGGTTCGTTTTAGCTAAGGCTTGAGATACATTATTGTACTGTAAAATTTCCGACGGCGGTTCGAATTCGGGCATCTCGGTGATGACTCGAGCTTCCAATTTCTCACCATATTTTAACTCTAGAAAGGTTCTGTTCATTGTCACTATGGATTCAGCTCATTAAAATCGAGTCTGTGGTTGATGCTTAGGAAGGATCAGTCCCAATGCTCAAGTGGGCTGGTAAATGAATGAAATTCGAACAAAGTGAATGCTGGTATGCTGAAAAATGAACCTTTTGGCCTTTTTAGATTCTGTGCCATGGCTCACCATATTTTCTTCCTGCCCTATCTTTGATGTGAGGATCCATTCGTCGAGGTAGCATAAATATATATTCAGGATACAATTAGTTCAAGCCTCGTTGCGTGCCTCCTGTGGCACACCGTTGCCCCGTTCGAATAGTTCATGAGAATAAGAATCTGCGGGCGAGACAGGATACAATTAGTTCAAGCCTCGTTGCGTGCCTCCTGTGGCACACCGTTGCCCCGTTCGAATAGTTCATGAGAATAAGAATCTGCGGGCGAGAGATCTTCGGGGGCTATATCCAGCATGTTGAGGGGAAACACATTCACGGTGTTGTGGTTGTGGGAATGCCGGACCGAGTTTTGATCACATCACGACACAGCCCCAATTCGTGCTGTTAGCTCTTCCATCATAAGGTGATGGGAGAGCTAACAGCGTCGAATTGCAGATAATGGTCCACCATTGCTGCAGGATTAAAAAAATGCTGATAAAGTTTCTTGAACTTCAAGAACTACTTCTATGGAGAGAAATTGTCAAGAAATTGTGGAAAATCCCCGGTCAGTAAGTATTGAATCACTGTTTCACCTCATTCTTTGAACTCGGTAGCATGAGTATATATTCAGTAAGAGTCAGGATACAATTAATTCAAGCCTCGTTGTCGTCATCCTCTTCCTTATCCTCGTCTTGCTCTTCACCGTTGTTTTCAATCTCTTCCTTGTCTTCGTCCGCGTCCGCCGTGGGATCAAGGGTCTTCTCATCCTCAGAGTCCATCCCATCTCCAGACGCAGACACATTGCCTTAAATCGTTATTGAATAGCTGTAATTGGAGTTTACAAGACAATGACCACACACCTTTCTCTTCGCTATCATGACCATCCTGGTCTTCTAATAGGCCGAGATCAGCACACCATGCAGAAGCAGCAGCAGATTGTAGTACGCACCTTCATCGGAATCAATACCGTCTATGTTCACATTATCCTCGTCCTCAAGAGTCCGTAAAGCAATGGGTTGTTTGGAAACAAACCCTTGAAGCTGCGGTTTCTTGTTCTTCTTTATGGTGAGTAAATGAGTGTATTTTGAGTGATTATGAGCGCCGCTATTCTCGAAGACGGCGCCGTCTCGATATAAGACCACGGACCACTCCACGCTGCATGACCGATGGCGCAGAGTCGAACCACAATTGCAGATTGACTCTGTTTGCCGAGCAATATTTTTCCCGGGCGCAATCTGTACGGTACACACCGCAGTTTGGCATTGGATGATGCCCGCACACTTAAAACGGGAGAGCTTCCCTTTCTCGACTGTAACCGCATCCAGCGAGCCGCGTTTCCCGGGCAATTTATCGGAAACCCAATAGAAACCCAGCTGGGAAGTGTCTTCCACCTGTTGTCGCGTGAAATGACACCGAAAGCGGTGGTCTGGAAACCCATCCCAGCTGCCTAGCGAAAAGTTGGGAAGTGTTGTATTGGTTTGGGATCCCAGTGCAGGTCCGCGTGAAGTGGTTCTGCCAGTGCGAAGCGGCGGTGAAGAACGCCGTTTAGGAGGATTTGCATGATGTCCTTGCCCAGGATAAATAGAAGATTGGAGGGTTTGCCACATTACACACCATTTACTTCGTTGATTTCCCGCTCCTCCCTCACCCAACCTTGGAGTTCGCCTGAAACACACAGATAACTTGGTGATTCGTTGACTCGGTATGGCCAGCACACACCGTTCTCGTCGTAATATGGGACAAGAGTATTTCTACGGCGTTTCTGGGGGGTTCCCTGAGCCGTCACAAGAGCGTGCACAACCAGCAGCAGGTAGATAAGGACGAGTCCGTAGACGAATAGAATTGTCGATGTGGTGAGCCAGCGCGAGGCCATTGAGTAGATCCAGGAGAGAAGAAGAAGGACACGATCCCAGTTTGACATCGCCAGTAGCACGATGAGGAGCGTGTAGGCAAAAATCGAGAGTAACATCGACGAGAGAGGAGAAGTAAGGGGCTATGTCACACATCAATGATCCAGCAAATATTTCGCCGTATTTGGCGTACCGAAGAGGATACAACCCGGAAATGGAGTACAGGTGCCAACATTGAGTACTGGCCCCTCAGTGGAGCATTGAAATTTTGAGGTGGACTGGGCGCCGTGTGTGGTGAAGTTTTTGCAGCGGCCGCAGGATGGGAGACCCGACAGTTCAGCCTTCGCTGTGTCACGCCGTGTGTGTAAATCACCTATGCAAGCAATTTAGGAAGAGCAAGGTTACTCAAAAGTGATTCCTGGCCTTTCAAATGGTGTTCAAAAACTCGTGCATCATCCTTTGGCCTCAGCAAATTTGGATTTGAACGATACCAAACAATTCAGGCTTTCTTGGACATTAAAAGGTGTAATCTCTCCATTCCAAACACCTAATAGCAGTACTGTGTCAGCTAACCACGCGGGCACGGATTTGGCCAAAAGGAAGCAGGTCTCTCTCTGGGACGAGGGAATTTATGCACGGTGTGTTGCCATTAGACATCGAAAATCTTGACACATAGCCGAGTCTTTAAGTTTTCGGTCGGATATTCAGTCAGCTGGAGGGTATACAGTGCCCCATAATCTGTTTCACCAAATCCCATTCTGGTAGTCACCGTCGATTTCTTTGCATCTTGAACGAGTGGCTGTGCTTTCAGCCTGAACAACGTTGAAGATATATACAGAGGAATTTCGTTCAATTTGTAGGTTCAGTGTCCAAGATCACGACTTAATACATATCCCAAGAAGCTTTTGTGCCTCTGGGCCGCGTCAAAAGCGAGAATGGCGCCGAAGTACTGACGCGGCGCCACCATGCACTTCGCCGCGTCACGCCGCGCGGCTTCAAATCTCAATATTCTTCTTCAAACGTTGGCATGCAGCATGAGGTAAGTTAAATACATACTCTATGTGACTTTGGGGGCTCGCGGCTGTACGGGGGGCGAGAACGGCAGCGAGGTACTGGAAGTGACGCGGCGCCGCCGTGCACTTCGCCGCGCACCTTCAAACCTCAACATTTTTGCTCAAATGTTGGCAAGCAGCATTTAATGAGCTAACCACACATTCTACCAGATTTCTGGGCCTCACTGAGCGAGAATGGCGCGAAATTACTGACGCGGCGCCGCGTGCACTTCGCCGCGCCGCGCCGCGCCGCTTCGAAACCCAATGCTTCTCTTCCAAACGTTAGTGGACCGCATTGAGTAAGTCAAATACACCCTCCAGAAGATTTCTGGGCCTCTGGGGTGACCAAGGAGCAAGAACGGCGCTGGAGTACTGACGCGGCGCTGGCACTGCCACATCGTGCACTTCGCCGCGCCGCGCGGCACGGCTTCAAATCGGAACATTAGCATTCAAAATGTTGGCGTGCAGGATCAGGTGAGTTAAACACACCCTTACCCAAGCTTGTGCGTCTTGGCGCGAACGTGTAATTGATGCGGCGCTGCCGTGCACTTCGCCGCGTCACGCCGCGCGGCTTCAAAACACAATGTCTTCATTCAAAACACTATTGGCCAGCATCAGGTGAGTTTAATTCATGTTCTATGAGGCTCTAGGGTCTCCGGTTTGTTCGAGGAGCGAGAACGGCAATGAAGCACTGACGCGGCGCTGCTGTGCACTTCGCCGCGTCGCGCGGCGCGACTTGGAAAAAAAAAACATTTTCACTTACAGCGTCGGTGAGCAGCATCAGGTGAGTTACATACATATTTCTGGAGAGTTCTGGGTCTCTGAGCTGCCAGAGGGGCGAGAACGGTGCCGAGATACTGGGCATGACCTGTGTATGAGACGGCACCGATGTACACAACTTGGCGGTATACCTTTGACTGCCTTACGAGTTCAGTGGATAATGTACTGGTATTGAACTCGATTACAGGCTGGTAATGGCGGCGCGGTACTGCCGCGTCTCATTCCTCCAGCGCCGCGTCGAGTTCGGTGAGCGCCGCGTTCAAGTTCGGTGAGCGCCGCGGCCGCCGTGGTAGCGCCGCGTCATTTTTCAGACACGCCGCGTCCTACCGATGCTACCGCCGCATACCGCCGCGTGACGCGGCGGTATCGCCGCGTCCAAAAGTGAGGACGCGGCGAAGTTACCATGCACTTCGCCGCGTCCCGCCGCGTACCGCCGCGTCACCGCCGCACCACCGCCGCGTCCAAGTTTTCTTTTTTGGCATTAAGCTCGAGGTATGTGGACGCATTCACACCAACTCAATGGCCGTTACACACTACTAACCTGTGCGTACACCCTTCGCTATTCTGGTGGGGATATGTCCACTCTAACACGCGATCGGCGCTGTTCAAAAAATTGAACCGCCGCGTCACCGCCGCGGCACCGCCGCATGACCGCCGCGCCAAGTGGGCGCGGCGAAGTATTTTGGCCCCATCGAATCACTTTCGCTTGACAATGGACTTGCAAACAACACTTTACCTACTCTATCGTGCTCACCACAGACTTAATGCCTGCGTCAGAACCTTGGATACCTACTGCCTACCTCGACGACTTCTTCGATCTCTGCTACGTGTACTTAGGACACTAGAATTGAACTGAATGACAGTCATTTAACGTCAAGTTGAAGAACGATCGATGGAGTCGGACGGCGAGGTAATCGGCAAAGAACAATTTCCCTCACCGTTGAGGAAGGTTAGGAGTTCGTTTCGGCCGCAACGTTGACAGGACTAGATATCGAAACAATATCGAAACAAATGGTATCTACTGCCCACCACCGGGCGTTTCAGGACCGTTCCACCATCTGATACAGCGCCTCTTTGTCGCCAGACTCATCCACCAAGGCACGCAGCAAACCATGTTCGTTTTGAAGCAACACTTTCGGGCTGTCAAACTCAACCTGCGCAGACGTCAATGACAATGAATACTTCACTCGCAAATCACTCACAATCTGTCCGGCATCGAGAACCATCTGAGGGCGAATTAGTTGATGGGTTCGGGGTGATGGTCTGAGCTCACGATTTTATCCGCGTCCATGATGCTGTGCAATCTATGCGCCACGGTGAACACAGTGGTGTCGGGAGGCAATTCAGTGCGCAAGGAGGCCTGGATGACAGCGTCCGTCTTGTAGTCTGCCACCGGTGAGACACAGGCCGTTAATAAATAATTTAACCGCACCTATGGCAGATGTGGCTGGAGGAATGACGCGATTGAGAGTTATTCGAAGAAAGAACGGCGAGAACGCTCACCCTCATCCAAAATCAGTAACTTGCTTCGGCGAACGATGGCCCGAGCTAAATGAAATAAGTAAAGCGAGCGGTTTTTTGCAGCGACTCCACACACCGAGCGCGATGATTTGGCGTTGGCCAACAGAAAGGTTGTTCCCACCCGCCGAGATTTCGGTGTCCAGGGTGAGTTTTCCTTCCTCCATCTCCTCTTGTAGCGCCGAAAGACCCGCCGCGCGCAAGGCATCATTCAAAACCGCGTCGTCAAACTGGCCCAAGATGTCCAAGTTCGCGCGGAGGGACCCTGTAAGCAGCTCGGGCTGTGTTCGTAGAAGGTAGTTAGTAACAAAACCAGAGGGAATCGATTGGCTGACAATTTGTGGGATGATGGTCACATTTGCACGGAGAGCATCCAGGTTAAGCGAGGAGGTGGGAAGGCCGTCGTAGTGGACCGTTCCCTCGGTGGGAATGCAACGTAAGATTGCTAGCGTCAGGGAGCTCTGCGGAAGAGCAATATTTAGGTCGAAGGATAAACAGCGTGGCAGCACTCACTTTACCGGAACCCGTTCGACCGACTGTTCAGAAAGTCCGTAAGCACTGTGCACTGGTTTAGGTAGTAAAAAGCAAACCAATGCCAACGCGGTCGCCAGATTTTACTTGGAAGGAGATGTCGTGGAGGACCTTCGGACCATCTGCTGAATATTTGGCCGACAGATTGTGGACACTAATACTTCCGCTTGCAGGCCAGTATGCAGGTGGAACACCGGAAGCCGTGGGCCTGGGCTCATGTTCGACCTCGACATATTGCTTGATGCGTTCCAGACTATGTCCGCTTCCATTAGAATTCGGATGTGTGTTATGAACGGGCTTGCCTGTTGCTTTGGACCTCGAATTGATTCCAAAGCCGTGTCCAGCCTAGAAGCGCACTCGAGAAGCCAATTGCCTGGAGGGTTTCTTGGGGTCAGTGATTTCAAGTTCGCCAAGAAAGAACCGACCATGTTCAGACTGAAGCCTATGTTGGAGGCTGAGGCCGATTTGAAATAGACGAGGTAATATGCCAACGATGTCGCCTAGATGCGGTCAGCAGAGACTGAATGAAAAGGGGAGCTTGACTTGCAAAAAGGGCGCCAAGGAGATCCAGCCGGACAATTGCCCAACGGTTTAAGTTGGCGAACGTACGCGAGACTCTAGAAAGCGCTGAATATAATCCAAACCAGCGAAAGAAAAAACGAAGGGCATACCTAGTCAACCGATTGATTCGATTGATTGAAATTTGGATCAAAGTATCTTGAGCACCGTAAGCACGAACAGAGACTGTCAGGGAGTTAATAGGGTTGTCTGCGAGTCAAAATGCACCAACCAAGTCCGGCCATTGCGGCACCGATACTGTAAACGTGAGTATGAAGGTCGAGACTCGGATAATAAGCAAGCTTGAACATACTGCGCAAGAACAGGAGCTTTCGCATTGCTTTGTTCACGTTTGACGCTGATTTGAGAAGCCATATAGATTCGTCCGCAAACGACCCCCATTACCCCAACAAGGATACCAGGAATGAAGAACACAGGAGTAAAAATGACGACCGCGAGGAATTGCGTCAGGATATAAAGGGTCCTGCCTGAAATGTTCAATCAGATTGGGAACTCCCTCCGTAGTGGGACGAACTCACCCACAAGATCCCAAAGGCCCTCTGATAGAGAGTCATCCACTGCATCTGTATCCCCAGTGCAACGCGTGATAATGCGCGACGTCGGGGTAATATCGAGCCACCTAAAGGTAGTGGACATAATCGAGTCGACGAGCTGCTTGTGGATTGACTTTGATGCATTGAACGAGCCTAAAGTGAAATAAATGTAGGCGGTGCAGTACATAACAACATCAGCCAATACAAGGAGACCTCGGGTGAGGTATTCAGCATCGTAAAACCACGCAATAATGCATGCAGCTCACAAAAGCCCCCGAGATATCTGAAAATGATATGAGATTCGGAGGCCACGAGAAGGCTAGAGTGACTCACTTGGATACTGATACAGGCGCATCTTCTTCGTATTGACTGCGTCCGGTAAGAATAACTCGGCAAATGAGGAAAAAGTGTTATACCTAGCCCAGTACCCCAAGTACCAGGTTTGGAGCCGACCCACGACTGAGATCAAAAGTACAGCGACAATGACGCCGAGGAAGAAAAGGACAGAGTTGGTCGCATGGGCGGAGAAAAAACATATTCAGTGCGTCCCAACTGACGTGCCCGATCTCAATCTCCTCTGCCACTATCAATTTGCCGGTTGTCACCTTGGCTTCTTTGGGTGAGGCAGTGGGGTCAAGCTCTTTTTCAGCCGCTGCGAGAGCCACCTGATCCTGGCTCGCTTCCTTCGCCAATACGTTGTCCGTTACAAGCGCCTCTGAGACCGAGTCCTGGCCATGCACGCGGCCGTCAAGGCCGACGGAGACGACAAAGTCAGCCAACTTGGTCGTCATCGCAATGTTATGTGTTACGAGGATAACGGTGCGGTTTTTGAGAAGATCTCCGCCCAAACACTTTCTACAATTAAAACAGGTGATTAGACTCAACACTCTTGAGGTAGATTTGACGCACTCGACAACCCATTTAGCGGTGTGGACGTCCAGAGCGGCTAGTATGTCGTCCAAAATAACCACTTGGCTATTGGCGTAAATGCTACGCGCTAGAGTCAATCTCGCTTTCTGTCCACCGCTGAGCGTCAATCCCTGTCTTTGAAGTCAGCGGAGAAGGCAGAAGCGTGATCAATAATTGCACCTTTTCGCCGACTTCGGTCTCGTCACCCGCGTCAAATAGCTCCAGGTCTCGCTCTAAACAGCACTGATATAGAACCTTGCTGTAGCGCTCCTCGTCTATCGGAGAATTAAACAGGATGTTGTTCTTTATTGTGTCGTTCAAAACCCAGCTTTCCTGCGCGGCATAGGAGACGCCTCGTTGCCGAGGAATATTGAACCACGACGCGGGCGACGATTGTATCAAGTGCATCTCCCCTAGTCGAGGAATAAGTGGGGAGGAAAGAAATGAATTTGAAAAATTCACCAAGCAACGCCATGAGTAGCGAGGTTTTTCCTGAACCCGTGGGACCAACGACGAGATTAAATCCCCGCTTGAACAAAAGTTCGCCTTCAATTCGCAGAATAAATCTGCGACTCGAGGGTGTGAGCGTGCCATCAGTGTCATCGTCGTTTGCCCAGCTGAACATTGCGTCACGGAAACCAATCAGTTCACTTGCCGGTCCATCGGCAACGACCGTGGCTGAGGCGTCGTTCGAAGTGAAGGAATCCAGCAGTTCGGTCTGTAGTTAGGTCAGTGAGGAAAAGACGGACTTATTTGATGCGCACCTGGTTCAAAAAGTCATTCATGCGATTCAGTGAGACTCGTGCCTTGACGACCATCGAAGTGCAGTAGAATGTGAACCATAGCTGACCTAAAGTTTGTCGACTATCATGAACCTCGTGGAGTTTGAGTGAGAAAAACTAGCGCTGACCACTGAGCATGTCAAAGACCGCCATCGAAGAGAAGACAGCTGAAGCGGTGAGAGGTTGTTTCATAATGACGGTCTGAAGGCGCGATGGAAAACGTCAAGTCAAATCATGCGGTCAACAAGCACACGCACACTGGAAGAGAGAGGTCGGCCTGCTCAGCAGGCGTCTGATAAAACAGGGGAAGTCTTTGAGACTTACTATGTTGCTGAGCGGGATCAAGGAGCAATCAGTGCCAAACCCGCAATGAATGCGAGAAGAACTGACCATAAGTGACGACCATCACGATGGTAGGAACGACGAAACTGCAGAACAAATTTCAGGACCTGATGCACACCTCGAAACGTGGAGCTATACTTGAGGATGCCGTTGGCCGTATATAATACCTTGCGCCACCAAATCCAAGTAAGTTCATCCTCTCGCTTTTCGGCGATTTTTTCGTTCATCTGCTTCTCCCATCCGAACATTCTGAGTTATGATTAGAAAACATTGAACACTTTATATAATGTTGACTCACTTGATCATTCGCACCACATTCATCGCTAGCGGGTGCGGTCATTGATTACTAGGGTTTCATGAAACACCGATAATGCTCACTTTCAGAGAATGTCTGCACTCGGGCGTCTGTTTTCTGAAGTGCCTTCTCCTGAACGTCTGGGAAATGAATACCTCAGCGTCGTGAATAATCATATTAGATGTTCTCACTTGACTGCAGCTTGGCGGCATAGCCCGGCAACGGAAAGAGAGCAATCATTGTGCCCATTCCCACGAAGGCGCTATTCAGGTAAATTTTGATCGAGAAAAGGTAAGTCGTTAGAAACACCACCAACCTCCAGCCGAGCACTTCGTATAAGAATACAATGCAGCCGATTATCTGAATGGGGACCAGGACAACGATGAAGAGGATGTTTCGCGCCTCATTGATGTTGTTGAGATCGGTGGTGACTAAATTGTTGATTTTTCCGAGCACATTGACAGTTTGGGACGATGGTTTCGTGGCTGCATCAGTCTTATCGGCGGTCTCGGCCTTGACTCGAATGCGCAGTGCGTGTTCAAACACAAGTTGGGTTACAATGGCGCTCGTTTGACACATGATGTGAGTCTACCCGCGTGTCAGTTGTAATTGAGAGCCTAGAATATTTGCGACTAACCCCGACGAACATGTCCCACTGGAAAGCGAGAGAGTAGATGAAGGGGCCGAGGAATAGCAAAAGGACCCAGAACCAGGGCTTCATAAGTGACTCCGCGTTCGGGTCTTCAAGATGACTACAGCAGATTAGTACACAGAAGGGAGGCGGGCAGGTCAATCACTTAAGTATTCTGTTTAGGGCCAGGGGAGAAATGAAGTTTGCCAGTCCCGAGATGGCCAGCAGGACAGCCATGATGAACCATTCCCACCGAAAAATCCACATGAACCCGAAGAAGATGTGGCGCTTCCTTCCTGAAGTAAACACATCGAGGTGCTGGTTTTTGTCGGTAAGTAGATCGAGGCTACCATTTGCGACACATACCGGAAATGCTCGAGCCTTGAGGTCCTCTGCATAGTCGTAGTCGCACAAAGGTGGGAGTTGCTCGAAGGGGAGATGAGGCATACGGTATGCGAGGGAGATGATAGGGTCCAACCAAACGTACAGCACGCTGGAAAGGACAGAAGCTGTTTGTTCAGGATTCACCACCAGCATGGGGTTCTGGTAAAGTACTTCAGCGTCAGTCTCTCTGAAGGCGAAGAAATAGACCTTAGCATTGAGTGGAATATACTGCCGGGGCGTAATGAGGGGGATAACACCAGAAACTACGAATAGTATCGCGATTTTCGGCCATAGGAGCTCACCCTCCCAGAGATCCACGGGAGTAAGGGTATTTGTTGCCAAAGGAAAGATATCACGGTAGAAATACACCGCAAGCGTGCATAGCAGGACCGTATTGAGGTGCCTGATCGCAATCCGGCTCCATTTTACGTTCGCCAAAATGGAGACAACTGCCAATAACGCGCTATAGAACTAGAGCAAGGGATTATAATGTAGACAGAATTTGTAAAGGAAAAAAAGCCGCACGTATATCCCGCACATAGAAGACTGTAAAAATATATGCGGGCTAGCTGTGCTAATTTTCTGAGCTTCGTCATCGTCCAAGACTAACGCAGCAGTTGATAAGCCCAGCAATAGGAGGCAGCCCGCCAGTCTTGCAGCCTTGTAAGCGAAGATGGCTTTGCCGCCGTGTTTTTGAATGTGGTCCGCAATTGAATACCCGGACTGCAGGCCAGAGTCGATCGTGACGCCTACCCCCGACTCAGACGAATGGGTTTTGAAGAGCACGGTGCGTAATTTGAGGCCCAAGGTGGATAGCCAGAGGACGTGTACAAAGAGGGAGAGAACTGAAGCCGTCCCAACGTAGAAAGGAAGAATGAGAGTGTTGGACCACGGACTGAGAGGGTGAATGATTAGCATGGTAAAGATTTTCGCGAAATAACTCACACGGCCATGGTTTGCGGCGAGAGATCGGGTTGAAAGTGATGTGAGAGTGCTCGAGTCTCGTTGCGCGAAATAAAGGTGATGTATGCGGTCGACCAGAAGTCAGTATTTGAGTCCTCTGGCGTCACAGCTTCGATACAGCAATTTTGGTGTGGTCGTTTATCGCAAGACGCGAAGCGGTGCCACCGGTAATCAAAAGGAGGGTGTGGATCTGATTGGAATTTGGACGCGATTCCATTGTAAACGGCAATCCCGAAATCAACTTCATGTTCCAGCAAGCAGCACAGAATGGATGGACTGGCGGGTTTCGATTCCACGTAGGCCCTGCGAAATACCTTTCTGAATCAAGGGAACACGAATAATATTCGAATATTGAGACAGATGCTGTTGAACAAGGTCCGCCGGACAGTGCCTGTGGCTATACGGTGTACATGTGCACCCATTAAATGGGCTTCCGCTTCATTGCTGTTCAAATGTTGCCCATTCAGCCGAAGTTACATAAATATAATCTCGGCTCCAGATGTTCGGATGGTGAGATGGCAGCGAGGCAGAAAGATCAAAGAAAACATGAACATCCCTTGTGTAGAGGATTCATCCGGCAGATCCGCCGGATCCGCCGGATGCCCTCCTTAAGGTGAGCAGTTATCCTTCACGATCTTTATTATCCTTCAAGACCCCACATAATCGTTCAAGAGTCATCCCTTAAAGGATTTGAAGCCCACATCCAAGGTTGAAAAATGTTGTCCTTCACGATTATTCACCCTCGTTCACGATCGTCAACACCCTTCAGGCCCTCTCCAAAGCCTTCAGGATTGACCCGCACATGAACGATGTGAGTGATCCTTTAGGATCATCTCACCTCCTTCAAGGTGACTCAAAATGCCTGAACGACGCACCAACTATCCTTAAAGCCCCGTTCAACCCATCATGATAGTTCTGTCCCTTAAGGGTCCCGTCAAACCTTTCACGATAATTCTGACCCTTCAGGCCTCGATCAAATCTTTCACAATAGTAATTCTGCCCCATCACGTCTACAAACCTTCATGAGATTGTCCTTGGTGCGTGTACGGTATTGGAACAGAGTATGTTGGGGGTCATTAAGAGCGCGGTTCAGATCGGCTTCAAGCAGGCTTCGAAGCCTGAACCGGACTCCGAACTGAAGTAACCTATTCTAAGGAGTTTTTGGAGTTCCGCGCTCGGTCTTGGTATTCATCCTACTCAATTGCTTCCACAGAATTGCGCGTCCCTTGGAGTTTATTTAGAAATGAAGTTGGCGCTCCCTGTGTTCGGACGTCTCAAGGTGTATAGGTCTTGAAATCTCAACGGTGATAATTGTTGTTCTAGTCCACCTTCAACTTGAAGTGGAAGAAAGGACTGTAGGACACCCTTACCAAGTGAGTACATAAACGCGGCCCATAGGCCACCTCTTGAGCGAGTTTTTACGCCGAGGAGCCAGAATTTTAGCCATGTTCGAACACGTCCGAACACCGAACTGAACGTGGGTTCAAGTTTGGTTCAAGTTCAGCGTTCGGATCGCCCGAACTAAAACTCCGCCAACGCTAGCACTGTTGCGCTGGGTATAAAGTGCAGACTAGAAATATTTAAATTCTAGTCCCCAGAACAATATAATCTATATCCACCCCAAGTCGACACTGCATTTTCGGTCAATGAGTAGCATAGCGCGTCAAGAACGCGTCAATACATTGAGACACGCAAGTTTTGTATGACTACGAGCGGACCGCGAGCCGAATGTCTTGACTAGGAGTCACCAACCGACCCACGCACCAAATGCTGAATAGGCCGCCGTATGTGACCTCAAATTTTCCTTTACCGTTCATTACCCCGCCATTGCCCCGTCATTCTGGGTATTCCTGGGCTCATAATTCACGTGCAATGCACAACTGCCAACTGGGGGCGGAAACAGGATCCATTCAATGCATGTACATACAGACTAAATAACAGACCAAGTGTTTGCCGACAATACATCCCTTCTTCAGACACCCCGACGTCACAATCTCCGCTGCTGATTCAGAACCTGGCGGGACTCGTAGTTCAGACCACAGAATTGAATGCCGAGAAAGAATATTATCGCGGAACAAGACTGAAGTAAAAAAGGCATGATTAGGAGACAACGTTAAAACAGAAGCCAGACATGAACACACCTTCTCTATGAGCTCTCCTACAACAGGTAGGGAGAATAATCAGAGTTAATAATTTCGGCCTAAAGGAGAGCTACATACTTTGTATCAGAAGAGGGGCGCCGATGGCTTGCAAACTAATCTGCGAAAGGTCGTTGCCATTTGCGCGCGGGTTCGGACGCATAATGGTCGTGATGTAGTGTGGGGGGTAAAGGAGAGGACGCACCAGACGGCGCGCACGTGTGCTGGAGGAATCCGTACACGCTCGGAGATAGCGGCGGATATTTTTGGGCTTGTAGCGCGAGCCACAATGTGGACATGGTGAACGCGCACCGAATCGAGATCAGGATAAACTATAAACTGCTTACCTAGTTCCGGCGCTCTTTGACTAATGTCGGATCTTCCCAACTTTGAGACAGCGTTGGTATTGGCGCTGATGGGCAGAAGCGATGCCGAGTGCACGCCGCCACCTTCTCCGCATGTGGGGGCTCGCCGTGCAGCGATGGGACCTGGGGACTGCGCACGATGGAGAGAAAAAAGGATGAATATGAGATTCGAGAGGACCAGGCGCTGGATTACTTACTGGCACCCGCGCTCCCCACATCCCTCACGAGGCACGCACGTCTAAGGTCCCCCCGCTTGCTAGCTTTTGTTCTTTGTGGCTCAACCTGCGCTAAGGTCGCGCAGACTAAAAACGCACGGCACGCCAATGTCGCGCACGATACGGAATGAGTAGAGGTCAAAAAAGGGGAAACGCAGCCTCAGTGCATGCACGATTGACAGGCCGGAGTTTTGGAGGTCCTGGAACGACGGTTTACTGTGGCACACTGCTCCAATGCGCCCGACGTGGTGTGTACCGGTGAGACGAGGACGTGGCAGACAGATGCAGTGATCGGGATCGTGAATTGATGAAAGATCAATGGGCTCATGAACGACAGAGAACCTCGTTAACGATACAGGTGGTCATGAAAGATTGTTGTGGTTGCTTAAAGGATTTCAACATCTCGTGAAGGTCTCATCAAATCTTGAAAGAACATATCAAATCGTGAACGGGCGTTCGGAACCTTGACGATTGTCGTAGTACCCTGAACGAAGATAGATTATCGTGAACGAGTACCAACAAAATCGTGAAGGAGTACCGATAACGTGAACGATTACCTGCATCCTGAACGATATTCCGAAATCCTTAACGATTCACCAAATCCTTAACGATTTCATCCGGCGGATCCGGCGGATCCGCCGGATAAATCCTCTACACATTACTCGTTCTCATGAAAACAGCAGCCAGATCACCACCCGAACATCTGGTGCAGTTTGATTGGAAAGCATGCGCTCAGTGACAATCGTCATACGCGTCACACACTGTGGTTTTGCGCAAGAGCAGAGTTCACCGATGGCTGGAGTGTCCTAAATTAGAAAATATTAAAGGAGGTTACAATTCAATGCAAAATCTATGTCCTGAGGGAAAATTAGCATTTTCGCGCTGCCCAAGGTTGAAATGCGCGGTTTTCCGTGGAAAACCCTAGAGAATTATGTTCTGCGGATATTTGAAGGTGCGCGGACGCGTAAATGTAGCACCCAAATGGTCTTAACATTGGAGTGTCTCGTGTATGTTTATATAGAGACCAACGGCGCGTTTTACATCGACACCGTGCAACTCGTCTTTCAAGCTTGACGAGGTCTGCACTACCATGTAAGTTATCTGCTGTATCCCTCTCGACCAAGGTTGTTCTCTCAAGTTTCTTCATCACATTGAACAGAACCCTGCTGCGTATAATTTATTCGTATCGGATGTTTACCATAATTCCATGAGGCACAATGCTTGCCCCTAGACTGCGCAAATTGTTAAGATACTCCTCAATCGTCTGTGAACGACGAATACACGGCGTCGGTATTTCTCGAGATTGTCGGATCATGTCGGATCTCAATATTTACTCCCACAGTTCAAAAAGGGGTAACCCACATTTTCACCGACGCTTGTAAGAGACTCGGAAGCTTCGTAGATGGGAGAGTTTCATGTTGAATAATCAATGAAATGCCATCCAAGCTGTTCAAATTCTACATAGGCCCCACTCATCCCACCGCTCGCTTCCAACTCCCGCACCCACAATAAACAGATCCTGGGGATCATACTTCTTCTTTATCGCGCTAAGCCTCGCATAGTCGGGGCCAAAAAAGGTGGTCTGGAAATTAGGCTCGAGCAAATCTGCCTCGTTCGAGTATGCACCGGCATTTGGGCCCGCAATTTCCCTCAGAATTGGCAACTGGGTGGTCTGGAAACGCTTGCGCAGTGCGTTGATCTCAGGCAGAGTCGCCGTGTCATCCCACGTGTTTACAAGTACCACCTACTTCATAATGAGCCATGGATACGAAAGAGTCATCAAGTACTTGCGTGTGTCTTGGCCGTCCGCCACGCCGGATGAACCGCTGAGGAGATATTGGCATTCTCCGCCACTTTTCCTGTGGATTCGAATCAGGAAGAGTATACCAAGAAGCATTTGAGGTTCATACCTCCTGCAACGAGATGCCCGAGAACCCTGGTGAAGGGGTAGTGATTGAGAATACCGCAGACTAAGAAGAGCTTACTCTGTAGCTCCAGAATTTGCAAGTTCAACGAGGGCCTCTCCCACCTCTCTGGGCGAGTCACGATATGTCGACGCCGGTAGAAGTCTAGAACCAAGAACTGCATTACTCCCAACACTGTCATCGGTTTGAAAGAGTGCATCGTTAATGTCGCCGTAGGTATAGTTTTGCAACTCCAGAAATACGCCCGGGAGGGCCATCGCAGCTTCCATGAATGGGGAGAATAAGGCCATGCTCTCGTTGATTGATATGTTCGGCAGGTATGTATTGAGCCCCAGAATATAAACTGAGTCGTTGGCCGTAGAATTCTTGGCGAGCACGAAATATTGGCCTGCGTGGACTGAGTCCCAGTCAAAGATATGCTGTGCATGGACTGCCGCAAGAGACGTTGCGACAGTCTCATTTTGTGCGATGAGGACAATGACGTTAGAAGAGGTATTGAAAGTTGGGAAGGTGCGAAAGGTCGCAGATACGATGACACCCCAACTCCCTGCGCCTCCGCCACGTAATGCGTAGAAAACTGCGACAATTGTAGCTCAGGACGCCCGCACAGGAAGGTGAAAGTGCAACTCACGGTCTGGATGCGAAACACTATTGACTTGAAGCAGCTCCCCGCTCGCGACAACAAGATAGAACTCTGAGGGCAAGCATTAGGGCCTCTCTCTCTTAAGTTGAGGCCAAATCTCACCCAGAACGTTATCAGCGGCGAGTCCAAATGTTGGCGATAATGCCGAGTGACCCGCGCCTTGAACATATCCTCCGGCGGTACATACTGTCGCGGCTGCGGGACTGACCAGAATTTTGCTGTTTGCTTTACTTTGAAGGTAAAGTGTGTTGGCGTGGACTCCACTTCCGACAGTAACCGCGGATCCCATGTCTTTAGAACCGACGAAGAACGACTCCGTGAAAGAGATGTTTTGGAAATTAGCAGTGCGAATGAGAAGTGAGTTGGGGGCCGTGGAGCGCCCAAGAAAATCGTGTCCAGAAGACTTGACTGCCAGACGCAGATTGTGAGCCGCGGAAAATTTAACCGCAGCCTGCCGGAAAAATCAGCAGCGCTCACGAAAAGAAGGCCTAACAAGACCTGAACATCTGCGACTGTCTCTGCCTCCACAGAGTGAGTAGGGACGTCACCCTGGCCGCAGGTGGTCCCGTTCCGTAAACAAAGCGAAGGCGGATTGAGGTCATAACCCTGCCGTCTTGTTGGTCACCAACACGATGTTACTCTCGGGTTATCGCACCTGCTCCCAATTGACCTGCGTACATATACCTTAGCTGTCGAATTTTCAAAATAAACAGGAACTGTCACCATACTTCATTCATGGCCCCAGGAATCATGCCCCGAAATTCCGAACTGGTCCACTCGGCATCGGTGCAGGCGCCAGTCGGTAGGCTGTCGCAATATTTCGCAGACGGAACCACTGGGACCAGTCGACCGGAAACTGTGGCATTGAGTTCATTCCATACTGAAGCAGTTGGATATCCAGGACTGCCCGGTATATTTCGGCAATGCGGAGAACTGATTGAGTTCTGCTGTGTTTGACCGAGTAATGCGCAAAGTAAGAGTGTGAAAGCGGGCGCAAAAGACCTCATCTCGTGTCTGTGTAGCTGGCAGCATGTAGGCCTTTTATTTGCCTTTTATTGTCCTGTCTGAACTGCGTGATAACCATCAATTGGGTTCTAACCTATGGCATAAATACAGCGCACTTTATTCTTGTCAATCCGCAGTGGTATCTGGTAACACCAAATTCTTGTCAATCCGCAGTGGTATCTGGTAACACCAAATTGCAGCTACTGCCAGATCCTATTTAAACGGTGCTTGAGTCCTCGGAGGCTCCTGACAACTCGAGGCGGTGGCCATGGCACAGACTGCAGGGTTATCTAGCGTCGCTTGACAAGTTGAGATATCGTTCAGAGCAGAGTTTTCAGCCGATGTTGAACGTCAGCCAGTGACATAAGTTAGAAGTTGTTAGAACGCTATATCGACTGCGGGGTGGCGCCCCAGGTGATCCACTGGCATCTTCAATCAACCTCCCACTCAAGATATCGATATCACACCACCAGCCGTCGCCGTAGATATCACCTGAGCAGTTTAATCTGTGCAAGTTTGTCTTGAGGATGGTGGTAGGAACAGAGAGAAAATGTGTTTGTCCAGGTTAACAAGGCCGAGTCAGTAACGGCACACCGGCCCAACACCGGCCGCATTGATGGATCCGCATCCCTTCCCCATAACTTGCGCAAATATAGCGGCGGTGGTCAAATCCACAGCGCAGGTTAAAAGAAGGAGACAAGGCTCAGCCGAAAACGTTCCTGAAAGTGGTAGTTTATGTTGTAAATAAATGAGGCCGAGAAAACAGCGTAGGAAAGTGTAACTTGAAAGTTCGAATCCGCGAAAACGTTGCCGAAACGGCTGAATTCAGCAACAAAACCTTTACGTTTCGTTGAGTTGCAAGTGCTGCTGAAACCTATTCCTTCAGCTACACCATCGGGTGGCGCTAAACAACCGAGTTGCCGAAATAATAAAATTCAACCCGGCGGAACCGGCAAAGAAGCGGCGGGCCTGAAGACAGTCGAATTTAATTGTTCCCCGCTGTTGGACAGTGCCGCTCAAACCATAGCTTTTGGCAGCACTTTTGACTGAACTGAAATTGTGGTCGAAACCCGGTATCGGGGCAGCCGAAATCCCCGCCGAGACTACATGTTTCGGCAGTGTTTTCGCCGAGTTGAATCTTTCGCTTTCAACCAAATTTCAGACCTCATTTTATTTGCGGATTAAACGAACGCTTTCACCTGCTGATTTCTTCTTCTCGGTGTGACAGCCCCGGATAAGTTGTCAGATATCGCTTTCAACACGCGAACGTGAAGTGTGTTGTAGGGTAATTGTAGGCCACCCATCAGCAGCTCCGCCAAAGGTCCAAAGTTCTCGTTGATTTACCTTACGATTTTTGAGCTCCAGCACGTTGATTTAACCAGGTTTAACCACAAAGAATTGAACATCGACGTCACCCTCTCCGCTTAAACCCTCCCTCAACTTAAGCCACTGGCAGTTCCCAGCGCTCGACTTCGAAAGCTTTCCCTTGTAGCTCTTCCGCCTGCCAGCTTCTTCTTCCCCTCCACCGATACTGTACTCGTTGCCGTCTCGATTCTCCGTCGCAATCTATTCACCTATCGCTGCTAAATTCAAAGAATTCAAGTCGTCATACACCAACTCGTATGAATATGCGTAATCTATGGTAGGTATGCGTATGCGATGCTGATTGCTATGATTTTCTACTCTACAGTGCGTGCGGATGTGTTGTGTGAGGTACCCAACGAATATGGATGAAACGGGACTCGAAAATAATGCTAAATTATGCTGGGGATCGAAGTCGGATGAAGGGAGACAAGAGCCGGTTGAGAAGACGCGGAGGTGCGCTAACGTCGCGGGAGGGAGGTGGGGTGCGCGGACAGCTCACAAGATAATCTGCTAGGATGCTGTAGGATGGACTTACTCTCGAAACACCGGAACTCCTCGCATCACGACTCCCCCGGGAGTGCGAGACTCTACTATTGGCCGGATCTAGTCCGTAATCGTCGACGCGGAGAACGGGGAGCCTGACGCCGATGGCCTCGTCTCGCAATCCGCATCCTCATCCACCAGCTCCCGCACAGGCGACGAGCGCAGCCCGGAAGACCGCACAGGCGACGAGAACAGTGAGTCCTCCCCTTCGCCTCCGTCCCCAGCTCCCGCACCTGCGCTGTCCGCCTCTGTCTGAGTGCGAGCGCGGACGGGCGAGAACAACGAGCCTTCTCCGCTACTCCCATGTGCGCGCATTGGCGCGGGATAAGAGGACACCGCTCTCGCTGTGGTCTTGTCGGTTCGCGAGGGAGGAGTCTGGACGCCGCCCTCCTGCACGGGCGACACCGTGCGCGTCCTCGTGCGCGCGTACGACCCCGACGCAGACGAAATGCCCTGCACCCCACGCGCAGAGGCAGAGGACCCCGGCCGCGTCATGGACGCGGAGGACGCCCGCGCGATAGGCATACTCGGCGGCTCCACCCACGCGCCGATCCCTTCCCCTCCTTCCACTGCACCGAACTCGACCATCCGTTCCTGCATTGAGGTCATAAATGTCTGCCCCGCGACCAGTTGCGTCCCGAGCCCGCTATACGCACGCACAGGCGCCACGTACTGCGGCTCGGGATTGTACTTGTACACCCGCGCCGCCGCATCCCCCGCCCCGGCCCTGTTCTGCGGAAACTGCATCGACGGCGGCTCGTACATCACCGACAGCTCCGCGAACTGCTCCTCGCTCACGTTCGCGCTGCTGGGTCTGGATACGTGGGAATGAGTCTGGGCGTGCGCGTGCGCGGAATACATGAACGCGGAGGGCGCTTGTGGGAGGACTGGCAAGGGAGGAGCGCTAAAGTGTGGGTACGTGTGCGCGGGGATGGCTGCGGGGTCGGGGTGCGAGTGGTGGGCTGAGGACGGGTGCGGGGAGGGCGAGTTCGAGTGGGTCGAGGGCGGGTGCGGGTGGGCCGAGTGCGCCCGTGGATCGTTGTCGTTGGTAGTGGGGATGATGTCCGGCGACTGCGAGTGGGGAGAAGGCGGATATGACTGCGGAGACGCGGCGTACGATGGGGGAGACTGGGAGTCGGAGTGCGTTTGGGTCTGCGGGCCGTGGAAGAGCGGGAAGGAGCCCGAGGCGGCGGAGGTGGGTCTGCGAGGGAGGTGAGTCAAGCGGTTCGCCATACGAATGAATAGAGTAAGAGAAATCCATGAAATGACAGAAACGAGGACAAGAAGAAAGTAGAGCCCACAGATGTTTCCGCTAGCCTCAATATGAACCGCTGGTGCGCCGTATTGGTTGGCGGGCAATCTGCGGCGACACGAAAGCGGAAGAAAAGCCTTATTTCAGGACGCCAGCGTCGGATACGCAATCCCGCGGAAGCGTGCGCACGCCGAAGCACGCGAATTTCAGCAAATGAAAACCAAAACGCAAAAACGCAAAAACGCAAATGCAAAAAGCCCACACGACGTACGACGGTGGCTCCGACAATCGCACCGCCGCCAACGACAGGCGCGCAGACCATCCCCTCCAGAAAGAAGAAAGAAAGAAAGAAAGGGAAGAAGACGCAGGAGGATACTCACGCACTACTACCACTGTCCCCACTCCCCGCACTCCGACTCCCCACGCTCGCGCTCTCCGCGCTTCCACTTCCCCACCCACTTCCACTGCCCGTGCTGCCGGCGCTGTTGGTGCTGAAACTACGCGCACCGCGGAGGGCTGCAGGGTTAACAGAGCCTGTGTTGCCACTTGCACCGAGACCTGCAGAGCCCGTGTTACTCGCAGTGAGTCCCGCGGAGCCCAAGCTTGTGGACCCGCGACTGCTCGCGCGCCGCGCCGCAAGCGCGCTGCCGCCGCCGCGCGAGAACCCCATGTTGAGGGAGAGCGCGGGACGCGTGCGAAGCTGAAGCCGGGGACGCTGGGTCTGCGAGCCGTTTGAAGCTGGAGGCTGCAGCCCGAGCTCGCCTTCCACTTGCGCTACATTTGAGTGTAGCGCGTGGTCGTCTTCGCTGGGCGCGCCGGTGCGGGTGTGGGAGATCTCGGGCGCGAGGGGGAGACGCAGCATGGGGTCGATGTTATTGTCGTTCGCGTCCGCGCCGTTTTCGTGGTCGACCTCGCGCGCCGCGTCGGCGTTGTCGTACGCACAATCTACGTCTACCTTCGAGTGCGAGTGCGGGTGCGGGTGGGTGTTGGCGTCGGGATTAGAGTAGGAGTTGGAGTAGGAGTCGGAGGATTGAGAGTCAGATTGCTGGTGATGCAGCGCATACCCCGCCTCCAACGGCCACGCCGCGCGGTGATCTTGTCCGAGGGCAGAGATCGGCACATGCCCCTCGCGCTCAAAGTTCACGTCCATGTCCATGTCCATGTCCATCGCGATGAGGCTCGCAGCGGGGTTGGCGTTGGGGTAAGGGTAATACGGGGTCGTGCCGGAGGGGCCGGGGTTGGGGTAGTACGAGTAATAAGAGGCGGTGAGGGAGGTTGCGATGGCGTATGGGCGGGGGAGCATGGGGTCGGGGCGGCGGGGGAGCATGGGGGCGGGGCGGCGGGGGAAGCTGCCTGCGTAGACGGTGGGGTACGGGGATGTGGAAGAGGAAGCGGGGTACGCAGAAGACGACGCAGGCGCAGACGAGCCAGAGTACGCCGCGGAAGAGAGGCTGTACGTCGCGGACCCAGCGTAGTCGTACTCGTGCAAACCAGGAAAGTGGGAGTTTGGCGTGGACGCGGGGGGCAATGAGAGCTCAAGCGGCAAGATGGTGCTGGTATGGTGGCTGCTGTCGCGCGCCTCGTGTCCGTCACCGTGACGCGAAGGGTGTTGAAGTGGCTCCAGCTCCACGTCGGACGCGTCGTAGTCATCGCCGCTCTTCCCCGGATCGATCTTGACAAGCCGCCTGACGTTCTTGGGCAGCGGCGGGCCACTCAGTTTCGGTTTCGGTCTGGCGGGCCCGCGTCCGCGTTTGCGGTCGGTCGGATACTCGCAAAGCAACTTTCTCTCCAAGCAGCGCTCGCAGGAAGGGTACGTCCCCGTGCACTATCGCGCGTTTTCATTAGTCTTACTGTTTTGTTTGCCTCAAGAAAATCGAGAAAATCGGGAGCAATCTGGGGAAATTGGGGAAGACAGAACCAACCTTTGTGCGTCGTTGTCTGCAGTTAGTGCACGCTATCGAGATGCGCTGTCTCGGGGCGTCGTGCGCGATGAACTCGCCCGTTGTGGGATTCAGACGGCCTGGGATGAGGAGCGGCGGCGCGTTGGGAGTCGGTGGGAAGACCCATTGTATCGTAGACGCGGCGGTGGCCGCTGGTAATTGTGAAGGAGGGATTGGCTCCATGGTGGGAGTAGGAAGAGAAATGGAATTCAAGCTTTGCGAAAATAGGGGATTTGCGTCCGCGGAGTCTAAATGGCAACTGCTTCGCCATCAATCGGAGCTCGAATTCCATCAATCGGAGCTCGAATTTTTGCTGACCCGCTTTTCAACAGGTCACCTTGCTTGTCAAGGTCTCTCCACCCTCATAATGGCACCACTTTTGGGTCACTCGGTGATCCTAATCTTCCCGACATCGAGTTCTGGACCTTGTCTGGACATCTTTTTACCTAATATGTACCTCTACTTTACCTAAATTCAAACTCAACATTCGAACCAGCGACAATTCATGCTCAATGAAAGATTCTTCAAAGGGCCAATGGCCTGGCAGAGCAGAGCTAGCAAAATTCTCCAGGCTAGAGGCGCTGAGCTTTTGTGCAAGCAAGGTCTGTTCCGACGGAGTCGGAGCTTCCTAGTTCAAGTTCAGATTAGTTAATGTGCAGTGTGGATATTAATCTAGCAATATTTCTTTCTCTTAGATTTACGTCGCTTCTCTTCGCGCGGTTGAGTTCTTCCTTCTTTTCTGAATCATATCCATTCTCCTCACAAGCTGTTTCAGACTTCAAATGTCTTCATCGAGGTCGTACTTAATCTCTACGTCGTGGCATCCGTAAGGATCTCTTCTTCTTCCCTAATCCTTAAACGGTAAGCTCAAGCTCAAGCAACCTTCAAAGCTTAGTCAAACCGCGAGAAACAATTTGAACGAAAAATATCCCACCTACAAGTCCCCACCCAGAGCAAGGAAATGCGGATGTAGTGGGCAGCGCACCGGTGCATTTCATTGCAAGATCGATTCGTTGAACTTGCAGCTACTGGGATTCCACTCCCTGCGTCCGCGTAGAGTGTCACAAACAAACCTCTTCCGCTGCGCCCGACAAAATTCAGCCCACTTCTCCCTACGACGAACTGGGTTACAGGAAAGTAGACACGGTATGCAGCGCAGCGCTTTCGATTGTAGCCTGGTTGAACCTGCAGCTGTCGGGGTTCGACTCCTCCCGTCCGCATGAGATTGAACTGGAAACAGCTTTTTTTGTCTGTCCTCGCAAAATTGAAATTTCAACCCACCTCTCCCTATAAAAACTGGGTAAGATAACGGGTATGTAGTCCACCGTTGCATTCCCTTCGTTTATAATATCGCTGAACTTGCAGCTGTTGTCTCCGCGTCCACATGCGGAAGGGGGCGTCATTTTTGTCTTTCGCCTCACACGCACAAAATCCTCCTCACCCGACTATAAAGCAGGAGGTATGGAGAGCGGGCATGGTGCGCGGCGCATTGCTACATCAAATCTGCGAATTCTGTCATTGTACTTGCCACGGTTGGGGTTCGACTCCTCGCGTCCGCATGACTCGACCCTGAAGAATTTTTCTTTCTTGGCTCTCACCGCTAAAAAACAAGAGCTGAACTTTTCCCAGTGAATGAACCGGTAACAGACAGCGGACGTGGTGCGCGCCGCACCGCTGGGTTCAATTAAAAGCTCTTGGTTGAGCTCGGGGCTGTTGGGGCTCGACTCCTGCGTCTGCTGAACAATTTCTTTTTCATCTTACCACTGACAGGATTATTTTCTGTTACTCGAGGACGAGAGTATCAAAATTGCTTTCATGCCAGGCTATTTATGCCTTTACAGATCATCTAGTCTCAAGGGTCCACTTCAAGAAGACAAACTTGTTATTTGTTCCCACGGTTGGAATCGTCAAGATCATGCTGAGATCACATATGCAACGAAGATTGGCGGGATCGTACCGTTGCACTTTATTTAGATTCAGACTCGAGCCGCAGAGAACAGGTATTGATTATCTATGAAACAGGAAATTCCATACGTAGATGGCAGTGGGCACGTGTCGCCCCGCCTAGAGATGTGGAATATATACACTCCAGTCGACGTCCACGAGGGCGCCGGTAGGAAGGGCGCGGAGCGTGGTGAAAGGTAGTGCGATCAGGCATAGTCTGCATAGAATGTAGATTGGGACTCCCCCGAACACTATCGTTTTCAGGACAAGTGAAAACAAATTGTCCAGGGTGGAACGCCTGCGCAATTTCCCCTGGAGGAAAAAACTTAACGCACAGAAACTACCCAGGAGCAGCGGATATGCAGCAACGAAGCTGGAGCTTGACCTCCACATCCACATTTCCGAGATAGTGGGAAACGTCGTGTTCCACGCCACGCAGTGAATAGCACCGAACGATGTGCCAACAGTTAATTCTACCGCGAGAATTGCCATGTTCAGCGAAACCGGCCTGTTGTCCTGTATGATGGAATAGAACATGGGCACCGATGTGGATAATAGGGAGGAATAATGTGGATAGCGCCACAAAATGGCACCGCGTAGCTCTTCTTTCAAACTTGGTGATCTCTTCGCGTTCATTGTCGGTGTGGTGGTGGTAGAGCTTGTCGTCATCGCGATCGACGTCGCTGGGCGGACCCAAAAACGTGTCATAGACACATAAGATGTAGTTGATAGACCACCACTCCACCTTGTCGGGGCCCGGAAGTCCCTTATAGGGAAGAATGGAACTACCCCAGCTGCTCCAGCTACCACAATAGGTTGTTGGACATCGAGTGGTTTCGACCACCAAAACAGCCGGATAGAAATGCTGACGACGGCGAAGGCGAGGGTGGCAATCTCGATTTCGGTGACAGGAAGATGTTGGTGGAAGCGGGCTAGACATTGCACTGTGAACCACAGCCCCTGCGTGATGGCCACACCCTTGGAGAGCGCATCCCCCTTGCTTTTGTCGGCGATATCTGCCTCTTTGATGCTTCGGATGGCAGCGATATAGTCGGAGAGCACATCATCTTCTGCGATGGGATGGCCGGCTTCCGTGACGAAACCACCCATGCAGCAAAAGAATGCGTGGGTCTTGGGAACACCGAATTCTAGAGTGAGCTCAGCACCGAACACGATGGGTGACAAAAGGAAATCCTGACTTTGTGCAATAGACCGAGCATCAAAAAACTGTCGTGCAGCCAAGCACACAACGAGCTCGGGAGCGACAACCGTGAAGAGCATCATCTTGAGTTTTCGCAGCTGTAGTGACAGCCATCCCAGGTCGGGCGGCGGGACATTTTGGTGTACGGCGACCCAGGTGCAGGCAAAGACAGTGGCGAGACAGCCCCATATGATATCGAACAGCGCTCGGGAGTTGTTAATGTCGGCCTCGTCAGCGCGTAGCTCGAGGATATTTGCATGGGCAATGTTTGATTTTTTGGCGACGTGGACTAGAAAGAGCAGAAGCAGCATGGAGGCCCGCCTGGTATATATGTTGAGCAGTGTGTCAGAGTTGGCGAACGAATATGCACCTGGCAATTAGTGGGTTGGCTTTATGGTGCCACGAGATGAGGGGACGATGCAAAGCGGCAACTGCTGCCATTTTTTTTAAAAAAAAGTCCAGACCACAGCAATTAAATCCGGTGACAGATTTACGGCAACGAAGGGTAAAATGTAGGCTTGGATCCACAAGTACAGCCTTTACAGAGCTGCCTCGGAGTTTGAAATTTTTTATATGTGTGCTTTGCGCCTGTCAAAACTTGCACTGCAGCCGTTTTCGCGCAGACCTTACATTGATCAATATGAGGCGACCACATTTTTTCGGCCATTTTACTGCCGGTATTGAAGGAGCTGTGAGCAGTTCTTTTTCGTGGTTTTCAGCGCAAAATTGATAGATCGACATGTTGGGGTTTCCGTGGCGTTTCAATTTCAAACTCCGAGGCAGCTCTATGACAGCTGTACTCGTAAATCCCAGCCTCCATATATAGTATACGTGGTCTGACGATTGTCTTCAGATTTCACGCAAGATATTGAATATCACTGCGTTCCGTGGCCGCGTCGGCGGTGGACATCGGCCGAGCCTAGGCTCCAACCATTTAGTTTTCGTTTGGACTGGAGCCTAAATCAATCGGAAACAGTTGAAAAAGGTTTATAAACCATTTAAACAGTGATCGCGGCCTTCCGCGAACTCCCATTGCGCCTCAGTGTAGAGTCAAGATCTTAAGATCAGGGACTTACTGCGGCAAGCAAGAGTTCAGGTCAGGACTTGAGCAGTTTCTAAGCGCAACGATTGGAGCAACCAAAGAGGTACAGCACTGCAGAAATTCTGCGGTGTTACCGTCATGACCCGTGTCCCGCATTCGCTCTTCTTGTTGAACTCCAGTTTCCTCGAGAGTTTCTAAAAGTCCAGGTTTTGTTCGATGCGGAATGACTGGCGCAAAACTGCTGTTGGGACGAGATTGGCGTTCTTGCGCTTGATGATAAAATGTCCCAAGTCAGGGGAATCTTTTGCCGATGCCCGAGAGTCCGAGACCCAGGTAAACACGGCGACGCCACCGTTGCCAAATGTCCGCTTCCCGCGTTGGTCCAATTTTCGTTCGCAGCGAGAGGAAACGACTTTTACGAGCGAGATTTCTGTGAGCACGGGCCCTTTGCGAGTGTAGTGGCAACGTGGGGAGAACATTAAAGCAGAAATACAAATTGCGGCGAAAGTCGGCCGCGGCTGCATGTGGTGCGCTGTCAGCTCAAAATTACTGGCGTCGGGTAAAACGAGGGGACAAGGATGGACCGAAGCATTGCATTGCTGTGGAGAACTTGAGGACGGAAGGAAAGCCGTCTATGTCGGCGTCGGAGCCGCATTGGAACCGGCACTGCCCGGCGGGCCGACTCGTTTGATCTTATTGATGTAAACGTGTCCGAGTTCGGCTCTCCCAAGTCTCTTCGCTCAAGAATCGCAAAATCCTGAAGGCTGAGCCCACGAGTGCGATAACTCTGCCACCGGAGTTTCAGCAAAATGGCTAGCGCAACTTGGGCAATAAGCGGATCACCGATATGACAAGGATCGCCAGGCGTGAAACTGAAACTTCGCATTCAAACGCGCTGAATGGATCACTGGCGTGAAGATCACATAAAATGAATGGGCTATCGCCTGGCCCCCAATCTTCTCCTTTCCACTTTATGACTTCCCTAATTTCTTTGGCTCTTCTTTGGCTTGCTTCTTCATCGTCTGCATTTCCCAATCTCGACAAACGCGTTTCTGGGGTCACCACCTCCTCGTCAGGTATAAATGGGTCGACCTTCGACTACATTGTGGTCGGCGGAGGATTAGCCGGAATGACTGTCGCGTCGAGGCTCACGGAGGACCCCTCAATAACTGTCCTTCTCATTGAGGCAGGCGCAGACGACCGGTCAAACGAAGAAATCTACGACATCTATGCCTACAGCCAGGCCTTTGGAGGGTCTATGGACTGGGCATGGAAGGCAGAACAGGGAAAGGTCATACATGGGTAAGTGGTAAGCGCGCCTCGCTCGGTCTTGGGCTAAAAGTTCGGTTCATCAGCGGCAAAACACTAGGGGGAAGCAGCAGCATCAACGGTGGTCATTGGACTCGAGGATTGAACGCTCAGTACGATGCATGGTCGACGTTGCTCGAAGATGACGAAGCCAGTGTGGGATGGAATTGGGATGGCATATTCAGTTACATGAAAAAGGTACGCTTTCTCTTTCTGTGAAGTGCGACCAAATGGAAATGTATTCCTTCTCAGGCTGAAACTTTCTCTGCTCCAAATGCGCAACAAGTAGCAAAGGGGGCGCAGTCAATCGCGTCGTATCATGGAACCACCGGCCCCTCCAAGTAACGTATCCAGATGCGATGTACGGTGGGCCGCAGCAACCTGCCTTTGTCAACACCATCGTTAACCTTACCGGTCTGTTTCATTCGCCTGAATTGAAATGGTCTTATTAAACTTATATCCAGGCATCAGTCACTTTAAAGACCTCAACGGTGGAACGCCGAACTGCGTGTCCATTACCCCTCTCGTACGTCGTCGTGCTTACCACAATTTTCAATGTTGACGGTATACTTTTTAGAGCATCGACTGGCACCGATCCGACCACCGCTCATCTTCAGTGGAAGCTTATCTCACACCCGTTCAAAGCGCGCGTACCAACTGGGTCACACTCGCCGAACACATCGTACACATTCTTTTAGTTCTTACACAATGGTATCTCACTTAAACCAGGTCACTAAAATCCAATGGTCAAACCCCGGGAGCGTGCCGCTCACCGCCTCAGGTGTTGAATATGCGTTCTGGACCAATAGCACGACACGCTACACCGCGCACGCGCGCCGCGAAGTCATTGTTGCCGCTGGCGCCATCCAGGTTCGTCCCTTCGTAATCACTATCGTGTGTCATTAACATCGCTCCAGACACCGGCCCTCCTCCAACTCTCCGGTGTCGGTGATCCCGCCGTTCTCGGCCCTCTCGGAATCTCGACCCACATCAACCTTCCGACGGTCGGCAAAAATCTTCAGGAACAGGTGCGTTGACGTCTCTATTCTAAACCAGATCGCAAATTGACTGAACGTCCAGACGATGAACTCGCTCGGCGCGCGCGGCAACGGTTTCGATAACGACGGCCAAGGCCCTTCTGACGCTATCGCATTCCCAAACATCTACCAGCTCTTTGGCAGCGCGGCCAGTACCAAGGTTTCGCAGATTCAGGGCAACCTCTCAACATGGGCAACTTCACAAGCTGGGTCAGCGTTATCCGCAGATGCTCTGGAACAGATATACCAGGTACAGGCAAATCTCATTATCAACAACAATGGTACGTCCGATTTCCCACCTGAAATAAAGCACGACGTCGACGAGTCCTCCGTAGCCCCCGTTGTCGAGTTGTTCTATGATACCGGTTTCCCCGAGTACGCTGCTCCAAATTTCCTTGCCTCTGGATGGTATACCCACAATAATTTGTAGCGACCTCGGAATCGACATGTGGCAGCTGCTTCCCTTCAGTCGTGGAAATGTGAAAATTACTGTCAGTACTTTTCCTCTGGACTTTCTGGCTTTTTTAATCCTGTAAATTCGTAGTCCACGGACCCATTCAAGTACCCGACCATCAAGGTTAACTACTTCAGTGTTGCGATGGATCTCGACATGCAAGTGGCCGGTGCACGGCTGGCACGCCGCATCCTCACCAGCCCGCCCCTAAGGTTCGTTGTATTTGTCGACCCCTGAGACCCACTTAACACCGGACTCAAAAAAGCTCGCTATCGACCGGTGAAACAATTCCTGGCTCAGCGGTTCCCGACAATGCTTCTAGGGGCACAGACGCAGCGTGGCAAACCTGGATCAAGAATGGTTTTGCCTCCGTCGCACATCCGATTGGGACTGCCGCAATGATGCGACGGGAGCTTGGCGGAGTCGTTGATGCACAACTGACGGTATACGACACTTCGAACGTGCGCGTTGTGGATGCCTCAGTTGTGCCACTTCAAATCAGCGCACATTTGAGCTCGACGCTGTACGGTGTTGCAGAGAAGGCGGCGGATCTCATCAAGGCCGCGCAGTAGGTGTCTGCTGGTTTTGATCGGGCCCAAGCGTGGGGGAAGGACTTTTATTTGATGGACGGAGAGAATTTGCTCATTAGCTAAGTTATTGACTTGCTATCCACTCACTCGTTAGCGTTGATCCTCGATGCAAATGTATCGTATATAACTCTTTGACTTTATGAATGATAACATGCACTTGTCCAACTGTTCAACTTCAGCGGTACAAAGTCAGGTGAAGGCCGGTGAAGGGCTGCAAGTGCCGCTCCTCGCGGTACCGCAACTGCCACTAAGATGTCGTCCCGCGAGGCCCGTGTGCCTGATTGCGAGGGTGATGAGACTGAGAGTGCTGGCGGACACAAATGTACGTCCATCATGCTATTTCAGGCCCCAATTAAATGGACCGGGCATTCCAGTCCGTTTCTTGCCCCCAGAAATAACTGGAGCGAGGCCTTTCACCCCGCAATTTATTTCCAGCTCTCTTATAAATTGCAACAGAATCGCAGGTGAAATGCATTCTCACAATGTGGTCTTTCACTTTCATCTCAGCTGCCCTCCTGCTCTCCAAGGTGTCTTTCGCAGGTGCCGCACTCTTTCCAGCCGCTGGAGATGGTCAGTATACCCGAGGCATTTTACGCTCATACTAATGTAATTGACTCAGTCTACGATGGCCAAGTCACCCTGTGTGATTGTCCGTCGTGTTATGATCAAATTGAACCAGATCAATGGGGTGAATGCAGAGGGAGTACAGGGTTCGATTCCCTGTGTCCGAATAGTTAGCGAGACTACCTTTCTTTTTGTTCAACCCAACTCCAAAGTTGAACGCCGCCCACCCAACCTCTTAGGAATTCCAATAAATTGAACGGCTAGAACTTCACTTCAATCGAATATGATGAGTTTCGTTCCACTGTGATGGGGCGGTGGGGGAATTTGCCCGCCTATTGACCTTCACAGGCATACCAGAAATCGGACGGGGTGTACAGTACACGCCCTCTCTGATTGGGGTAGTTTCATGTGAATGAAAGACGTGATGTATGTATGGTATGTATGGTACACACCCTCGCTGCTTGGGATGGGTTTCAGGAAATACAGGGCTCGACAACGATCCGTGCATAGTAGGTGAATCTAATAACTAGGAGGTAGCTAGGGTATCATTACACGGAATAACGTAGTTCGCTCGTGGAACCATTTTAGGAGCTCTCTGATTTATCTCCCTGCTCGTCCGAATCTGTCCGCAATTTTCGATCGTGACCAGGCATTGTTTCCAAGCCGATGTCGATTGCTTCGCTGCGTCGGCCCTATTAATGAGATGGTGGTTAGAAGGAGTCGACAAAATATGTTCGGACGGACACGTACAGTACTACGCTGCGCTGCGGCTCCGTTATCGTTGGCGTTCTGGAATTCGTTACTGAAGACGACGGTAGTGACATTCCCCCCAGGTAAATGGGTTGACGTCGTTGGACCAGCTTGACTGGGAGGCCCAACAAAGAAATTGAACATGATTGTGAGAGCGTAAACACGTCCTTGCATGAAAAAAAATAACGAGTACGCTGAGATGCGGGATGTAAGAGGACAACAATACCATGGGGTAGCAAGTTGGAAGGAAAACGGACCAGTATTATTTTTCAGAAGCAATGTCATGGTCATGGTGGTGGTGAAAGCAACGGCGACCCCCGAGGTGACGGTGCGGATCATGAGGATGCGAAGAAGCCTGTACAGTAATTGGCCAGTGTTTTTGATAGTGATGACCGAGAGGCTCACCTGTGCATCGAAGCGCGAACCACAGATGTTCTTTCCAAGCGGAATAGGGTGTACACGAGCACAGAAGCGATGATGACGTCCGTCGCGGCACATATAATAGCTCCGAGTCTTGAAATAATCAGCCAAGCCGAGACAGGAGCAAAGAGAGGGCTCACTCTGAAGTAATCAGCGCCGGCCCCAGCGGAGAATGGTTCTTCAGAATCAAGATGGCCGACGAGAACAAACATCCAGTCTAGGCGATGTGTAAAAAAGTCGGGAAATTAGTCCAAGATCAATCTCACATGAACGGCAATGGTGAGTAAAATCCCAACACCGATGTGCCGGTGCTTCGTTCTAGAAGTATAGAGTCATTCATATTCATCGATGCATCAGCGAGGGGACTCACAAGGTGAAATACAGACTGCACAGGAACAACTGCTCGATAGCGGCGGTCGAATAGGTCGCGAGGATGGTCACAGCGACGGGTGTCGTGGTCGCGACGATTGAAACGAAGTCGAATTCACCAGGAAACACCAAAGGAGTCGTGTACACTTGAGCGCAGATCGCGACAGTACCAGCTGTGTCAAATGCCAATATGGCGGCAACACCGAGTTTATGAATCTGTGGCCGAGAGGACTGCTGAAAATAGCGGATGATGAGGGTAATTTCCACCATGTAAACCAAGCAGTTCATCCATGACCCGACCAGGAGGTAGCTAGAAATCGGATCTAAAACGAGAAAGTTTAAAGAAAATGAGGACATACGCGTCAGACACAACCACCGCCATCGTTAGAGGCGTCCAGCTTGAATCTCAGCTCGATGCTCCTCAGAGTGGGGACGAGGGGGCGCGAGGACAAGGGAAGCGCCATTTCGTACTACGACTAACCACTTTGCGAACAAGCTCAGTCAAGAAGCATACAGCGAATTGATCATCACTCGCGGCAATCAAGCACTCTAAATGAATTCTGTCTTTGACTTCTATCTCATGCACCGACATTCTTCATTTCCTGGGCCCCGGCGTTCCTGAGCGGGACCGGCCGTGTAATTCTACCTACCTACCTACCTACCTTCACAATGGCGAGGAAATCTCTGGTCTAGAAATTCATAGCCACCCGCCTCACCCGAACTCCCTCACGGGCAGAGCGAGGGTTTTTGGACATCATTCTTCCTCTGATCATGGTGTTCGCGTATCCAGAATTTGCAATTTCCGGATGAAAATCTAAATGGGCGAAGGCCCTGACCGAGTCAACTGTCAAGGTTCAAACACATACTCGCAAACTTATCCAAGATGTCTCTCTTTTCTTTTCTTTTCGCTGGGCTACTTTGGGAAAGGTACGGCGAGACATTAGCTTCAGTTCTCTCCGAGTCGCTCACTGCCTGCACACCTGCCGTCGGTCTGCTGTCGGTCAGCGCTCAGCGTCGGTCAGCACACTTGACCACTCGGAACGAGCATTTTGCAAGGAATTATGGGGCCAAGGGCGCATCTCGTACTTACCAGTTCGTCAAGTGACCACGGGCTCCAATTTCCTCACAGGTGACGCCCGCACTCCCGTCGCCTTCGCAATCGCGCCGGTTACATGGTATGTGGAACCAATGTCGGACAGCTGATGATTCTCTCAAGCTCGTTATCTTAGCACGAATCGCAGTTCCAGTCTGTCTCAAGTTGTCGCGCCTCCAGTTGACCGGAGGAAGGGAAATGTTTGCCTCGGCGGACCACACCCCTTCCCTACAACTTCTCACAAGAAATGAGCTCGACAACCAGCCCCAGAGCCGCTCCAACCTCGGCCGGCCGGTTTCAATATTCATTCGTGTCTCTCTACATACCTATCAAGAAATCTTCTTCGGGGGTATTACTAATACGCCTCTTCCTTCTTGCGGTGTTCTTCGTCATTTTTTGTCTCCCTTTATCGATTTATTCCTCCCGTGGAAGTCCACCGAGCTCGCCCGAACGCACCTTCGACTGACCGACTGACACCGCGCCGAAACTCTGGACACAGAGGTTATCCGCAATTTCAAGTACTTACCTTGCTCTTAGCTCTCCAAGGTCCACCTTTACCTTTGCGCTTGATGCTGACTCTCTAGGTTGAGAGCATTCAATTTGTCAAAGTCAAGGTGGAGTAATACACAACTGCCTCGGCCCTGGCTGGGCAGCGGGTACTCTTTCTTCTTTATTTTGTGTTCCTCAGCCATTCAATGCATAACGTATTATCTACTGATACTTGTCTTATTATCTTCCCTGGGGACGATTCCCGTGCGTCATGTTGGATGTTTTTCCCTTCCTTCGCCTCCTACCCTTTTGAGACAAAACGTTGTTCGCATCACTGCACCGGATTGATCCGCTTCCGATCTGCTTGGTCTCTTTCCTGCCAGGCTGCCTCTTTCCTGAATCTTTCCTCAATCTCAATCCTTTGATCACAACTGAATGGTTTTGAAACTTTGCTGCGCGCAAAGGGCTCGAAACTCTGGCTTCCTTGTCTGTTCCCGCGACTCATCTGCTGCGGCTTGGCTGCGGACCTACCGCCTGAGGCTGCGGAAGAGGATTGCGCTCCGGTCATCCATCGTCCCGAGTCCTGTCGCATATTACGATCTTGGCTGTCGCGCTGGCTGCAGGATGACTGCTACGCCGGAGAATGGGAACTTCAGAAAATACGGTGCGTGGCCGAAAAAATGGCTCAAACCTACAGTTAGTTGGCCCGCCTGCCGAATTCTAAACAACCCAGTCGACGTAAGGGTAAGGCTCTGGCTCTGAAAGTCAAGTTTTCACGTCGCTTAATTTGGTGATCCTCGCATCGCCTTCAGAACTGCCGCTGTGTACTGATCCCGCCTCGGCTGCGGACCTCACTTTGAACTGCGATCACGATTGTCAAAACCGGGTGTGGAGGTTGTGTTTAAAAACTCAAGGCGGATTCGACTGAAATTCATCACCTTCGCCCTTTGCCTTTCTACTTCAATTTCAACTCCTTATCTTCAACTTTCTCACTTCTGACGAACAACCATGTCGACCACCAATACGACCACGATTCCGATCGAGTACAACCAGTACGGCTACAATCCTAGTGAGGCCGCTGGCATAGTATTTATTGTGCTATTCGGAATTAGTACCAGTACGTCGTGTTCTCCGCCGGTTTCTTTCACATTTACTGATGCAAAATACTCCAGTCCTCCACATCGCTCAAGCGACCTATTACAAGATGTGGTGGCTCTTCCCAACCGCGTGCCTCTGTGGTGTAGGCGAGCTCGTTGGATGGAGTGGCCGGCTGTGGTCGAGCTTCAACCCGGACCTGGGCGACCCTTATATGATGCAGTGCGTTGCGACGGTCTACATCTGAGCTGCCAGTATTCATAACTTACGACCCCTCAGAATCACGACGACCATCATCTCGCCCACGCCGCTTATTGCCGTGAACTTCATCCTCCTGTCCCGCATCGTCGAGCGCCTCGGTGCCCAGTACTCGTTCGTATCTGCCCGCTGGTGTATGTAACTCTTTTTATTTTGTGTAAAGCCTCCCGAGTGACGATGCCGCGCTGCAGATACCACTGTCTTCCTGTGTTGCGTGAGGACCCTCACATATTGTGTTCAAGAAACATCATTGATTCCCGTCTAGGATATCGTAGCACTCGTCGTTCAGGGTGCAGGTGGCGGCCTCGCAGCATCGGCAAACACTCCATCAGGCGCGCAACTCGTACGGAGCTTCCCTTGCCCCATCCACCGCTTTATTCATTTTCTTCCAGGGCGCAAACATCATGTTGGCCGGCATAGTCTTCCAATTCGGTAAGCCTTCGAGGAGTCTCTCTAAAAGAAATTGTGACCTTGACCACACATTGTATAGTCGCAATCGTTGTTTACACCACCTGCGCGGTCGAATTCCTTCGCCGGTACACGCACGACCTGCCGGCCCACGCTCAGACCTCTCTCGGTTCTCGCAAAGCTCCCCTTACACCCCACCTGCGTTCCATGATCGGCGCGCTCGCATTCTCCACTCTTGTCTTATTCATTCGGTGTGTATCCCCTACATCTCCCTTGCGTCGTGGTCTGACCCTCCTGTAGCTCCGTCTACCGTATCATCGAGCTCTCAGGCGGCTGGACCGGCCCTGTAATTCTGACGCAGAAATATTTCATCGCGTTTGACGGAGCGATGATTACATTGGCGATCTACACCATGAATATCTTCCATCCCGGACGCCTTCTCGAACCTGTTTCAATAGAGCTCGATGAGGTTGCCATGAAGCGACCGGGCAGCCTTGGAAGCAGCGAAGGGATGCTGGTTTAGACAGTACTAAATTTTGGAACTCTATTTATCTTGGACTGAATTTTTATTTTGGCCTCCGGGCCGCGTTGGTGACCATAGTGCTGAGAAACCAGTCGATAAACTCAAGCTGTAATGTAGCTCTTCCCTCCCTTCTCTCAACTCTTCCTCGCCCGTTTGCGCTGACCGCTGGTCTGCGGTGAGAACCTGGCCATCCTTCCATTCTTCTTTCTCTCGACACCAGCGGGGTCCCACTTGAATGCAGCCTCCACTGCCTCCACATCGTTTCCAATATGTTTATGAGACCTTTTCCTTACGCCTACCTTGCTCTAACCCTCCGACATCTCTCTTCTTCGCATTGGGAGAGCCAGATTCTTCCCAAACCTCGGTGTCAACCCCAGCTGGGGTCACTCGAATGGAAAAACGCTTCCCTTGGGCCGGATATCCACATAAATAAAATATCGTCCAGCGACTATCTACAAGGAATCAAGCTCAAGACCCAGCTCAACCACAACTGGGACGGCGGCCCTCTTGCTCTTGCGGCGGTGAAGTAGCAGCACGAAGAGGAAGCAGAAGAATCCGACGACTGCCATTACCTAAAGTACGTTGAAACGTGGTAAGAGGACAGGATTTATCAATCATTAGCAAGGGTTTGAAAACGCACCCCGCTGAATAAGGCTGGTCGCCACCATATAAACTCGCTGGTGAGGAGGAGACCGTCGATGGGAGGGCCTGTCGTGGAGCTTTATTATAGGCAATTAGCGGTGCATGAATGAAATATTGACACACCGATGAGGATCCCAACACCAGACAAGGCGACGGAGATGCCCATGCGTGTCCTGAAGGTATCGGGGTCAAGGCCAAGAAAAATATTCAACAAGCAGGCCTACCCCAATTCAGACATATCGTCCGTCAAAACAGCCAACAGCGGGCCCATTAGACCAATAACTTCGTTTCGTGAGTCCCGATGTCTCGTTGATCGCAACAGGAATGCAAAACAACTTACTGCTGCCCGCGCAGAATCCGTACAGCACCCCAATCGTCACAGTGCTTGCCAGGTCGTGGAAGGCACTCATGGCGAGGATGAGGGCTGCGCCGCACCCCGCGGCGGCGGTGATCATTGGTTTGACCCCCCAGCGGTGCGCGACGAGACCGGGGAAAAGACGGCCCAGGAAGGAAGAGGCGTTCATGATGACGAGCTGCAGACGAAGAATATTTATTATTCATAATGATTGAGTATTCGATCGGGTGAAGAAAGAAGCGACGTACAACGTAGAAGGCGAATGTTGGGTCAATGCCGTGCTGGACGGCGTCGAGCTGGAGGTAAAACAGCGGGTAGTAGAACCCTATCGTGTATATTCCCAGTCTACGGCGTATGAGCGTCAAGCATCAGGGTAAGAGGAGCGCACATACCCGATTGAGGCCACCACGTACGCCCTATCGCGTACGAACCTGCGCACCGTCTGCATGAAATTCACGTCTGGCTGCTTCGGCGCCGGAGGCACGACCCGCGTGCGCATCAGTAGGCACGCAACGAGCAACAGACCACTAATGAGTCCTGCGCTGGCGCGCACGGCGCCTGCAAATCCAAGCTGGCTTCGAAGCGTGTTGTTGAGCATGATGGGGTGGACGACGGCGCCGAGGGAGGAGCCGGAGGCGACGATGGCCATGGCGAGGGCGCGGCGTTGGGTGAAGTGGTGCGAGAGGACGGCGACGCAGGGGACGTAGGTCAGGCCTGCGCCGAGGCCGTGGGCGATTCCTTGCGCTAGGAAGACCTGTTGGTCTCAACATACGGGACGAGATGGTTGGCGGTGAAATGAGTTACCTGATAGAATTGATTGGGCCGTGCCAGCGACAGCATAAAGAGGGACAGGGCCATGAGGAGAGATCCGCCGTACATGAGTGAGTAGCTGAGGGATTATGGGCCAAGGATTGGGCGAAAAAGACACCAGCGTACAAATATCCGCGGTCGTGAAGTCTCCCAGCGATAAACCCACCGGACAACACGATAAATATGTTGACGCTCCCGATCCAGCTTGACAAACAAGCACTCAATTGGAGCACGATTTCCAGATTTACAACTTACGATATTGCGGACGGGGAGGTGTCCAGAAGATATGTGCGGACGTAGAAATCTGTACGGCTGGTAAGCATTCCAAGCGTCAGCAGCCAGAGGGTCCTATTTACCTTGATAAACTCCAAACGAACTACAGTATCTGGTGAGACGTCAAACCAAACCACTCCCTAGCCAAAATAAACGTCTCAGGCGCACCCAAATCCACAGAACATGATTAAAAACCTGATAACGACCGTCAAGTTCAGCACCGGCCACCTAGTATGACATGTGATCATGGAACTTACGAGCCAGCCACGGTGGCCCAGGCTTGAAAGCCACCGTCGGGAATCACGACCCTCGGGTTGGGCGGAGGGTCCGCCCGCTTCTCCCCCGCGCTCAGGCTCTTTACGCTGCTTTCGCGGCTCTCGTGGCTCGCAGTCGACATTGCTGCAGTTAGCAGATCCAACAGGTAGTATGAGAGGGAAGAAAGAAGAAGCAAAGAGTTGCATCGGACATCCCCACCTATTTAACGAATTTCCATTCCGATCGGTCCGAGTGCGCTTTTGATTAAAGAACAGAACAAAAGAAGAGCCCGCGGGGAAGGTTGGCTCAGATTCCGGTGAGAATGGTAAGAAGATAGCTTGCACATGTCCGTGGCGTGTCCGCTACGGCTGTGGCACGTCCGTCGTACGCGCGTACACTTTGTGCGTATTCTTGACTTGGATGTGCGTGTTCTTGACTCGGATAGAGTGAAGACTGATACACTGGCGTACGAGTCAGCTTTGAAGCTCGAAGTAAACCATTCTGGGTTTCTGCTCGAAGGAGCGGGAAGAGAGGGTCAATGATTTCCGATCACTGATCCTGTCACACGAACTTTGTTCCAAACTTTCATCGTCAATCCTTCCGACCTTTTGAACCTTCGTGACTCGCTTTCAAAAAAATACCTCACTCTTTTTCTTTGACAAAAATGCTCTGCCTCTACCTGATCCTCCTTTTTCTCTCTCTCTGGTTACCCACGGACGACGCTGAAGCTCTAAAGATTTCAACGGGTATCCAGGGCGTCCGACGTTTTCTTGACACATGCTTTCCTTCCTCAAGAATCCCTTCGAGACTCCTCTCTCAAGCTTTAGATGGAGCTGACCTCATTATTAATTCCTCGAATTCTGGGTGCAAGTCTCGACTTCCTGGATGTGCTTCTATGTCGACGTCGGACGTCTATCTTGGACATTGTTCTGGTTTTCATTCTCGGAATGCTACGGTTTTGACCCCTGCTATGGAACAAATACGACAAGGCAGGCCTAGGCCTTTTTCGGCTCGCCGCTCAACCTCTGCTTTCGCGGTTAAAGTTTCTGGCTTTCCGTGAACCTGACGGACGGTTTATAGACGTGGACAAAAACGGAAAGAAACTCGACAACTTCCGACGGTGTCTACCAATTATGATATCAATATTACCTCGCCGATCCGCAAATCCTGGTTCATTCATTCGTTCGATAGATGAAAAGGATCTGCATGCTGTCCGAGTCTCGTTCTTTTCGGCGTTTTTGATTATGTATTGGTTCTTCCTGAATTTACTCTCCAGGTTTTAAGCAAGCTCAGATAAAACTATTAGCCTCGTCTCCAAAGTTTGTTCCTCCCTGCAGCTACCGACCCCAATTTATTCTCCCTACAAGCTACAATGCGGAATCGAAGAATGCAAAGCTGGACGTAATGATGTCACTTCTAATCACGTACAAAGAAAGGCCATTCCATCCTTCCCATCCCGCCACGACAAGGATTTTCCTTCCTCTTCGCCGTCTACGCCAGAAGCAGGGTGCGATTGGACCGACAAGGTTCTTCTACCACGTTGCATCCGTTCTGCCAGTTCGTGGAATAGGGGTCTCCACTGAATCGAGGGCACGCACTTCAGGCCTCCTGTACTCTGGGTGTCGTCTCAAAACTTCCGACACCTACATACACCGCGGCTTTGTCCCGCAAATTCCAGAGGAAGAAAATTACCCTTCGTGGGTGAAGGCAAAACGTCACGGAAGAAAAATATGGGATTCGCTTCGAGCTCACGCATGCTTCGTCATCCTTTCGCTCTCCATAACAAAGGCACGCGTGAGACACGCGCACCCTCTTTATACGCGATGCCTTCCGCCCTTCCGAGTCTGGCTTGAAGAAACTCGATGTCGAATATTCTGCTGCCTGTGCCGCTCGATGATATCCCAACTCCCGCCCGCGAAAGCTCTTGCTGCGCGCTTTTACCCCTCAAATCCGTGTTTAATTGTTACTCTCCCCTTTCGCACAGTGGCCGACACTGAGTGGATGGACTCATCTCTCGGCGATCCCGGCGATAATATCTTGCGTTCGTTCGACAACGAGCTCCATTTCGGCCAACTGTTGTGCTTTCCTTGTTCTTCGCTTGAGGGTACAAAACGAAAACACTTATTGTCCGGGCCGACTACCATAAAAGGCAATTGATGGTTGATGCCTCGAGGTTTGCGCACACAATGCGAAAAGTTGTTGTGTAAAACAATGAGGACGGCTCTCTGACCCTCCCGGATCCACTTCCCTTATAACGAGTAACAAGGATCCAGATTTGCCCCCCATCCCTGCGTAAAGCCTCTCTAGTTTGTTTCGCTGTGCGATCCACTCACCTCTCTTTCATCTTTTCTTTCAAGTTCTCTCCTGCGCCACTCACGAACACCGACGACCATGCTCCGTCTCACTACAATCCTGTTTCTCCCGCTCCTCGCTATTCCTCACGTCTCCGCCCACGGCTTCGTCCACATAACCTGGATCGCAGACAAGGCCTACCTCGGCAACACTCCCAACGCCGACCCCACAGGCAGCATCGTCCGCCAGATAAACAATGTCGACCCCGTCAAGGGCGCCCTTAATCCCGACGTCAATTGTGGCAACGATGCGCAGCTTGCCGCGGATATCGCCGATGCGAATCCAGGTGACGCGATGTCTTTTAACTGGACGGGCGGGGATTTGAGCCGCGTGCGCCACCTTTCTCTTGCGTCGCTCGCGAGTGTACATACTGACCTTCACCTTTGCCGCCCTCCAGTGGCCACACAACACCGGTCCCATGCTCACGTACATGACGTCCTGCGGCGCCACCGACTGCTCGACCTTCAACTCGTCCAACGCCCAGTGGTTCAAGATCGCGCAGGTCGGACGCATACCGGGGGACTCTCAGGGAACGTGGTTCCAGGCGCGACTTCGTGCGTGCACCCTCTCCACCTTTATCCCCACAAAAACTAACTCGCCACCTCCCAGTGGATGACGGCGCCGTCGCCAACGTCACCCTCCCCTCCAACATCGCGCCAGGCGCGTACCTCATCCGGCACGAGATCATCGCACTGCACTTGGCGGACCAGAAAGGCGGCGCCGAGTTCTACCCCTCGTGCTCGCAGATCCGTATCGGCGGAAGCGGGACGGGCGCCCCTACGGCCAGCGAGCTCGTCAAGCTCCCCGGCGCGTATTCCGACACCGACCCCGGTATCTTCGTGCCCGACGTGCGTCTCCCCCCTCCCCGTTTACGGCTACTGTGCTCACCGCGTCCTTAGGTCTTCGACGTCCCTCCCCCTCCGTACATCTTCCCCGGCCCGCCCATCGCCGCCTTCGTCGGTGCCTCGTCCGGCTCCGGTGCAGGCTCAGGCTCAGGCGGCTCCGCCACGGGCTCAGCCTCCGCCCCCGCCTCCTCCCCTACCGGCAAATCCGCGGGCACCGGTACCAAGTCCGGATCCTGTAAGCTCAAGCGCACGGGGCCGACTACGTCCACGGCGTCCAAGCGCGCTGTCGTCCCCCGCCCGCATCGAATCAGCCGCATCATGCGCGAGCTGAAGCTCTCGTTTGGGGGGAGCACGCATTGAGTGCCACCTCGTGGCGTGCGTACGACACGCTTGATGCCTCCTACTCACAAGTTATGATTCCATTCACGCTCGCTCGACGCACTTACGATTCTTACGACGTCCTCGTCCCTGGTCGGGCGGTGGCCATGGTATCCTTGCCCTCGCTGTGTATTCTGTATTCCCTACCTACTTACTTACTTACTGCATAAACGTATCATTAGCTGGTGTATGTACATGTATTATTACTTCCCTTGGGTATCTTGTGGATTTGTAAGTGGGGCGGGTGGGCATCGAATTTGTACAAGGCTTTGGAAGGCCAAATGATAACCCAATCTAGAGGTTCTGCTGCTTTGTGCGAGCAGGGGATACCTCTCTGGGTCATTTACTTAATCCCGGTCTTTCGTCCTTTGGTGCAATTCAAGACCTATACTATTTTTTACATACGATGACGGTGCGCGGGGCACTTCGGCTTTGTTTCACGAGCCGAGTCAGGTCTTCTTCATCTCCTTCCTTTTTGAGGGAAAACCGTTGTTTGGACCGGAGGTCGTTGACCTTGATCACGCCGGATTGATCCGGCTCTATCTTGTGCTCTTTCCGATTTCTTTGCGAGTCTTCTCTCGAGTACATTAGTCTTGGCGCGAGTCGGAAACTGTTCGGAACTCAACAATTAATATTGACCCACCGAGTCGTACCACATCGGAGACTTGACTTGAAAGATGGAAGGGAAAGCACCAGAAGTCGGATGCACATTGCACACTATGGTACCCACCTCCTTCCAATGTGCCTAAAATTCCAGTCGGAATGAATACAGGGTTCGACTCCCCATGTCCGATTAGAAACGGCTCTCGGTTGAGCTCGGGCCTGTTGGGGTTCGATGCATACGGCGCGCCTGAACAATTTCTTTTTTTTTGTCTTACCACCGGCAGGATCATTTTCTGACATTCGAGGACGAGAGCATCAAAAATGGCTTCCATGCCAGGTTCTTTATACCTTCACAGATCAGTCTCAAGGGTCCATTTCGAGAAAATACACTTGTTATTTGTTCCCACGGTTGGAATCATCAAGTTCAGCCGCTGCACCTTATTCATTAGTCGGAGACGCCGCAAAAAACAAGAGTATTGATTGTCTATGAAACAGCACAGTCCGTACGTAGATGGCGTGTATCGCTCCACCTAAAGATGTGGAATATATACGCTCCAGTCGACGTCCACGAGGGCGCCGGTAGGAAGGGCGCGGAGCGTGGTAAATGATAGTACGATAAGAAATAGTCTGCATAAAATGTAGACCGGAACTCCCCCGAGAAATATTGTTTTCGTGACATTGAAAGGCAAGTTTTCCCAGGTGGAAGGCAGTTTTCGAGCGAGGAAACCACCTAACACAAAGAAACCACCTAGGAACAGTGGATACGCAGCGACGAAGCTTGAGCTCAACCTCCACATCCGCATTTCCGCGATAGTGGGGAACGTCGCGTTCCAGACCAGGCAGTGAACAGCCCCGAACGACGCCCCGACAATGAATTCTACCGCGAGAACCCATATGTTCAGCGAAGTCGGGCCTGCAGTCCCCAGTCTAATGGAATAGAACATGGGCACTGATGTGGATGATGAGGCCAGATAATCCGGATAATCCCACAACGTCGCACCGCGCAACTCGTCTTTCAAGCTTGGTGATCTCTTCGTGTTCGCTGCCGGGACCTGGGAGCCAGAGGATGACGGCGGTCCAGCTACAACTATAGGTTGTTGGACATCGAGCGGTTTCGACCACCAAAACAGCCGGATAGAGATGCTGACGACGGCGAAGGCGAGGGTAGCAACCTCGATCTCGGTTACGGGAAGACCTTGGTGGAACCGGGCAAGACATTGCACTGTGAACCACAGCCCCTGCGTGATGGCCAGACCCTTGGACAGTGCATCTCCCTTGCTTTTATCCGTGATATCTGCCTCTTTGATGCTTCGGATGGCGGGGATAAATTCGGGGAGTCGCCTGAAGTCTGCGGTGGGATGACCGTCTTCCGTGATGAAACCACCCATGCAGCAAAAGAATGCGTGCGTCTTGGGAACATCGAATTCTGTGTACAGTAAGCTCAGTACCGAACACAACGGTTAAGGAAGGAAATCCTGACCTTTTGCAATATACCGAGCATCAAAAAACTGCCGGGCAGCCAAGCACACCACGAGCTCCGGAGCAATAACAGTGAAGAGCATCATCTTGAGTTTTCGCAGCTGTAGTGACAGCCATCCCAGGTCAGGCGGCGGAACATTCTGGTGTACGGCGACCCAGGTGCAGGCGAAGACAGTGGCGAGACAGCCCCATATGATATCGAACAGCGTTCGGGAGTCGTTGATGTCGTTGCAAGCGACCCCGTCAGCGCGTAGCTTGAGAATATTTGCATGGGCAAGGTTTGTTTTTTTGGCGATGTGAACAAGGAAGAGTAGGAGAAGCATGGAGGCCCGCCTGGTATATATATGATCAGCAGAGTATCGGAGTTAGCGAACGAATATGTACCTAGCAATTGAATCGATCTAGTGGGTTGGCTTTGGGGCACGAGAGCAGAGCGTCAAGTGTTGTCATTTTTGAAGTCCACAGCAATTGAATCCGGTGACAGATTTACGGCAACGAAGGGCAAAATGTAGGCGGCAGTGTCCCTCATTTCCACGAAACAGCCTGAGGATACTTTCATGCGCAAGCCTGGCTGTACTGGCGACGTGAACGAGTAAGAGCAGCATCCGAGCCTGATCGATGAGTGTAGCGTCAGCAAATAATTTTTGGATCAGGCGGGAGAGCAGTACCTCTGGGTCTGTTGATTCAACTTGATCGACGATCTGGGGCTGTCGTCTTTTAAGAATTCTACACGTCTTATCTTTTAAAGCCGACGACAGCAGAGCAGAGCCTTGGGAAAGAACTACAGCCTTGGTTCCATTTCAGGAGAACGCGCTCGAAACACGTGGAGTTTATTTTGAGACCTAACAGTCTTGGACCGCAAAAAGGGAGGATCTTCGTTGGGGACGCGTCGACAGCAAGGATGAGCATATTCGTAGGACAGTGATGCAATGACGAGGCATTCAACGAGCACAGTCAAGACAACGGGTGGCTGGAACGAGGGTGCTGTGGGAGATGAAAAGTTAGGCACAGATAGATAGATGCGGCAAATTCCTCTGAATCCCAAACGCCAACGGGAATCAAAATACCCAAGAAAGCCGGGGGCGACATGAAGAGCGACGTCCAAGCTTTGAGCGACGTCCTAGAAGTGCGCAAAAACGCAAATACTTTATTAGCTCCTCTTAAGTTCTGAGAGAAATCATCGACATTGCATCTTAAGTGTCTAGAAACTTAAGTACTACAAGTGATACTAAATGGCTATGAAATAAGTCCTGTACTCTTACCTCTGTTGCAACTTAAGTTCAAAACTTAAGATGTGAACCAGAACTCAAGTTGCAGTCAGAGCTCAATACATATCTGCTGTAGTACTTGAGAGTTGAACCCAAACTTAAGTTCCTCTGGAACTCAAGTTCTACGTGTGAACTCAAGTCGCGCAACACTTAAGTTTAATGAGTCCCAAACTTGAGTTAGAACAAAGCTGAACTTACGGTCGGACAAAGCTGCGCTCTTGAATAAAGCTGAGGGAGAGTAAATTAAGAAAGTAATTCACTGTGCAGTGTCCGAATAACGTACTTGTTCCAGTCGGAGTCGCAAGGTATACGTGCTTGTGAACTTAAGTTTGGGAGTCGGTTGTGATGTTTGCCATAAATACGGAGAGAAGACGAAGGGAGAAAGCAGCCCACCTCTGTACTGGAGCATTATGACCCACATATCCACAGGTGATGCAGGGAAATCAATAACCACGAACCGGAAAGTCTGAGTGGCATACCTTATTTACAATGTCACCGGCGGCCCACCGCAAGTTCACCTGAACAGAGCCTGTCCAGAGGCCAGGAGTTGGATTGCCACAATTGAGGGGTGATACAGAAAGGAGCAATCGGGACATGTGAGGGCGAATTGAGCAGAAGATGGCAGAGATTATGGACGTTTAAGTCCAAGTCGGAATGATCATGATGTGGTGCCGTGTTTGTGATTGATCTTACCTGGCATTGTTCAGTATGATCGCTCATCACTCCATTCTCCTCTTGACCACCACCACCCAACTCGCCGCGCCCGGGACAAAAACTCACCAACTCCTTCCCCCCCTAGGGCTGCTCTTATATCTGCTTCACTGGTTGGCAGGTCACACCCTTTCTTTCCTTCCTTGAAGTCGGCTGATGTCTCGAGTCTCAGCTCGGAATCCAGGTTATTGCCACCGCCCAAGTGACTTGGGAAGTTGGGAAGATGGGCGGAAGTAGAGAAGGTGTGTAATATTGTGTGTTCTCTAACCCAGTCATCTGAATCACCGTGCTCCTCGACTTCGTTATGCAGACATCACAAATAACAGTCTATCGCGTGTCCGGCGGATCGCGGCTGGGCCGGTGGCACGGCGGATACGAACTGGATAGGTACCAGTGCGTGACATATTCTTCGTTGTTTTATTTTTTTCACCCAAGTTCTTCCTCGGCTCTCATACATCGTGTCGTTTCAACAATTGCCACCCAGGCACGTCTCCTTTCGATGTACACTTAAATGCCGCCCATTCACTCTCTTGCGCCGCCACGCAGATCTTGTTTTTCCCACAACGGGGCACACGCACGGCGCCCTGTCGCGAGTGTTCACATTTGTATATTCCTGTTCCTTGCTTGGAATACAACTTCAGTTTTGCACCTGGGACTTGAGTTTGTCGGTGGAACTTAAGTTGTTTGAACTTGAGTTTGGCGATGGAACTCAAGTTATTTGAACGTCTTAAGTGGTTGGTTGGCTCGTACCGTACTGTGTGTGTGCATAACCCACTTGCAGGCAGAACTTAAGTTTCCGAGAACTTAAGACACAATGTCGATGATTTCAGCCCGAACTTAAGATGGGCTTGTCGTATTTCATAAAAACGTGTATTTATTGAGCTTTTGCTAATAAAAATGCGGTGGAGCACGTCTCTTTGGCGCGACGGCGAAGTGTGAGTGGGGAAAGTGCGGATATGAAAGTCCTAACACTAGTAGTGTAAGTGGAAGTCGAGTTTCGAACAAAAAAGTTTACCCTAGGAAACGAGCTGCAGTATCTGCAGTCATATCCTGCCAGGAGGGACGAATGATGCCGCACCCAAATCCACAAAACATAATCAGAAACCTACCGTCTCTTCAGCAGCCTATCCAGATAGAAGACACGGTAACATCCCCGCCACACACCTGAAGTCACCATCAAGAATACTGTCGGCGGGGTTGGGCAGAGGCGACTCGTCCCTCCTCTCTTCAACGCCCTCCGTGGTGTTATGCTAAACATCGAGGTGTGGGAGGGGGGGTGGCAGAAGTCACATATCTTTGAAGTATCTAACGGTTATCGCCCATCAGCCAGACGCTAAAGGAACATCGACGAAGAAGTCGGCGGTAAAAACACACCTGGCGGTCCGGGCGTGGCTCCGCGACATTAACGGGTGCAGCACCGCAGTGAATAGGTTCTAGAGGACGGCGGGGAAGGATTCACGTGCATCTGAAAAAAGCGCGTCGTTTTTCGAAGACGGGGAGGTAAGTAGAAAAGGAGGTTGCGAACAAGACGGCGATCACGGCCTTGGCCCCGAACTCCAGTTGCGCCTCAGTGTAGAGTCAAGATCCCCCTCTGTCTGGGACTTGCTATTTGTTACTTCAACCTCCCGGGTATGCAGAAGGTACAGGTTGTTCCCGAGAAATTCTTGGCACATTTTGTTCCTCCAATTCGAGGTTTGTTTATCCTGCCTGCATTTTGCCCTCGTCTCCGCACCGGAGGAGCCAGAGGAAATAGAGTCTCAGTCAATAAACCCAAACTATGGCACAGCTTCGCAACTCACACACACACCCTCACCAGTGTTGCGGATTAAGGCCTTATTAAGGGTCTTTTTTATCGTTAACCCTTAGGACCCTTAAGATGGCCTTAATAAGGGTACCCTTAACTAAGGCTTAATTTCCTAAAGGGGAAAATCCATCGAAATTGCCACAACGAAGGCACAGAGCTGAGACCAGCCGAGTTATATATCTGTATGCACCATCACATTGAGTTCCTCCTCCTCCCAACCCTCGCCCTCCACACAATCCCTCATTTTTTCCTCAGGGAATGACTTTTGCCAGTCCAACAACCCACTCCAAGCTATCATTTCTCCACCCAGCTGTAATTTATGTCCACATCACAGAAAATGGTTGAAACTGACATCAGGTCCGTCTCTTTTTCACTCAGAACACCCCGCAACGTTGCACAATTATTTTCTGGCTTCACTGATGGGCCATCATTCTCCCTTAACATGCCCTTAAGTAGGCCTTAACATGTTTTCGGGCTGAAATTAAGGGTTAACATTAAGGCCTTATTAAGGCCTACCCTTAATTAACCCTTAACCCTTAACCACAACACTGACCCTCACCATCCCGACTATAAGTTTATAACTAGCTCGAGGCCGCCATTGAGTGCGTTCCTACCACTGCTCATTTCATCCCATGGGGACGCCCAAACACCCTTTTTGGACAGCTCGCTCCAACATTCAAAGAATTAAAGTTGACAAAATGACCTTGAAACTTCGAAGGTCAAACCATTCGATTTTGACCGTTGGCTGTATCTCCTTTCAAACATCTGAAGCCGCATTTACTTCACTCACGTCTTATCTTACTCCTTTACGCTGGACTGAGGACTGGGGCCGAAGAACGTCCATTCTTTTGTACGTCACGGTGTGGCCGTTTTCTCTCTTTTTTCTTCCGCACCTACCGGGAGAGGGACCTTACCTTGACTGCCGCCTCTATGTCGTTTGCGATATTCGTTTGGACACCTTTTCCTCACGCCTATCTTGCTCTCTACCTCGCGTTAATCCTAGCGGCCCTGGTAACTCCGCCATCCCCCCACCGCCGGCTCTTCTTCGTGCCAATCCTGGTGTTGACATGGCGGCTCATCCACGACGCTCAGGCTGGATACTTCACAAGCACCTTGTGGTTCGGCTACCTCCTGGTTGCTTCCGACTACATCCTGCTCACGGACGTCCAACGGGAACTCCATCAGGTGCCCGACACCGCCGATTCTCGCTCGACACGAGTGACTATCCGAAACATCGAATACGCCCCACTGAAGGCCCGCATCAAGTGGGCCCTCCAGCTGTTTATTAGCCCACGTGGGGTGGGTTGGGAGCATGAGCCCCGGTCTGCGATTCCCTCCGGCGCGCCGCCGAATACTCCCAGAATAAAATTCATAATCAGACAGTCGGCATGCCTTGTTGTGGCTTTTCTGTGCTTCGATATCATGAATTTGCACTTGCGCTGGAATCCCGCATTTTACGCGCGAATGGGCATGGTGTCGGCAGGATGGACGTGGCGCTTCGTAGGGACAGCGGGATTTGGGATGGGGGCTGCCGCCGCGTTGTCTACGGTGCACTACACCCTGAGTATTATCTTCGTGGCACTCGGTGTTTCGGTGCCGCAGGACTGGCCCCCATTATTTGGTGACTTGGCTAGCGCGACCAGTGTGCGCGCATTTTGGAGTCGAAGCTGGCATCAACTTTTCCGGAGAGTGGGTGTGAAATTTCTGGGTCATTTCGCCTTGCTAAATACCTCCCAGTCGCTCTGTGCGCACGCAAAAATTATTTCTGGCACCATCCTAGGCATGCCGGACCGATCCACCATATCGCTTTGCGTTCAAGGCTGCTGTGCATTCATGCTCTCCGGCTTGGTCCACTATCTCGGCGAGACCGTGCCGATGAAGCTTGGGCGCAGTGGTTCGCTGATATTCTTCGGCATCCAGCCGATTGGCATTGCGCTCGAGACCCTGGCGGGTACATTGGCACAGCGTGCCGGGGTGCAGTTACCGCGCACTGCAAGCCAAGCGCTCGGATGGATGTGGGTTTTTGCGTGGTTCTCTTCAACGCTTCCAATCATGCAAGATCCCTTGATCAAAACGGGACAGATGGACTCCCGGGTGGATGTGAGTTTAATCATGGGTTTATCGCGGGGAATGTGGGTCCTGCCCTCAGGTAGAATCAACCTATTCGGTGTATAGGCAAACCGATGCAAACACCGATATATGTATGGTTCAGTGCATCGTATGCCTCTTCAAGATGGATTGTTCTTGAGTAGAAGACACCTACACGCTCTCTCAGCGCCAAATTAAGGTCGTATATTGAACTGTATAATCTATTGACGTTTGGGATACTGCTAGGGATACATTTGATGTGGTCTAGTCCTTGCGTGAAGGAGATAATAGAGATGATAATGAAATGCGTCATCGAGTCGTCCGAATAGAAATCAAGGCGTAGGTAAGGCGTAAAAGGGCTGGGATGGTTGGAGCATACACAGTTGAATATTATGGCGTCGAAGGGGAGGGACTGGGTATCCTCGAAATCGGAAATTTGACCAGAGGAAGTTTGCGGTCAAGGTCCGAGTCATTTATACCGAGACCTTTTCCCCGGTGGCCGCTTTCTCCTCCTCGAGGACCTTGGCGATCTTCAAATCCAGGCATGGCGCAAATTTACTGTTCGCGCGGATGCGGGCACCGTACTTGTAGAAAAGGAATGGTGACGGCGCAAGGAGGAGGCCGACACCGCCGAGGAGTGTGGCAGCGTAATTGACGCCAAGCTGCGGATGCGAGACGAGTTGAGTGTCGGGTCGAGGTTTCAAATTAACGCAGAAACATACCTTGTTGAACATCTGAACTGTGAAGAGGGGAAAGGCAGCGGCGACGAGCGAACGGCAGAAGGTGTTCGCAGCGAAGGCGGAAGCGCTGTACATCCTGAATACCGTGGGTTAGGTGCCTGGGAGTTGCTTAAGGGAATAGGACGTGACGTACAAATAGGTCTCCACCAGGTAGCTTAAAAAGCTGATGAAGATCAAGCTGATGCTCATCCCCACCATAATTGTGCTGAGCGCCGGCACATACCACGGCACGCTGGGATATTGACCGGTCCATCCAAGCCAGAAGATGCCAACGACGAATGCGCAACCGCCGACCATGCCACCGTAAAGACGCTCCTCTGGGGGCGGGAAGCCTCTCCAGGCCTTGATGAGCTCGGGGTAGTGGCGGGAGAATCGCACATTGAGAATGGCACCGATGGTAGTGCCAATGCCGATCCCGATGAAAATAAGTCCATTCTGAGCAATCGTGAAACCACGTTTCTCTACAAATATTATCGGGAAGGCCTCGAATACTGGAAGGACGTTAGTTGGTACAAGCATAAAAGATAGGGGGGGACGAACGGCAATACATCACGCCATACACCAGAGAGAGGTAGACAGTGACAAGGACCAAAATGGGCTCCCCGGCGAGCATTTGGAACGGGCGGAAAACAGTACGGTTTACAACACCTCGCGGCGACCAGTCTTGCTTCTCGTGCGCTGCGAAGAGGTGCTGAGAGGCAGCGGGATCCGCTTTACGCCGAGCCTTGACCTGAATTTCACCTTGATTAGTGTCAGAAATAAAACCTTTGACTGAGGGCCCGTACCTTCTTGAGGAGGATAACCGGGGCATACGTCTCAGGGAGGGTTAAGATCATGAAAAGTGTGCAAACTCCTGCGAAGATCATCATGACCCAGAACACCCAACGCCAACTCAACGAGCTGTCGACGATGCTAAGAAGCGCGGTCAGCGATGAAGGAAAAGCTGATGGAATATTAATCACTAGCCGGCAACGATGGGGCCCATAACTAGCCAAAATAATTACTTAGCAAAGGAGGAAATCGGGATCGGGAAACTTACCAGGTCCGAGGAAGACACTCGCTGCGAACAGGCTCGTGGCGAGTCCGCGCCGCTCCACCGACCAGATGTCGGCGATTACACCTGCAGGGAAAACATGAGAAGGGGAAGCAAGATGGAAGGTAACATACTGACCTCCCCCGTTTACCAAAGGAGCGACGCCGAAAAGCCCACCCAGAAACCGGGTGATAAGCAGTGTCTCGATGTTCTGTGCAAGCGCTTGTCCAAGATGAAGGATAGTATACATTGTCATCGCGAAAACGAAGATTGGGCGTCGGCCAATCAGCTCGCTCCCTGGACCCCAGAGTAAGGGCTAAGACAGCTGTCAGCATATGTGTGGTAGTGGTTGAATCGAGAAGTAAACGGACTCCGAAAACATATCCTAAGAGGAAGGCGCTTGTTACGAGGTAAGAAATCTCCTTGGAAATATCGAATGCTTCGATGATAGCAAAGGTGGCAGAGCTTGGGGCCGACGACGCGAAAGTTCTGAACCAAACACATGAGATACATTTCAGCAAGATTGACAAATACTTACACATTTACAGTCATGATAACACAGGTCAGGGTGACAAGCCATTTCTTTCTGATAGACCAATTTTGCGGGTTTTCTTGATCATCAGGGCCGTCCCAGGTAATTTCTTCCGGGTCGAGTGGCGCGCTACGTGTTGGTGCCCATAATTTCCCAGGCGACTTTAGAGGCGGAGGATTCGGGGCATCTCCACCATAGCGATGGATCTCTTCCTCATCACTAACGAGCTCCTGTTCTAGTTCCTGTTCTAGTTCCTGCTCGTGCGCAAGGCTTGCCGTGGGTGAAGCAACAGCAGAGCGATCAAACGCTGTGAAGGAAGAGCGAGGCGTGTGCGTCGAATGCGACATAATGGACCGGGGAAAAAGACAAGATGACGATGGCGGTCCATTTCGTGCTGTCTTTTAATGCGGCTGAAGAACATTAAGGCGGGCTCGGCGTCCGCGCCGCCACGGACGCGTTTCGTCAGAGACCGGTAGTAATATTACCCGGTGGGCCGGTTGAATTGCGGCATCACTGATCGGTCATCGCGATGTGGCCGTGTTCTTACCAAACAATTTTTTATCCAGCTCCGACCATCGCACTTTGGCACTTTGCGAACCAAGAAGCAAGTGGAATTGTGCCGACAAAACTTCAAGACTGCAGCTGCCACAAAGACCCACGAATTTTGACCTCGACGAGTCAAAGTGACAAGGTGGTGACTGGTCAAGCTGTGGATGAATCTCATGCACATCCATAAGGTCGGCCGCTGACGCGATTCACCCGGTCCGCCTTAAATTCAATTACACAAGTTATATCTCCAGGTATCCAGCATGGTACACTAAGTGGCCAAAAAGAATGACCGATGGGTTTTCTTACCAGTACTCAATCAAGATGAGGTATTTCGACGTAGAACAAAGTGTGGGAGCGTTGAGACGACCGAGACGAACATTTTGAGCACCTTGGTCGCATCAAAATACGTTGATCGGCCATCAAACAGGTCAGAATGCCAAAATCGGGTTTTTTAGGCTCGGGAACCGTTCATTTTCGGAACTTTCTAAATCACCCAGATTAAAGTTTGAGGTCTGTAGTTGACTTTACTAAGTCGATCCATGCAAAAATATACAGCGGTTGGAGTGCTGTGGGAGCTGCAAACTGGCCATTTTGCCTCAAAATCAGCAATTTTCGGCCGAATTTGGCCAAAATCGCCAGTTTGCGGCCGTCGTAGCGCGTTATTGCCTGTATATTTTTGCATGGTTCGACTTGTAGAACCCATGAGGGCTTCCTAAACTCCAAACTGGGACAAGAAACTCACCCCTGAAAAAAATACTGAAGGAGTTGAAAATTGTCAGATTTCGAGTTTTGCCGTTTTGAGCGCGGCATGATCCCGCATCAATTGGTTCGATCCAACAAAACGGGCCGAAATGTTCGTCTGGTCCTCCTGATTGCTGCCACGTCTTCTTCCAGGCAGAAATATGCTTCCGACGTGCCGCAATAGTCTGAACACGCATCGGTCTTTCTTTTTGGCCACTTAGTGTAAGCAGGAGTGCGTACTCTGCTAGCGACGGGGCCCATCCGAGTTTTTCTCACACTCGCAGTGCCTGCCCACAATGGCCTACCTCTTAGCTCCAGATATCCGAGTCTACCCATTGCGTTCCGCCGGGCGAGCTTCCTGACAAAGATTATAAATTATCCCTACGGCGAGATCTTGGGCTTGAAAGCAGTCGGCCTTTAGGATTTGCCGACGTGGCCATCGAAAGCAGGCCCGTTGACGTGCCCGCCCAACGATTATAAACTTGGGGGACCTCATTAGTGTGGTGAGCGACTCCCCAATCACTCTTGGTACGTTCCGGCGCGCTCATGACTTATCCCTTGATGTCCAGCCGCCAGATCTAGAGCACTCCGTCAAGTTTTAATTTGTCCTCGGGCGAGCGTACGAATGCGTTAATTTGAGCGGACCGTTGCCTCTCAATGACCTAGGAGAATCTCCTGTTCCCGACTCATCAAGTCCTGAGGTTCTTCCCTCGTCACTCTTTTGTTTTTCTTCTTGGGACGGCCAGCTCTGACAAATTATCGCTTGGCGGGGTGTATTTTATCTGCGCCTGGTTATTGCCGTTAGGCATAACCCATTTCCTCCGAACTTCCTCGTGGCAGATACATTACAGAGAGGATCTTCCGACGCCTGACCGAGATTTCTGCCGCCGAAATCCGATGACCACAACCAAGTAGAGTCCATCCCCAACTCGACCACGTTATATCTCAAGGCCCAGGGACATCTCAATTCTTACATAGCTCAGGGGTCACCCTGGCGCAACGAGGGCGGCCAGGCTTTGCAAAACAGCTGCGACCTAAAGTACTTCCTCCATTGTGGATACGCCTGACACCTGGACCAGAAGCGGACCCCTCTTAGACGCTCTTCTTCGCCTCTATACCAGGAGACTCGCATTATTTTTGCTATCCTCTCTCTTTGGCGCACAGTTAGCCTCATGGTAACTTCTCCTCAGCAATACTGTTCCGCCTTCGCCCCAAATCGGACGCCAGGTTCAAAATTTCCAGCACACGTCGCATGATCTGCCCATTTGCTTAAGTTCATCCAACCTCAAAGCCTCCGTTCAAATGCGGGACACTTGCGCCAATCCGGTTTAGGAAATGGGACAATTTCGGATGTCAGTTGATGTCGAGTATCAGGTGGACGCCTCTTACATCGTTTTGGGACTAAGCTGTCCTGCACCCGGGACCACGCGCTCCTGCTCATCTTGCATTCCACACGCTGCATCGAGCAAAAGACAAAAGAAACTTGGTGAGTTCCGGTGTTCCTTGAGTGCCCACCCTGCTATGCGCCATAATGGTGGCGTTCGGTCTGGGAGAAGCCGGGGTTGCTGGATCCGGTGTCGGATGTCAAAAGCACGTTTTGGCGTGACTTTGAGTGTGTGTGAATAAAGGTGAAGTCTGTACCTGTACCAGAGCACTCGACAATCATCTAACATCCCTCTTCATGAAATTATTCTACGAGCCTCTCCTGGCTTGCTCGTTCCCTGTGGCCTTACCATTTTTTAATTCCACCGTACATCAGTGACGGATCTCAAAATCCAAATACCGCTGGGAGAAAAATCTTGTCAGATGCTTGCCCCGAATCGGAGTTTTGTCTTGTACGCCTCTCGGACCCGCCATCTTTTTTTTGCCATGCGGCGGCTAGCGCCAAGGCTACGTTCCCTTTCCGAAATTAGAAAGACCACTAAAGACTCTTGATCGGTTTTAGGAAATGTCCTTTTGTGCGACCCCCCTGCGGAATGGTGACATTCCTCATCCAGTCTACATGTCAATCTCAGCCGCAACCGCTGAAGCTCCACCGGGGTCCGTACCTATCGGGTTCTCCATTTGGGAGAAAGCAGAGTTACCCGGTGTCCGACTAGACATAGCGATGAGCGGAGTCGAAATTCAGGTCTCCTCGCACATACCATGCGCGAAGTGGCGTCTCAGGCTCGCAAAGAATACTGCAATGGCCGCCAATCGAAGACTTCGTTGCCCACGCTTTCAGCTCCGCGTCAGTATCTTCAGCATTATGCCACTCCTTCTTGACGAAGTATCTCTTATTACTGTGTGCACCCACGATAAATTTGAGGCGCAAAACGAAGAAGCATGCTGCAATTTCAAACCTTCGCAGAACAACTTCGACCATAAGAGAAGATGCATCATAGCGAAGAAGGAGAACCAGCTAATCGAACATCGAGCACATTCTTGAAGCGTGGTTGATTGCCTTGGGTGCCAATCTGTGCAAATCCCACCGACATGTATGCGAGGAGGTAGATGACAGACTCATTGCTGCCACCGATTATGATTACCAGGAAAGAGACGAGCAGGGATGTTTCGGGATGGTCCGAATCAAGGTGGTTGAATCTGGAATCCAATTATCCAAAATTCAAGCCACAAAAAAAACAAATACACCACACGTTTTGTGGTTTAGGTGCAATATAGTAATGCCAGAGCCGGCAAATATAAAACAAACATATAATTTTAGGCAGTTCCCTCGCTCAAAGCTTCCCCTTGATCATGCCCTGGATTTTCTCGGGCTCGAGCACGCTCAGCGGGTACGGGACCACGAGCTCGCGCAGGTGCTCGGAGCCGCCGTCGACAGGGAGGACTTGACCAGTAATGTATGACGCCGCGTCGCTGAAGAGAAACACGGTAGCGTTGGCTATGTCGCTGATCTCACCCATGCGGCCGAGCGGGTAGAGACCAGGACGCGCGTTGGGGCCTTTTCCCTGGCGAGTAAGTTGGTTAGAAGGAGGACTGTGTCGAGGGAGCGGATGAGGGCTTACTCCGAGACGGTCCATGCCTTCAGTGTTGGCGATAGCGCCAGGCGCGATGACGTTAGAGCGCACGCCGTGCGGGCCCTCCTCGACGGCTACTACAGCTGAGAGCGCGTCCACGCCGGCCTTGGCAGCGGAAACATGCGCTTGATATGGCGTACCTGGTTTATTTGTTGTCATTTAGATTATCACCCACCCGGCTACCGAAAAGGATCTACGAGGCGGTGCCACAACGTACCCTTGTAATGCAGCATCGCACTGACATGAATGTACGCGCCCTTGTTGGCACGGACGTGTGGCAATGTCGCCTTGATAGTGTTGTACGTTCCTAGTGTGTCGATTTCGATCACGGTCCTGAACGCGTTCTCGGAGAGACCCGAGATCGGAACCATGAAGTTGCCCGCGGCACCTGCGCGCATGAGGACGGTCCTTTTCTACCTTCAAAATAACAAAATTACCGCAAATGACAAAATCAATCCGACCAAACGCCTCGATCGTTTTCGCGGCTGCTTCCTGGAGTGCTTTGGGTTGGCGTACATCACCCTGAATGGGGAGACACTTCTGGCCAGTCGCCTCTGAAAGTTCCTTTGCCGCTTGCGTGAGGCGGTCGATTCTGGTAAGAAGACATGTAAGCAAAAAGTCTTTACGAAAAAGATTAAAGGCGTACTTGCGGCCGACGATGGTTGCACTGGCTCCGTGGCGCATCTAGCGTGTACATTGGAACCGAATCACCAAAAAGAAGGAGTCTAAGCACACCATGGCTTCCGTCATTCCACGGCAGATGCCAGAACCACCACCGGTGCAGAAGAGAACCTTGCCTTTGAAGATATCATCCTTGAAGATGGACGTGGAGATTGTCTGAGGTGCGACGAAGGCGGTAATTGGCATGGTGGTCAAAAGCAATGAGGGACGTCGTCGTCGCGCAAGTGCAAAGCGGGAATGATCACTGATGGGCCGAGCCCGAGCCCGAGTCCGGCTTTTACCGCACCCGGTATACCCGTTCTTAGACCACCACCGTCACAGTCCGTTACCTCCCCTTCACCTCCAACCGCTTTCTGGTCCAAAGTCCGTTTCTTCTGTCGCAGTTCGCCGACGTCCGGCTTGAAGGCGATACGCGCAAGCGCGATGAAGCAGCAATGCCAAATGCCGAAATCTGCCATCCAGGACATACTCATGTTCAGCTGCGATGTTGCACCCGGTGTGAATCGCTCAATTGGCGCCGGAGTCAGGGATCATGATGGTTATCGTCTTCAACCACACCCGTCGATGGTCAATAATCTGAAGACGGCTATACCTCCCACCACCGTTCGATTATCTCCTCAATGCTGGCTAACTTTGTTCCGTGCTCTCGCACCTGCCGTATAGTGCTCCGAGTCCATGATAGGGACTCGCAACAAGACTACCTGCAAGTTGGGCGGCCGATTGCACACCTTGACCTGTTCCTGTGTTTGTATCTGCGCAGAACCAATCAGCTCTCCTGGAATTACTCCTTTTCTTGGTCGAGATGATTCCAAATTTTCCAACTTCAAGGTCCAGCCGCTGTCCTCAGCTCCGCAGTCGCCCGCTGCCGCGCTAGGCCCCCGTATGATTGGTCTGTTGCGCGCCGTGCGCCCTTCTTCGTACTGCCGCCGCATCTCATTTGGTAACCTGACCGCGTCACGTGGCGTCCTCCGGCGGGCACCGGTGATTCATCTCGGCTATCCTCGCCCATCGGCTTCCACTTCGTTTGTGAACCTGTCATTCGTCTTCTTCTGTGAGCCTGTTGGCCGCTGACGTTTGTTTGTTGATTGACTCCGCGCCAGGAAACCTACGAATCAGCTGGCCTGCTGCCGTCATCACCGCTTTTGTATTCCCGCGTGCGGCGCGCGTGCGTCCCCCCGCTTCTACGGTTCATTTTTCCTGTCTCGACCCCCTTCTCTACGTTTCACACGGAGTGTCGTCGAAGGTACTTGGAAATTGCCTCACCTCACGCACGAACCACGAATTCTATTTTTTTTCCCCACTGCTCCTGCACCCAGTGTGTAGAGAAAATGCTTTCGCGTTCTGTGGGAACCCGCCAGCATCTCGTGCCCGACAAGTTGTCGGTATTTCCCGCGTGAACCATCATCCTTCGTGCGTGCGCTTTGCATCCGTCCATTCCACTTGATCCATCCGGCGCAAATCCAAGAAGCCGATTTTCCAGGACAAAGGCAGATTTCATGCGGCTCCCGCAACCCTTGCTGAGGCGACAGGCACCAACCCGTAAAACAATGGCCTAACACTATCACATACATCCATACCCGTTTGTTCCTTTTACTAAACTTTTAGGGACCGCCGCGCTTAAAACGCGTCCTCCTTCCTCCCGATTTTACCGCGTTGACCCTTTTCCAGACATTCTTGCTTCTGACCACAACAATCCTCCCGCCTTACAAACGCATCACCCAACGCATTTCCGCTTTGGTCTGCCTCTGCGCTTTTACGGGCCGATTTCGACGATGCTTCTCCCGGTTGGATATCATCCTGAGTTTACAATCATGCTTGACCCAACTACATCGGTCTGAAACGACCGACGACACGTTACAGATCTGAAATTCTCTTCCTTGCGCCGCACAATCTCCTGTTTTGTGGCTTGCTGGCGTTGGTGTCTAAGAGTTCCCTAACAGTGGTTTTGGGGTACACGGCGCAGAAGCCTTCGTCGTCCGGACCGCGCCGCGTCATTGTGGCTTTGTTTGGGCATTTATGTGCGACGCAATCGCCCTGCCCGACAGCTCCTAATCTCGATAATGTCCTCTGTCCCACGCGCAGCATCCGGCCCCCGTGCGAGGGCCATCATAACTCGGTGCGCCTGCGCCAGCCGTTTCGCACCAACTTTATGTGTGCCCGCCTCTCGCGAACCCCTCCGCCGTTGATATGAAAAAAATTAGTTTCGAGTCACCGCAGCCCGTCCCATCGTGATGTGGCGGCCCTCCATCGCGATAGGGCGTGTTCCCCAGCCTACGACACGGGCACAGTTTTTGGGTTGAAGTACGGCAGCAAGTCCGGGAACGTCATCCAGGTGACAGCGCCGCCAATCGCAGCGCATCCGAGTCCCAGTTGGTGTATGTGGATGCGTAACGCCACCAAGGTTTTGTTCAATGATTCTCTTGTGCGTTATTTCCGTTCTCTGATCAAATTCCGTAGTTCTGAGCCTAACCCTACTTAGGCAAACACTCCATCTGCCCCAGCTACGCGGACCGCCGGTGTCTGTCTAAGCCGACGCGGGGCCTGACAGCTTTTAATCAAGCCCACCTACAAGAACCCACCAAAATTTGCTTCCGTTGGATTGTTGAGGATTGGTGACGGAATTTCCAATTCGCTGCGCGAATCGCGTCTGCATCAGGCAGGCCCTTTCCCCGGATAGGCTTGGATGAGTGAGCATGGTGCCCTGCACACGGACTATCCCGCGGAAGGCTACAGCTCAGGCCAGATATGGGTGCTGGTTCCAAGCACGGCGGGATAGTATCTATCTGATGAGCTCACCTTTGCGACTGACGATCAGCCTGTAAATAACAACACAACCGTCTGAGACGTGTTTCGAGTTTGCACGGGAACACAGAGTCCCTGACGACTTGGGTGTTGCCAACCTCCAACCTTCACCCACGCACGAAGAACTTGCTGACTTGCTAATGATAGCGGACACCGCTGGACATCTTCTCACCATCAAACATACGGGATCATCAGATTTGGAGGGTGATGGATGGTGGATCCGAACTCGAACAAACGCCGTTTACCTCCATGCTGGATGTAAACACTTTTCTGACCGTCTGTTCTAGCGAAGTCTTGTCTGCACATGCTTGCAAGGTGGTTCGGAAATCATGGCATCCAGCTCAGATTGAACCGCTTGAACCGTGCGATTCTCAAGGTCCAGAACGTGTTTGGCCCTCCATTGCCGGCCGAATCAAAGCGACGCTAACGTGAACCTACGTTACCTCGCTACGTCACAACAAAAAACAGGGTGCCGCGGGATTAGGATTCCCGGCAAACCCCGACCACGCGTGATCCGACGGGCTCTTTAAGTTTCTGTCAACGACTCCTTCGCCCATCACCGCGGCATCGAGTGACGGTGCACCAAAGTACGGGGCACGGTTCGCACCCCCCTTACGACCTTTTTAAAACCTCACTGGTATTTTTCGATTATATTTTGTCCTTTTCGGGACCCTGCCATCACGGCGCGGAATTCCCGCCTTGTCCCGCCTTGTCCCGCCCTCGAGCTCGCTGCCCATCCCGGACACATTGTTCTGTAGTCTGAAGGAAACTGTCCAATGTCGAAAAACGCCGATCCGGCGTCTTAACACCCTATTCAATTCCATTCAAATTACCCCACACCGGCAAGCTAGGGTAAATGAAATTTTAACATTTGAATTTCGGACCATCTCTCGGAGAATCACGCGCCAATGTCGGCGCATGATTATTCAATATTGATGCGCGTGATGGTTCGCATCGGTTTTTCAAGAGCCTGAGCAAAGCCTGAGGCAAGCCCAAGGTGTGAGACCGTTTTCGCCGCTTTGGGAGATTGGCAGGAACGGCAACTCAATCTTGAATGTATTGATTTCTATTGTATTGAAGGAATAGATGGGCACACCCAATACAATTTGCCTATTTTCGGCCTTGTTGAAGTCCTCCGAGTTCAGAAACTTCAAGTATTGTCTTCCGGATTTGCGAGGAAATTAGCATGATGGAAGGAGGGCAGGAAGCCGTTATTTTAAATTCCATTCCATCCTCGATACCCATACGCAGGGAAGCGTCGGCAGCAGACTTATGGACCTTCCCCAAAAAATTGCACGTGAAACCCTGAAATATTGACAGCGTGTGCTCCGAGTGTAGATAAATCTTTAGACTCCTAAGCTTCCACGGCTGTCTGACATTAATACTTGAACCTCGACGTCTGTCCCCCTTTATTGCATTCTTCCAGATCTTTGGCGTTGTTGTGGCCAGCATTTCCCGCCGCCATCGAACGTCTGATGCACGAATCGTGTAATTCTACATTCCACGCACGATTGTGAATTCCATATCAGGTAGTGTGGATCCTTTGCCGAAATCGAACATCGCGTTTCGTTCTGGCGTTTCGCGACGTCCGCCTAGGGCTGGGGATCACCGGGACCGAGCTGAGCTGTTGACGCCTCACGAAATATGATGTCGACGGTTGCGTTCAATATAATTTAACCTTATTCGGCCGAGTAGGGGCACTTGAGTGATGCGGATCACTGAGTGTGCTGTGGTCAAAAAAACAAAAGAGACAAGGAAACAACTGGCCTTCCGGGCAGTTGTAGTGCCTTACATAACTGATATGCGATAGGTGCCGCCGATTTGCCACACTGGGCTCACTCCCAATACGATTTGCCCATCCCCAGCGAAACGGAAACACATTTCCGAGATGCAGTCGTGAAAAAAAGAGAAAAAAAGGAGACGGTTACATAACCGGCTCGGAACGACTTGCTATCTGCGCTTCTGAAATTGGGTGCGAGCAGAATGGAAACGAAATCCCATGCGGGGACCGACAATTTTTTTTCTTGGTGCATTTGTTTCAGTTCAAGGCGAATGGGTGAACATGGAATAATGCAAAACGCAGAGGGACCCCAGATTATAGCATTGGAGGTTAGGGACCCCTTACCGATAAAAAATTGAGATTTTGGGCCTCAAACCCAGGTCCGATCCCGACAAAAACTGGCAGTCGAGGGCAAAAATGCCAGGTCCTGTCCCGACAAAACCTGCCTCCTTGGCTCAGTTTTAGTTGAGGTTTCGGAGCGAAATCTTTGGAAATGATTACTTTCGCTCGAAAAACACGGAAAACCGTGCACAATAGCGGAGAGACGGTAGCCAAGGACATTTTGGGATTTTGGGAGCCGTGGGACTCGGCCGGAGTGGGAAATTACCGTTTACGGCACCTTCGGCCCGTTCAGACGCGCCAAAAACTGTCCCGACAAAATGTTGTAAATTTCGGACCTTCCGAACTGGCCTCCAAGGGTATATATGATCCAGGGTCCTAACGCAGGCTGACGCCCGCGTGTTTCGCGGGCAACTTCTCATCGGAGTCCAGCATCATCAGGAAAATCCCAAATTGCTATGAGCCACTATGAGCTGCTACATAGACCCACATAGACGCCATAGACCTTATAGACAACTGCTATAGCGTCTATGTGTGTCTATGGATGTCTATAAAGCAGGCTATAGACGCCATAGCAATTTGGATTTTTCCTGATGATGAACAACATCACGCGTACCTTTCGCTTCTCCCGCGTGCCGCGTGCGTCCTACCGTCCCCTACCGTTCCGCGTCAAGTGCGTGTAAGTACTCTTTTCTCTGCCGTTTTTCTTCAGCGCATCACAGCGCGGTGTCCACCACACTTCAGTCCATGGAATGCGTCCCTTGACTGTCCCAACTTTTCTCTCTCTCTCTTATCTCATTCCAACGACCTGAAAATCGATGCATCATAAACACGGACGCGGCAACGTGATCGTGATGCGAATGAGACCGTGAACAGGCCATGTAAACGTGCGCGCATTCTCTCCACACGAGCGCGTTCTGTACTCAAGTCCACAAAAAGCAATTGCCAGGGATGCACTTCGCTATGAAGCGCAAAGGCTGCACAGCACGCGCCAATCCAATATCAACACGGCGATCACCGCCCCTTCGCTTAGCTAGAGACCGCCAATCTAATACAAATGTCTGAAAAAGGCACATCCCCGCCGCATTGGCGCGTGATTCCGAGCGCCGCGGGACCGAGAAATTAACGGGGCAATAGCATGTCAAGTTTCGTTACGTATGTGCGCCGCAGGGGGTTTTAAAACACAGCACGCCGGCATTTCCGAACTTCGAGGACTCCGAGTCGGGCTGGGAATGGGTGCGTATCTGCGCGGTCCGAACGGCAAGTGGGTCGCGATCGCGTTTTTTGTTTTTTGATGTGACAAGCTCGAAGCGGCCGCTAGTGTATTACCTACAAAGTGCTGTGCAAAGCTTAAGCTGAGAGAATTTAGATGACAAAATGGCGGATTGGAGATGGGCTGAATCCGAGCCCGAGTTCGTTTGAAAAATGGGGACGGGGACAGACGGTGACTTTCCGAGTCCTCGGATTTCCTAACGCCCAATATGCTCTGACCGACTGCGTCCTAAATTCGTTCCTACACCGACTCTGACTCCGCCTGACGCGCGTCTATGTACCAGTATGCCTCCCCCGGTTTGGAGACGGGACCCTATGGGGATCCCATTCCATCCGCCTCCGCCTCCGACTCGAATTATTCGAATACCTGTATAACTTACCGCTCACTCTCACTCTCACGTCTACCACTGACGTCGTACCCGGGTCTCCGATGTGTTGTGATATGCCAAACGGACTTCTTATCTTCGCGGTCTCGGTCACCTTGAATTTGTCTACCGCGGCGACAAATCATTCCACCGAGGCGGTGTGCTCACCAACCACAGGCGGCTATATGCGAGTACGATCGTACTCCTCCTTGCTTCCACAAGCCTCCGCCGGCCATGGATTCGGAGATGTCAAGCGAAGCATTGAGTAGATAATCAAGTTCAACACCATAGCACTTCTACTGGCAAAATAACGAACGATGAAGTCCACCCAACTGCTCAGCAACTAGTAAACTCAGCCCAGCCTTCAACCACCTGCGCTCTTGGGGGCATTTTCTTATATGGAATCCTGAAAACCGTTTTCAACCTCGACTTCGACTCCAACTTAGTCTTTTCCTCCTCTCCTTCTCCTGTTCCTCCAAGCCAGTAATCTGAGACAACCCCCTCCGACTCAACCGGGCAAGTGGAATTTTATTTTGTCTCGCCCTAGAAATCAGAATGGAATGGAAGCACCGAGAGTTGGTGATAGGAGCTTCGCGGGTGCAAGACAAAGGGGGCGAGGTGAGTGAGAATGATGAGGTGCCCTGTTGACGTTCTGGAATGCTGCTCTGTTGCCTGTCGATGTTCTGGAATATTATGTTGCAAATTACAATTGTTGGCTACCTCCTCGTTCGAATAAAAGTAATCGGTATCAAGTCTAACCAGGGGTCACTTCGTAGAATGGCTCTGACTCCACGTGCGGGATGAGCACTGGGAGTCTTCGCCACTAGAAGAGAAATTAGGATTTTCGGAGGATTTTCCAAGAAAATCCAAGAAAATCCTCTCGGCTGTGCTTCAATACAATTTGCCTATATTTGGCGAGTCTAACCACTGAATCGGAAAGGAACCAAGGACCACTCCGACTCCTCATAACTCCCCGCGCGAAATGAAATATCCTGTCTTGAGTCCTTGAGTATCTACGACTTTCCTCAACCTTGCTCTTCCCACGGTGCGGTGTTGAATCGTGGAATCGGCTGCACTCTGACTCAACTTATCAGGACAATCTTGACCACGAGGCAGCGCAGACACCAACTCGGCACAACGCAGCGCCCCCTCGACGCCACTGTATCACACAGCACCAGTCGCGTCGCGACACCGTGATCGCGTTGCGACCATCTAAAAAGTCATCTTGCAGCCCCAGTTTACAGCTTCTGCTTCCAACCTCCAAGCACTGTGTGTTGCCGCTGGTCTACAGTGCCTTCTGTCCTCCCGAACACAGTGCACAGTATTAATGTTACGAATCCGAAAAAGTTGAACCCCAGCCGAAAGTTGAACACGGCGATCAAAACCATCATCCCGCGCCTGTCCCACCGACTCCCACGCCCATAAGTAATTGATGATTCTTCAGGGCGGACGACGCACTAAATGGAGTGAGAGCCGCCATCGCTTTGTGCTTTGGTTGCCTTTTTTCCTCTGCCTCTCTGGTTCTGAGTCTTGGCGACTTGAGGACGCGTTTCGGGAGTCAGGACGCGGTTTCAACTTTGCGCGCACTGGCAGCCTCGCGACAGATGCAGCGTCGGCGCCAACTGATAGATATTGGGACACAGTTGCGAACGGGCCCGGAGAAGCGTCAGACGGGGACTCAGGTTCGGAAATAGTACCGACGGGGGGGTGCGGACCCAACTCTCGGAAATTGCGACGCCTGGGGATTAATATTGGGAATGGGACGACGCGAATTTGACTCGGAGAAACAGTGACTCAAACGGACTGGAGACAGCTCAGAAGTTAGACAGCGCGCCCGCGCGTTGGCAAAGAGAAAAAACAAAAACCTCCGAGAACGTCCGTCGGTAATTCCCGATTTCGAACACCTCCGTCGGCGGCGGTAATACATTTTGTCCATTTTCGGCGAACCGTCTCGTTGAGCCGTCCTTCTTTGTTAGTGATCTTAATATTCCCGGCCAACCCGCTCTCCTAATTTCGAGTCGCAGCGACCTCCCCTCCTCCGGCGTTGTGTAATTTTAGCAGGATGCCAACCAAAACAAAATAAAAAAGAACCAGGCCAGCCCCGTCCTGGCCCTGCTTGTCTCTCCATTCCATTTCAGCGCTGTCTGACCGCGGCCGTGGGTATGGGTCTGAGAGTTCCGCTATTTTGGTTCTCCCGCGACGGCGGGCCTTGTTGTGAGGTGATCAAAGTGTCGAGACGTCGGTAGGCTAATTTGAAGGGGGGGACGATTCCCGAACCGGAGCGCCTGAATTTCGCCGCCGAATCCAGAGAGCGGTATCGAGTACTGAAGTTGGAGGCAAAGTGAGAGGGCACCGTAGTGCCTCTTCGCCCGAATAAAAAATAAAATTAAGCGTCACAGGGGTACCTGCCAGTGGTGGTGATTATACGTACGCTACCGGTACCGATACGCGCGCACGCCGTTCATTCCTCCCTCGTCGATGCAGTAAGTCGCGTACGAGTACTTAAAATTGATATGTTCAAATTGTCACGATGTTCAATACAATTTGCCTATATCCAGCGACTCCTCGGAATTCAACCCAACCCAAGTTGTTGCCCAGCCCAACCCAAACGGCTAGAGCGCAGTAGTTGATACTGGTCATCGGAACTGCCTAGATTAATCGTTGCTGAACACAACACCGATCATCCACGCCCGAGTCCGCGACGTGACCCAGCTTTCAGGCGATGTTCCCGTCCTTCAAGTTGGACAGCTTGGGACTCGGGCCAAAGCACACCAAAAGTACTTACTTACACTTGCACAACTCCAAAACTTGAGCTCCAGCCAACGTTGAACCCCAGCCAAAAAGAAAACAAAAAGAAAACAAAAAAGTCAACACACGACGGCGATCAAAAGCATACCCCAAAACGGCAATAATGCCTCGGAGGCGGCGGCGGCGTGGGGGACGCTCTAAATGGGGAATGGGGTGCGATGCGACGTGCCGGCGCTTTGGCAGCTCCAACCTTGCCTGCCTCCTTCAATTTTTTCCCCAGAGGCGGGACAGCGATTATTATTATTATTATTATTATTTGGGGGGGGAGACGTCGACGTGTTGAATTTTGCGCATCACCGACGCGTGCGGCGTAGTGCCGTTACATAGTATGCGAATTTCAAACACGAAACACGGAGTACTACTGCGTACCTGATTGGGAGCGGCCGCAAGGGGAACTGACTGCGCGACAGCTACCGACACCCGACGTCGAGGTTCCAATTGCAACCCCCGTTTTTTTGGCAATGAGGACGGGGAGTCAGGTCGCGGCTGGGCGATGATGATGGGGATTCAGGTCGAGAAGGGCACCTGAGGACAGAGGACAGAGAAAGAAAAGAAAAGAAATTTGAATTTGACTCGAGGCTCCAGCTGCTGGGAGACTACACTTCTTGTGGTGGTGCTCTTTGGGTGTGATGCAAGTACATACTAGTAGCTGGTTCCTCAGGATTAGCAGAAACTTCAAGTTGTCTCATATTCATGTGGTCAAGCAAACCATTAGAGGCCTTCAAGTTAAGCTTGGGGGTTTTAACCCATTCTTTCTCTGCTCTACCGAGCCCGCCGCCATCTCTCGATTGGACCACTCAGTGTCAGCGTCGGCAATGGAGAGATTCTAGCCTCTAGGGGGCCATCTTTGGTAAGCAGAACTGGTGATGCGGGATGAACCGAGCCTGCCACGAGGTCAAGGTGGTGCCGGAATTCACGCTCATCAGACACCACAAAAGGGCACGGTGGTAGGCCATCTAGACAGCTGGGCGGTGGCCATGGTAGCCTGGGCTCGCTTAAGCACCATCCATTTTCAGGGCTAGTTCATTCGGCACTGGCAGGCGAGGTGTTACACACTGCACTCCTTAGCGAATTGCGAATTGTGACTTCCGAACTTCCCACATGTGGCCCAGGCCATGGGAGGGAGGTAGCTCAAGCTGACTCGGAGGGCGGAAATAAAATAATGACCAGCGAAACGGGAATTGCCGTGACTCGAGGTGATCATGACTCGAAGTCCGGGACCGTTCGCAAAAAGAAAAAGATAAGGAAAAGAACTTGGAAAAGAAGAAAAGAAAGGAAGAAGAAGGAGAAAAAGAAGAAAACACCAACAACAACCGAGCCCCCTCCCGCGTCGGCGAACCGTCACCGTCTCGGCGGCGGTAACAACTTGAGGTAGCAAGCAATAAGCAATACAGTTTCTCCATTTCGAGCCTCGTTTCGATTTTCGTTTCGTTTCGTGCATTCGTGCGTTCGTGCGCAAGCTTGTTGTGTTCCCGGCGGAGTACATACATATACAATAATTTTTTTTGTACTATGTACATGCGACTGCCAGGCGACTCCGAGTTGGACTGGGAGGCCAACGAACGTGCGTCTTCCCTCCGTCCCATGGCACTTCCCACTTCCCACTTCCCACTTCACTGCCTACGTAGGAGGGAGCGCGGGAGAAGCGCGCTGAATTTAATTTTTAATTTTTTGGTTTTTTGGTTTCTCATAAACGATGGATACTGTAATAATAATAATACTCTGCCAGTGGTTCGCGGTGAATGCCTACTGCAAGTGTGTATATATATTAATGCCAGTGCGAGACATCTCTCCGTGCGTGAGGGTCGGATGTGTATAGGTTTTCCCAAACCCAAAGATGAGATTCACCACCGAGAGCGAGAGCGAGGCTATAAAACAAACAGTGTGTAGAGCGGGGAGAGACAGGTATCCCAACCACATGCATCCCACTGGCATCCCAAACTCGGGCATCCCACTGGCATCGAGATTGCGCGCGGTCTCCTTTCCATTCTTTTTGCTTTACTCCCAATATCGCATTCGCATTCACATTCACAGCCGCAGCAGAGTAGATTCATCGTATCGTATCGTATCGCTATATACGTATTTCATATCATATCATATCATATATACAACAAAGTTGGGTTGGTTGGTTGTAAGAATACAATTCAGGTGAGAGGAGAGTCGTACGAAAGTCGTAGTGGTGGTAAAGTAAGAGTGAGGATAGAAGAGGATAGAAGAGAATAGAAGAGCGTAAGAGAAGAGTATTGAGAGAAGAGAGTAATGAGGAGAAGAGAGAAGAGAGGAAGAGAGGGCGGTCGCAGTCTGGCGTCCAAGTAGATAAAGAGGTAGGGTAAAACGAGAACGAGGCAGCGAAAAGAGAAGAGACGAGGCGGACGGGAAGAGGAATAAAATAAATATATATATATCACAGAGCTTTTGTAGGGGAGGGAGGGAGCGGCCGCAGCACCGCCACGCGCGACGGCAGGAAGGAGACGAAGGTGCACGATGACGCTCCGCGCCCCAAGGACGAGACGAGCGGAGCCCAAAAATCACAGCTTATCCCGCCAATAAAACCCGTCCCCCATCCCGTTCAGGCCCAGCGCACCGCCCCCACCGCCGCCGCCGCCCCCCAGGCCCCCGCCGACGAGCCCCGCGAGGCCCGGCAGCCCCGACGAGCCAGAGGCGTTGAGCAGCGCGCGCGGGGAGGCGTTCGCGTTGGTGGTGCCGGGGGAGGGGTACAGCCCGAGGCCGGACGAGTTGCCCGCGCCCGTGGGGTAGCCGGAGAGGGACGCGTGGGCCGCGGGCGGGGACCCGCCGCCGCTGCCGTACGGCGCGGGCGAGCCGCTGCCGCTGAGGCTGGTCGAGTAGGCGTGCGGGCTGTGTGTGTGGGATGAGGGGGGCGGGTAGGGCGCGGGCGAGCCGGCGCCGGTGGACGAGTGCGAGTGCGAGTGCGAGTTGGAGTTGGAGTTGGAGGAGGGGTAGGGCGAGTAGCGCGTGGGCGGGGAGTGGGTGTGCGCCTGTGCGTAGCTGCCTGCGGTACCGCCGCTGGACGGCTGGAAGTACGTGTTGGCCGCATCGGAGGGGAGGGCGTGCGGGGACGAGTGGGCGGAGTGGGAGGAGGAGGACGCGGAGAGGGAGTGCGCGTGGCCGTTCAGATGCGGGAGGCTGGGGGAGCCGCCGTTGGAGTGGGAGGTGCTGGCCCAGGGCATGGAGGGCGAGGACTGGGCCTTGCGGAGGCCGGCGCCGCTGTGGGAGGGCAGGTTGTGGGACGAGGAGGCGGCGTTGTTGTCGTACGGCGGGTAGTAGGTGCTGCTGAGCAGGCGCGGGGCGTCAAAGGCGCGGTAGGCTGCCTCGTTGTTCGCGTGCGCGGGCGGGTAGGGGTAGGACGCGGGGCGGCCGTGGCCGTGTGCGTGCCCGTACATCCCACTCCCGCCGGCGCCGTACCCAGCGCCATATGCATACCCGCCGTACTGGGTGGGGTACCGGCCGCCGTGGCCGGCGCCCAGATGGGCATCAGGCAAAGGCGGCGGGTCCTCGGCGTCCGGGCTGCTGGTGTCGTCGTCGCCCGCGGGGGAGCCGGACGAGGACGCGGTGTTGGCGCCGAGGGACGCGGAGTCGGAGTTCTTGCGGCGCTTGCGGGTGTTGTTGGGGCGGCGGCGGTAGACGTAGTCGGGGTATTTTGCGTTGAACGACTCTTTCAGCTGTTTGGCCTGGGTCAGGTAGAACTGTTTGTCGGACTGCATGTGGTATTAGCATAAGGGTGTGGACAAAGGGGGAGGACGGACAGCGGTCATGGCCTTCCACTCCTGGCTGAGGATCTTTGAGATGTCGCCGGTGCGCATGGACTGGTGCTCCGCGCTGACCTGGGGCCGGCGGCGGCGGGCAAAGATCATGAACGCGTTCATGGGGCGCTTGGGCGACCCGTCGGCATTCAGCGTCTGCGAGGTCAGCTGCTGGTTGGCCGCCTCGTCTGGGCAATGTTAGCACTAGAACGGATTATGGGAAGCAAGTGGCCCACCATCCTCGTCGACCTCGTCTCCCTTTGCGGCAGTGGTGTTTGTGAAGAGCAGGACATCGCGGTCGTCGTGGTTGTACAACATTCTCGTATTCCACTGATCGCTTTTCCACCTCGTCCATCTTAAGAGGAACTCTGACACCCGACTCCCTCCCCATCTGGACGTCCTGTCAAGATCGCCTCCTCCCATATCGGGAACTCAGATGCAGATGCGGTCAGGGGCCAAAGGGGGTTCCCCGTAAATAACCACAAACGACACGGAGGGTGACATGGCAACACATCAGTCACCAATGTCAGATCCAGATCCACGCAGCCAAGCGGTGCCAGCGGAAATCACACCCCGACATCTCACCAAGAGCCCATCTCGTTGACGCGCTGGTTGCCGCGACCCAGACTCTGCTTGCGCGTCTCCCTGCTAAGCCTGAAACTCGTTGCGACTTCACTTTACTTTTTACACCAAATAAATAAACTCACCCTTTTGCTTCTCGCACCACCAAAACCGCGCTTCTCTTCGCCGGCGAGTATTGCGCGCCCGGCCACGCGAACGAATAGCCTTATTTCCTCCCTACTTGCGAAAAATACATCAGACTAGCCCCGCCACATAATCCAGGGTCCTGGCCTTGCCTTGCCCCGCCTCTGTCCCTGCCTCTCCTACTCGTCTCCTGGGTTGGTAGCAGCTTCTGCGCAAGCTAGACACGACATGAACTGCCAACGCAGTCCCCACCCGCACTCGTACTTCTGCTTCTTCCTTCCTTCCTTCCTCGCACGCCCCGCCGTTTTGCCGTTGTTCGGAATCGCTTGCTGTTCTGACCAACCACGCACGCTTCCTCTCGTTGCGCACCGACTTCAAGCTTTGTCTTTTTTTGGATTGCGCGAGATTCTCATCCGCATGCAAATCCACATCCAAATCCGCTTCTTGCGCCGTTTACCCATGCATAATCCACCATCCTTCCATAATCCACAATCCATAGCTACTTATCACTTACTACTTATCACTTATCAACGTCTCGTCTCCCCCCGTTGCGACGAATCGGCGGCAGGTTCCGAGTCGAAACGCGACGATTATTACATGATACATCCCGTGTTGCGTCCTGCCCCTGCCTACCTACCTACCTACCTACCCCCTGCTTACTTTTGCTTCTGACACGTAACAGCACGGGGTATTCTGGGTTCTGGTTCTGGTTCGGGTTTGGGCTCGGGCTCTGCGCGTGGAGGGGTGGTGCGAGCTGAGCGGGTCGGAGGACGTTCGACGTTCGATGGGGGGCACTCCCCGCTCCCCGACGAACTCCCACCGCCGGCTGCGGCTTCTTGGTTCACTCCCCCCATCCCACACTCCCAACCTCCCGACTCCCGACTTCCAACTCCCAACTCCCTTCTTCCTTCTGGGACTTACTTTTTCCGAGTACCTGCCTACCCCGGGCCCGGGCCGTGCTTGGGTGGTTGGGTGGTGGACGATTCCCGACTGGCCGACTCGACCGCGCCGACCCTCGTACGCCGAGTAGTACGCCGCGGCACCGACACCTCCCGAGTACGCTACGCACCCAGACCCGGACCCGGAACGTCGGGAATCCGCGCCGGCTGGCTGGGGTGGGGCTGGGCTGGGCTACACTGGGGTGAAGCGTCGGCCATCACGATACACGGCCCTCTCCTCTCCTCTCCTCTACTCATCAGCCTGCCAGTGCGCTTCCGCGCGTTTTCTTTCATATACATGATAATATTCCGTTCCATGCCTTATCTGTATATAATATATAATACATCTAGGCATCGCGCGCCGCACCCTCTTGCACCCATTCATCCACTCAGTCTTTTTGTATAGCAACATACATACGCGCACATAATACACATATTTTTTACACACGTGAACTGTATAACTTAATACATCTTGACTCGACTCCGAGTCCTTCGTTGAACTATGTGTATACTATACTATATTCCAAGTCTGGCTTGACTTGACTGCGAGACGCCGTGATCCCGCTTGCTTCCTTCCTTCCTTGGCGGTTCGGTACCCCGCGTTGTATAGGTATAGGTATAGGTATAAGGAATTGTATTGGGAATTGTATAGGGAAGTCGAAGTCGATGTCGATCGACATGAATCACGACGGAAGCCGGCGGGCGGGGTTCGAGGTAATCGTAATCGAAATCGCGATGTAAATCCCATTACAGTATATTTGGATGGCATCTCTGCTGGAAGCCTGGGAGGGACGCAGGCAGGAGAAAAATAAATAAAAATACAAATAAAATAAAGCAGAAAAAGCAGGAAGAACAGAAAGAACAGAGAGGAAGTAGAAGCAACGCGAGTCCCAGCTCCTCGATTACAAGTTTCCAACATTACAGTAAATCCTGGCTTGGGCACAGCACAGGACGTCTCGCGTCTCGCATGTTGTGTTGAAAAAGAGAAGTGGAATTGGAATCAGTGGACCGGGGGTGCCAATGCTGCTCTGCTCCCTCCTGCTCTCATGCTCACCCATGCTCTCTCGTCCCCGCCGGTCGCGCTGTTTCGCCGTCCTAATCCTATGCTTTGCGACACCGCACCGCACTCGGAGTTGGTTGGAGTTTTTGAGCTTGTCATTGGCACACGTAGGTAAGGTAAGGATCTGAGGCTGCGCAACTTGAAGTGAGTTATAAGTTATTAATATGGACGAAACGATGCTTACCGTACCTTACCTGGCGCCTTGCGCACCGAGTCCATGCTGCGCTGCGCTGCGTACCCCCTCCCCCCAGGCACCGCCCTTCATCAACAACGACAACTTCGACGGTACCGACCGACCAGGCGCGTATCCCAAAAGGGTTTGTTTTTTTCCCTCTTTTCTTTCTTCGTTTTTTTTCGGGGGGGGGGACAACTCTCACCGAGGTCCGGGGCTCCCTCCCTCCCTCCCTCCCTCCCTCACCGGGACCAGGAACCGGACCAGGACCAGTCCCACCGCCCTCCAGCTGATGAGCAAGTGCGTCGCGGTACAAGCTGCGGACCCCCCTCCCGACGCGTCCGGAGCTACAGATATGTACCCCCCTCGGCGAAACAGCGCTCAGGTGGTGGTCACCAGCGCTGAGCAACGACACCAGCACCTGCAACGGCGCCAGTCCAGTGACGACGGACGATAACCATCGTTTGAGCTTGGGTTGGGTTGAGTTTTGATTGATAGAGTTTGAGCTTCAGCCACCCGCCCGCGCCCGGACATTCGTTGACTTCAAGGTCGTAGCGGCGGTGGTGACGTAGATCCATTTATGGCCATAGTGGCCATGGTGGGTTCGTGCGCTGAGGGGTGATAAATCATGAAGAAAGAAACAGAAACACTTACGCTGGATCTAATATTGGGCTGGCTGGGCATGGCTGGTTGGCAAAAAGAAGGGAAGAAAGACTGGTACCGGCACCGCGGGCGATTGCCTGCCGAGCTTGCTAAAAAAAACGAGGGTATCCAATCCAACCATGCATATGGCTGAACCCAAAAAGAATACTGAGGGACAGAAGTGCCAAAAGCCCAAAAGACGGACGGCCACAGTTGCTTCACCCCAAAGCCAAAGTCACGTCAAGTCGCGCGCGGTCCATGGCCAGAGACTCGGTATATGGTAGGCGTAGGACGTAGGACGTAGATCGAGCGAGCGACGGCTGGATGAACCGTGGGAAATCGGTATCAATCGTTCGTCGGCCGCCGCTGCTCGATCGCGAGTTCAAATCACAGTCGTTTACAAATTTCGGAGACGGGATGGGTGTTTTTCTTTTTTTTTTGCGTCCGTGGATGAATCGGGCTTTCTCGTTTTTTGGGTTTGGGTTTGGCGTGAGTTGGGACAAGTCGACGAGATAAGCATGTAAGTGAGAAGAAAGTGAGAAGAAAGGATTTGTTTCGCTCGGGACGTTCATCAACGACGACGACGACGGCTTCCTGTGAGTCACGCAAGTCTGAGTCGTGTATTTTGGCCATGGAACGAGGCCTCCGATTCGGACTCTCATGATAATCACCTCACACCTCGCACAAAAGTCGAAGCAATGGCGACACCATTGTGGAGGCGAGATGAAAGAAAAATCGAACTTACCCAGCCACCATCTCCGGCGTCGATCCAATTCAACGTACACCAATGTTTAAGTAATGCATGCCGTCGATCCTAAACCCTTGAATTCACCCCGCCAGTTCAATATTAAATTCACGGCAGTTCAATTCATGCCGATAACGGTTGAGGAGTGGTTGAGGGTTTCTCTATACACGTGGCACGGGCCTGTTGTTGGAAGAAACGCTCACTCGCCTGGTGTTCCGTCGTGCTATTCCATCTTCCCCCCGGCTCATCGACGACTCCGCGACTCAAAGGGGCTGGGTGAGGTGAGTGAGGCCGGTAAGGATCGTGAGCATGATCCTTACCCTTCACCTTGGCCTTGGCCTCGGAATCCTACCCCCACCGTATCATGACGGAAACCAAGTACTGCGGGAGTCGGACACGTGCCAAAATAATCTCGAGTAAGTGGAAATGAAATGATGACATGGACAGGCGGCCGCAGGAAGTCGGGGTTGATGCTGTTTGCTTCATCCGGAAATTACTTAATTTGGTTCTTTCCAGAAAGACGGTGGTGGGATGGGGTGCTTACTGCGGCACGAGCGACGAAAGTATTAAGTACTTGTGTGAAATCAACCGTGGGAAATTTGGCATCATCCGTGATCGCGCGGGTATTTGAGTTGGTTGTCGATCGAGGCGGCCGCGGGCGGATATTCGTTCATCCCTCCCAATCGTCAGTGTAATATAATTACGGAAGGTAAAGGTTTTTGCGTCCGTGGATGAATCGGAACTCCCTCCGTCTTCGATTCATAAGAAGCCAAGCAAAGAAAGCCCGCTGTTGCAAGTAGTCTTCGTTGCGGGCTTTGGCCAAATAGCCAACTATTATGCGTATACTGGCCACGGGGACTTTCAGTAAGGTCGTTGTGCGCGCGCCAACTTCGAACGCCACGACGACGATACCGCCACCAGGCGCCGATCCAATTCAACCACGCCTTCCTGTGATAGAAGAAGTTGTTACACAGGTCGGAAAACACCCCACCGACTCCCAACTCGTCACATTTCCATGCCCTACCGGGGCCTACCCTGACTAACCGCGAAGCAATTTGAGTTGCGAGACTAGACGACAAAAAAAAAATCATGGACGCCCACCTGAACCACCACGAAGCCACCGACGATCCAACTAAGTCAACGTACTGACTGACTGTACATACCGTCGCCGATCCAATTCAACGTACGTACGTACTTACTTACTTGCAATGTACTGCCGATCCAATTCAACCTTAAATCTACGCTAATTCAATTCAACAACATTATCTCTTATCTCAATTCACGCACGCCGATTCAATTCACCGGAGGTTCACGGTATCTTGTTATGTCCGCCCCCACACCAATTCAACGCCGATCCAATTCAACGCTATTTAAATTAAATTCAGACTAATTCAATTTACCGGCGGTATGCTTGTGTGCGCAGCCCAATTCAACAACCTTAAACTGCTAACGCCGATCCAATTCAACATTATTTAAAGTTGGCGCCCATTCAATTTACCGGAGGTACACGATATTCGATATTATGTGCACCCAATTGAACCCCGCTGCGTGCCTCTTATGCGTGGTAGAATATCTGTCTTCTTCGACAGGGTCATAAACACTCAAGAAAATGGTTCGTGATGATTCCGCCGTTTGACAACTTGAGCTCAGAAAAGCACTTGTAAAGGGCCTGAGTGGGTTGGGTTTGTGTGTGCGGTGTTATGCAAATACAATAGAGCTACTTGGCAACCCCACAATTCTGAATTGAAAAATGAAGCTCCACTTGGTCAAGACAAACTCCACCTGGTCCAGGAAATGGCCTAACGGCATGCCCGCCTAGTCTCTCGTAGACAGATGCTACAACATAAAGAAGCTTGTACCTCAATGCCTCCGCCAAGGCTCCACACACAAAAATTGGTTAAAGTGCCATGCCAAACAGCTCTCATGTCGATCCTCTGACCGGCCCTGGCGAGACTTATGTATGCAGGAATGAGCATCTAATTGTGACAAATATTCATAGGGACAGAATTGAAGAAAAGTTGAAGTAAAACACGCTCACGCTGTTCCTATCTTGCTTTCCTAGCCCGAGTTCCGCCGGCTTTCGTGCCTTTCAGCTCAAGTTCACTTTGTTCTGCATCCGAATCCGTCGAGTTGGCCTGGACCGTAACTAAGGTACGTGGTACACCGGCAAAATAACGGCGGGACGGGCATTGGGACTGACATTGACTGGCATTTTGACTGAAACAACTGTCGGAATAAATAGCTGCCCCGTTACAGGTGGGTCAGCTTGGGAAAGTAAAGCGGGGTAAGCGGAGGGAAAGAGGAAAAAGTCTCAGCACGCGCAAGTAACCCCAGAACCTAGGAACTTGTCAGTGATGCATGTCTTCAGTCCTGTGGCGTTAGCAATGGCATGTGTGTGCAAAAAATACTTCAAGACCACTTGCGAGCTAGGGGGGTGGGTCGGTTGACGTTCAGAAACTCACGCCCGCTGATTTTTCTTCACCGTCACGCAATTTCCCCGCGCGCACTGTCCTCCTCCGAGTTTGGCATAAACAATCAAACGCGGGGTATGTACCCATTGCCATGGTCGCGCGGGAGAAGCCACGAAGTAGCACACAGCGGGAGAAGCATGGGGCGATGCAGCACATAGACGACGATGCGGACCTGAATTTCGACTTGGACATAGACTGACTGATAGGCAACAAACAGGACATGTCAAGAAAACGAAAACGAAACCGATATGCTAGATGTCTGGGACTCGGGGTATGTAGGTCGGACTCAGGTACCGTCGGAGCAAAGTTCCGAGCGTCGAAAGCGTATGCTGTATATCGCGACTCGAAGGTCTAAATCGGACTCGGGAAAACGGGCTGAAATTTACATACTTAAACGGTAGGCGCACGCGAAACGAAGAAGTTCCAGTTGGAGACTCTGGGAGGGGCGCGACCGTACATAGATGCACCACCCACCCACCGACAAAGTGGCCTGATTCGGGAGTTTGTAAGGCTCGGGGTGGGTACAAAAGAGGATGCATATGATGAGCATCGCTGCCAGTGGAATGAGACATCTACGCCGACGGCCGCTACACAGATGTGTTGCACACTGCTCGGGCGGGACTTCAAGGCTGAACAAGGCGGGACCGGTGTCGCGCACTCGCCAGAGTGCGCGTACAGTATGTGTTGTTGACACTGGATGGAGGCTGGATGGGGGAGCGCGGATTTATAAATAGGACGGATGAACCGTGGGACTCCGTCGATCGCGTAAAATCATAATAAAACACCGCCGAAGATAAGGCAGAGACAACATACGGTTCGCAAAAGCGCGGTTCCCAGGGGTTCATTCACAGCTGTGTGTCATCATTTTGGCACTGGCTGGTAATTCTGTGCACCCCTTTCGTTCAAGGCATATGGAGATGTTGGAAGACTGCGGTGGATTATTTCTCGGAAGTGCGAGTATGTGCAATCGCGCCCAATCAAGAACCTGTCGGTGGGGTGGAGTTAGAGTGGAGGTTCTTGTACCCCAGTTTCAAAGTCTATTTAGATGTGCGAATAAAATAATTAAGGCTGGATATCTGGTTGGGTGGATGAATCGGTGAATCGTAATTTCAAAAGGGGAGAGAGAAAAAAGGGGGCGTGGATGCTTACATCGATAAATCTACCCCTTCCCTGGCACAAACGGTCAAACTTACTTCCTTCCTTCCATGGCCGCACGGGAGAAGCAGCCAATAAAGCGAAGACCTGACGTCTGGGGTAACAGGACATGTCAAGAAGAAGGAGGGCGACACAAGAAGGCATGACTCGGAGGTCGGACTCGGGTGCCGGAAAAACGGGTTGTAACAAGACTCGAAAGGAGACGACCAAAGGGAGTCTGGAAGCATTTACCGTTACTATCATTGAAAGCGAGACAAGAGAAGTTGGGAACTCGTGAGGTCACGACCATGGATGCCTGCCCGACACCCGCGTTCTCCCCATCCGAACTGGACTCGGAGTGGGAAGGAGTAGCAGGACGGGATGATCTTGATGATGACAAGTATCGATGGAATGCCGCGGTAAAGGTAAGAGTTAAATAAAAGCTCCGAGACACTTACGATGACGGCCGCTATTAGATCGAGGGTCACTGACTTACATACCGCGTTCTCAGGCAGGCTTCAAGCTCAAACGCATCGGTATCGGGAAATGCCGTGCATTCGCCAGATACACGGAGTGCGCGTGCAGTATATGCTGACGCTGGCGGTTGAAGCTCGACGCGAAACAAACTTACAATTAGCGTGACTGAACCGTGGGAATTGATCCATCGGGTGGAAAATTTGAATCTGATGTGGGAAGTGAGTATGGACGTCCTGGTTGGAAGGTAGGTACTTGTAGAAAATATGATGCCTGGGGTACGACCTGAACCGAAAGTAGAGCATCTGCCCGTGATACTATAGTACTGCAATAGTGCCTACATGTCGGGGTTGGACTCCAGTGTGATGATCCCTTGACAGCATTCGACTTTAACCACGAGAAGTTTAAAGAAAAACCCAAGGCGAGGCAGACAAAGCATACTTTCTTGGATCTGCGGCGGGCTCGGACGGCGTCAAGAAGAAGAACATATCGAACAAAGAGGCGAACTATACCCAATGTGGAACCAGCTCGTCATCGTACCTTGTGCTAGAAACCATTTGAGCTTGGGTTTTCTAACCGCGTTTGATCTGTGCAGGAGGTAACACCGTAAATGCAACGACTGATTTCTCCATAAACTGGACGGGCAGGCGCTGGGTCGAATGAGAGCGATGATGTGGCAGTGAGCAGAATACTTGCCTGTATTCGGGGGGGATATCCTCGCTTCGAGCCATCTGGCGAAGGAGAAGCGAAAGAGGAGTGCATCCTGAGCCCCGAGCCATCGTCCAAATCCTAAATCTACTCCCTGAAAACGCCGCACACAAGCCCCAATGAATTCCCCGGGCGTAGAGAGCAAGTGGAACAGAGCAAGGTCAATTAATCAACCAGCAACTGCAAACTATTAACTAAAAGCACCGGGCTCGTCATGAGAGCACAGGAAATCGGGTAAGAGCAAGTGAGCGCACACACGGTCGGAGTTAAATTTTGACCACCCTGAGAGTGAAACGCGGGGCGCCGGCGCTGATTTCGCCAATAATGAAGATGCGACGACGGCGACTACAGTAGCGGCGACTGCGCCTCGCAATGGCCGCGGAGGCAATGGCCGCAGTAATTTAATTTATCCCGATTGGGAATGAGTTTGAACTGTGGAGAGTTTCAGTTTGGGACCGGGATGGATATGGAACGACTTTGAAAGGGAGGAGGACACCCAAACTCCCGACCACCGTTGGCCATCCGGGTGCGAAAATTAACAACAATGGAACTGGCTTGGGGAGTGGACAGGAACAATACTGAGGTGATTGTAGTCGCCTGGAGACTCGGACGTGGAGGGAGAGTAATACTGGGGTGATGTTCAGATGTTGGGCTCGTTGCTTTTGTTGTCCTTGGCGGGCGAGTTGAGGCGAACTTGGAACTCCAATTCACGGCCCAAAGTTGTGGGTCCTGCTGACACCTGGGTCCTACGACATTGTACCAACTTCGCCGATCAACATCCCCATCCCCGAGGAATTAAATAGGAAAACCTTAAAAAAACTCAATTGACCAGGCGATGCATCGCGTAAATAAGCGAGTGAACCTGGCATCAAATAAGGCATGAACACACTAGGGGATCGGAGAGGCACGCGTACCGAGACGGAGAAGAGAGGGAAAGTACGAGAAGAATAACACGAGGGTTAAACGATGACGAGAGGCATCATTTAAATCGACACAGATGCTAAAACAGCGAGGCAAATTTCCATATAATGTACCCAAATTGAAGTAGTGCTTGGCTGAATCGTCAAAAGCAAACCAGCCAGATCGAACTTGGTAACTCCAATCAGGACCAGAAGGAAATTCTTAGGGTCCGATTCGGAGGGCGGACCGTGATCCTGCGGGCCGATATTTTGAGACTGCTTACCAGTTCAACAGCGTTACAGAACGCATGGACTGCTTGCAATCGGATCTCGGTTTGACGTGGGCTTCGAGTTTATTTTGCAGATTCTTCGCGCACGCACATGCGGTAGAAGCCTTCTTTGGGCGCGGTTCATCCCAAGCGAAATTTGAGGGTATCGAATTCAATTTGAAAGTGAGCACGCGTATTCGCAGAGGACCGTATATCAGAAACTGGAATGAGAGAGTCTCTCGGAGAACATATTGGCGAAGTGTTAAACTTGAACACCGACAGCCTAGGCCAAGCGGGACGGGAAAATTCGAACGCGCTGAGAATTTGAGCCAGGTCCCGTGTTTTGGGTCGCGACGTGAGTCGAGTGCTGCGATGTCTGCGAAACACATTTTGGGAATCCTGTTCGGAACATGAAAAATGTTTCACCACGTGTTTCAAGACAGCGTGGTGAGTAGCGTCGAAGCGAAGATCCCGCCTGCGGGTCCGGGAGGTGTCGCTACGCGGACTCAAAAATCCGGGGATCGTCACCGATCCGCGTGCAAGGCTTTTCTTGTTGATGAAAATATTGTGGAAAGGGCCAACTTGAAGAGTTCGTCCACCACAAGAGCATCGCGCGCCTAGTGTGGAAGAAACGTGAGCCCAGAAAATCGAAGTATCAATCGGTTGGTTTATACGCCCTCAGATCCACGTGAATCCCTTTCCTGGTAGAAGTTGGAAAACTCATCGCCGATGGAGGCGCTAAGCGTGGGAGCGGCAATATGAAGCCCACAATCTCAACCACGCCCATGGTTTCCGACTCTAGACCAATGCGATGAAGGTTGAAGTTCCACATGAACGTCAGTGCATGAAACGTGGCCCTAATGCAAGATTCCACGGTGTTGAAATTTTGGCGGTTGGAACATGCGCCTTATGCAGCCGAACGGCGGGAGTGGCACGTCCTGGGACGTGCCACTGGGATGTGCCACTCACTAGGGCCGTTCGACTCGGTAAGACTCGACTCTCGAGAGCCCCTGCCACGAAGCACACGTCGAGCGGTGAAACGAGTATGAATCCAAGAAGTTATTTGCACCTGAAGGGCGATGGATGCGGTAGACAGGCGGAAGGTTGGCCACGACACGTGGACGCAACATAACAACACGGCATCTCGGTCCGGCGATCCGGCAATAAACTTACAAATATATTATAATGGAATAAATTCATACAGCGAAACTTTCAAATTGAACGCTGGGGACCCCTTGATCTCTGGGGGAAGAGGCAATTTTCTTTCGGAGCGGTTTTGACCTCTAAGCCAGGAACAAAACCTCCTCAAGTTTCGATCCCCGGCCCTCGAGGCTCCTATGCTTCCATTTCGTTTCAGGCCAACTCCCGCGTTCCACTCTATTGGTTTGTTCGAGTGGGGGGCTCAGAGGGGCAGGACTCAGGTCATGGTAGGTAGGTAGGTATATTCTGGTGTGGTCCCGTTAAGAAACAGCTGGGGCCCGTACTACACACATGTGTCAAATATGTATGCTACGGATACCTTCAATCTTCGACCACTTGAACACCTGACTGAACGGTTCTCACCTCCAACAACTTCAAGTACCCCCAAAAAAACCCCGGTTGGATCAACGAGGTGAAGACGGGACATCAGGGTCGCATGGCCTCCAACATCGGGTACGAATGATATAATTAGTATTTATGGAGAAGGAAAGCAGAGAACGACTTCCGGGGCTCGAAGACGAGAGTCGTTGTCAACTCCTGCATTTGGCTGAGGCCCTCTCGAGCATATCCTTGTCTTGGTCATCAGAGTCATTTCAATCCTACCCTTGGACACGTTATTAGCGAGAATGTCGCGCGCGCGACTGCGAGTTTGTTTGCTGGGGCGCACATTAGTCCTTCGACAGTTGTCGATAACGGGAGGAAGCGAAGAACATTTGCGGGCTGGACCAATCATGATGCCGGTGCGTTTCGTAATTCCAACACACCCCTAACTTTCGCTCCACTCCTCCGCTCGTCGTCCGATACTACCCGTAGGGCCCCACGTGTACTCAAAATGTGTCGCAAGATGCTGGGACAACACCGCGGTGTGCGCTCTGAGTACCAAGGAGGCTGCAGGCACCCCTCATCACGTTGCGCGCAGGAGTCGCAAAATATTCAAGCATTCCAGGCCCCTGAGCACCGATTTCAAGTTCGGGCTCAATGTCAAGTGTGGGGACTTTTGTTTTGTGCTCTACCATTGCATGGTTGTCCCAGCCCTCTCAGTGTGAGTCTACGCATATTTGCGGACCTTCACCGGCCACTTCGACATTTCATGATGGGAGTGTGACTGTGAGTCCATGGATCTCGAATCTGAGATTGAATCGGTGTCGACAGGTCACTCAACAGCTTGTTGTGTTGTCAGGAGAGGTTGACTCTCGCAGAGTTTGAACCTGGTCGAAATCTAATGATGAGCTCAATTTCTCACGTTTGCAAACTTGCAACGACTCGGACGAAGTTGGCGCATGCTATTCTGTACTTCACGGCAGCGCAACTAGATTATTGTTATTCTTCAAATAGACCATTAGTGAGCGAGATTGATCACCCGGCGGGAGCGATTTGTCGCCGCGGCTGAGTATTTGTTTCCGCTAAACCCAAAGAGATTTGTCCGCGGCAAGGGCACCCGCGGTTTCGGCAAGTCCCTTTGGGCGCGGCTGAATGAATGGAAACCGCCACCTCCGGCTTCGACGCAAATCCAATTCAACACCGAGAAAGAAGGCAGTTTGGCATAATGCAATGGAGGATTCAGACGGGATCCGATGGCAAAAATAGACGTGAGAGAGACCTCAAACGAAACGTTTTACAAAGCGCGGGATGACGGCCGCTGAAGAACTCCTGGGTTGCCATATATAGGCATGACCCAGGCGCATCAGCCGAGCGGCCGTTCGTGATTAATGTTCAACAGTTCAACTTCCTCTTTATTCTTTCTCAGGTCAGTAAGGGCTCACCTGGCGATTTTAGACCCTTGCTGTCGACGACACGATGTCTGTTGGGTTCTCAGCCGGTTGTGCAAAGCGCCAACAAACGCGGGGCCAAGTTGCCAACTGTGATATCCGCGACCCTCTCTGGAAGCAATCCACTGCCGGTCCCTTATTCAGCTTCACCTTCCAGTACTACTATCTGCTTCTTTTCTACAATATTTTGCTGCTACTTAACGTATGTAGTACGGATTGCTTCTTAACGTACACAAATTTGAGTTGCTGCTAGTCACCACAGTAAAACCTTTGTTTCGGTGCATATACAGTGCGAGGCGCGTGGTGAGTCGCCGATTCGCTGTTAAACACCCGCACACATCACAAAACTTGTTGACTTCCCAAGAGTATAAGAGAGAGCTCATATATGTTCTTGACGTGGTCTGCATCTGTTAGGGAGCCCGTGATTGGGCGCAGTGGTAATTGCTGTGGGGTGGTGATGAATTATTGCTTTCCTCCGGAAAAGCTGACTCCTTCCATAACCATTTGACGTCCGTGGAATGTCGGATTTGGGGACTGCAATTATTTCCACGGAGGGGTCTAACGGGATGGAGGTAAAATCGCGGCGGAGATTTGCGTCTTCGAAGGCGTGTAGGAGAACTTACATATCCCCACAGCTCGGCGCTGAGTGTGGTGCAGCCCAGGCATTGTACTTATTCTCAATTCCCGATCATAAGTCCTGAGTCAAGCAGAAATATGACACCCCAAAAAAAGACTCGCCGCGCGATGGACCTCTTTCCCACAGCACCACCCAATTACGGCTCGCATCACATAGGGTACCGAAGAGAGAAAAACCAAGAGAGGGGAGGGTTGCACTCAGGGAGATGGGACGTCTCCGGTAAAGCTCGAGGGAGATCTAGAACAATACCCGCCAGTAATGGTTACTGAGGATAATGGGAATAAACTAAGTTTTTACCCACCCAAGAACACATATCCACACCAAGGAACACCGGAGGAATTAAATCAACGCATCAAATCACCGAACAATGTTGTCTTCGAACTGAATTCAAGTCACCTAGATGGCGACCGGTTTGGGAATAGGTTTATGGGTCTAAAACATAGGATACGCGGCAGGGATCAGGCGGCTGGATGCAGTGCACGCTGATTTTGGTGCGATGGGCGTCGGTGCTGATGTTGCGATGTTGTTTTCCAGTTGAACATCAGTTACCAAATCTGGCATCGGCCCGGGCGCGGGTCAACGGCCATCTCGGGCGTGTTCGCCTGTGCATGTACGGAGGTAGGAGATGGTGGGCACATCTGGTGGAGGGCCTGCTGAGGCTGACGCCTCTGGACAGCTCAAAGAGTGGATGCCCGGATATGGGTCAAGGGGGTCCCCATCATCAATCAAACATAATTGAATCTCGAAAAAGCTTGCCCTACTTGCCTGCTTTGCAGTCGAGAGCCACGCTAGAGCACATCATGCTTGACTTATCTGTGAGAAGAATCATGGCGACTACGCGAGGTGAATTATCTGCAAGTTGAGAGTGTTGAGTTTCTCCAAGGCAAATCTTTAGGGGCACCCACCGACGGTGGTTTTGCAACCCCACAACCGATATGCGATGCGAGAAACCAATCAATAAGTTAGGGCACGTCTGGATACATGTGCCTATCTGATAACTTGGGTCAGGCATCATATGGCCTCCTTTGCACCTGGGAGAATCGGATGCTCTATGTCAGAATATATTACTGCTGTCGTCTAGGGTGAACGTATTCATAGTACATATGGCATTGGATTGTGACCCGGGCATAGCGGCACTATTTCTTGAGTACCGCAGCACATTCTGAATTTCACCACAATCAAATATCGACCAAGTTCGGGCGATCATGCAAACAAGCAGGAGAAGAGAGGCACAGTGGATATCCTCCCGCACAACTGCAACACTTGGTACCTCGAGCGTTCTCTTTCGCAGACACAAGGAAGAAATTATCACCGTGAATATATATATTTGACTCCTAAGCGCATAAACACGGCCCAACATTCTGGTCAAAATGTAAATCTCGCATTTTACCGTCCTAAAAGCTTTCAAGCTGTGTCCGGGATGAAAAAACATCATGATGGCAGCAGAGATGTGCAGTTCGGGGTGGGGTTTATTTTCTCAGTGGCACGGTTAAGCGGGAAACTCGGCCACGACACGGGGGACTTGATTGGATTAAGGTGAAGGAACCTGAAGAGGGAAGGCATCACAGGGGTAGCTTGGTGAATAAGGCCCGCCTCCGGTGTGTAATCCCATGAAGCAAGAGGGAATCTCATCATCAAATTTAATTCTCAAGCATCAACGGGGACATATCAGGAAAATGTCATGGCGCAGTGTGAAACGAAGACAGTGGGGAGCAACAAACATTGGTGCAAAAAAGGAGGTCCTCAGGCGAACCGAAGAGTACGATAGACCCAGACTGTTGGATCCGGGAGCTTGCTGACACCAGAATCAGGAATCGGATGGATCTCGTTTGTAACAAAGCCAACGTCCTGGAGCACAAGTATCAGCATTGAGCGACGAACGGTCTGGGTTTGGGGCAAGGGTATTTGCATCACAAGGCAGCATCACAAATATGAGTAACAATAGGACACGGGCATCATCGAAGTTAATGTGAGCATGAGATAGTGTCCAAACATACCGCATCACCGGGAGAACTGTGGGCACAGAGGAAGAGGGCAGCAGTCGTGAGAGGCCAGAAGAGAAGCGAATGAGCTTGATGGATGGGACGAAGAACATCTAGGAGTGATCCAGCGGCGTCATAGGGAGTCGAGCAAGACGACAGCGATTTAGGAGGGAAGGATAGCTGTGGTGCTGACGCACCCGAACACTGATCGCGACAACATTGACTGTCGGAAGTGTTACAATCGCGTTGAAGAGAGATTGGTTCGCCATTCCAAGAACTTAGAGCCTGCCGTGACAGATCAACAGAATCACAGAATCATCACATCACCGAGCTAGGCCGGGTGTGAACCAAGAAGAACGAATAACCGAGCAGCTGCAAGTGGATATGCGATAGAACCATCCAAGGGAGTTTGCGGGAAGCAAGGGCCCCAGACTAACCAGGCACATTGTCCACCTTCACCACAACCGAGCCACCGTCGCATCAAGGATGATCAAAAATATCGTTGGACTAGGTTGAACCGCAATGGGAAAGCCGGCGATTGAGGAAAGTGGAGCCTTGACCAGAAAAAGACGACAGTTGATTTGGGAGAGTGTCAGTTTCCGCGATCTTGGTTACGGGTGTGCAGGCTGGGACCCGGGCAAGGCTCTTCGGTGGTTATCCAATTCTCGGGCAGCTGGCTGGCACTGGGCTGTGTTTGATTGTAACTTGAGTTTGTTGATCAGCGTTACGTGGCTTTGCGAATGTCCAACGAACTTCGCTGATAATAGATGCGGGGATGATCATCATGCCATTCATGGTGTTGATCACTGACAGGGCGCGATATCGACACGACCATAATATCTTGCGGATTAGAGGTTGAGGCGTTCGCTGCGCACATTCGGAGTATGCGCAGTCATGGCTGGGGCCTCTCCAATCCCAGCTGGGGATCTCGTTCCACAGATTGTCATTTTCACTGACACCGGCTCGCAAAGTTTCGACGCCGTTATTTTGCAGTAATACGGAGGCCAAGTGATGCACTAGGATAGAGGCGCGAGTACACCGTTACCGAGCGAAGCGCACCGAGCTAGAGTCCTAGCAGAATCCCGAATGGTACGCGCCCGATTTGCCTCCGGTTTGCCTCCGGTTTGCCTCCGTTCCACGCGGGACCCGCTGACGTAGCAGCTGTTGGCGTTCCTGCCCTAGCTTATATAGGAAGGACGCTCAGTCTAGAGCTTCGAGCGCGTGCGCCGTTTTTGCTGCGGGCCCGGTGCGGAGCGGGAGTTTCTTGATTTGCCGATACGGTTGGGAGTCGAAGTCGAATCGGGAAAGGGGGGTACGGTGAGAAGGGGGCAAAGGAAACACGAGGTGCGGGTGTAGCCGGACGGGATATTTCGTATCCGTATACACTAGAAATAACCTCGGAGCGCGTCCGTGTTTTGATCTGGTAAGCCTCTCGAAGTGTGCCCTGCGGAGAAACAAATTGACCGAGCCAGGAAAATGTACGTACACCTCGCATCTGTTGTTACTTCCGAACTGCGATATTTATTTCGTGCTTAACACTGGGAAATGCTGGGAAATGAAGCAAGATCAGTTGGCTCCTTACGGTGAAATTTCAAATATCACTCGCCAGTGTCTAGATTGGCGGTGTGGTCTTGGGTTTCCCCAGGTAGGCTAATGAGATGACAGCCAGTGGAAATCGCGCTCAATGCTGTGCTCAAGGGTACGATTCGTGGATGATTCTGCGATAAATTGCTACCAGGGACGGGCACGACAGGACCCTGGGATGGGCGGTGGAGCGCTGAGTGTGACCATCCATCCTGTTAGAGCGGTCGAAAGGCTTGGCTGAAACCACATCACAAGAAACGGTAAGTTGAGCATTGCAAAACAAGGAAAAGAAACGCACATAAATTGGTCAACATGTTGTAACGTAGTAACGCAAACATTCTGGGGAAAATGGGAGTTAGAGTCATACCTGTAGAACGGTGCCGATATTATCTTGCAGTGCCTCCCAGGCGTCCGTTAAAAATTGGTGGGAATTCTGCAGCCAAGTATCCCTATATTCTTGGGTGCAACTCATAACGTTTGAGAGGGGGTGAGTCCAAGCCAATGGGACAAGGTAATTAAAACTTGAATCTCGTGAACCAGGGCGGAGAGTAAACGCTGGGATGATTTTGAGCCGCGAGTAAGAGACGGCGTTAAAAAAAAATAGGGAGAGCGGTGCCGAACGAACATGCAAAGTCATATCCGTCCACCCTCGTGCTGCGGATGTGGGAGCAATAGCGCGTCGCGGAGTACACAGTATTTCCGGCTTCTATACCATTCACGTCTTCCCACAGCAGATCCAGCCTAGACAAGGAGAGTCGTAATTGTGGAGGCAGATCGATCGTAGATGACGGCAAGGAAGAAGCGGCGCAGTAAAGAGGCAAGCTGTCGAGCGGCCAGACGGTCCCAGAGTCCAGGACCCAGACCTAAGGATTTTCGGATAATTCGAGGATAGGTAAAGGACTGCCACCAGTGGAGAACGGAGCCTTCATATTTTTTCGCCCTTGCTAATATGCTCTAAGATCCGGTGAAAATAGACGACAAGGCATCCAGCAGAATTGGGCAGGAACCCTCGAAGATTGGGATACTATGGCTGAACCAGTGTTCTGGTGGAGAATCTCGGGAGAAGGTGTGACGCGTGACGGTTTCATCGCCGTCGCAAAGCAAATCAATCAACGCCGTCGTTTCGCAGTGACTGACCATGAAGCAGACCCTGACTGACGCCAGTATGTCCATCCTTCTCCGCCGTTCGTCCGACAGAATCACTCCTGTCCACTGCTCCGCCCTCCAGATTTCCCCCGCACGGCGGATCTACGTGTTTACCATCTAGGTTTGCGTCCTGGGGAGGTGGCGAACCGAATCGTGCGGCGACTAGCTCGATATCGCTATCATTTATTTATTATTTGCGCGTAGGTGACCGTGGGGTCGCCGTCTCGCGCTCACACGGTCGCGTCGCACTTTGACACCGCGCCAAAGGCCTTCGAGCTCGCATCCGAGCGTGGATTTCTTACCATCACTGGACGGTACAAGGGCGTGCCGGTCTCGGTCGTCAGTATTGGGATGGGCCATCCTAACGTCGACTTCTTCGTTCGCGAGGTACGCGAATGTCTCAGTGGCGACATGCTCGTTGTTCGGTCAGTACCTTTTCCCGTTTCGACTGTGAACCGCTGCCGCATATACTAATACTCCTGGTAAGACTAGGCTCGTGCGGGAGTCTCATAGATGTTCCAGTCGGATCCGTCGCGGTCCCAAAATCCTCTGTGGCCATAGAACGCAATCTTGAGTTTGACTTTGTGAACCCTGAAGAATGCACGGAGCAGCCGTACAGAATCAGCAAACCTGTAAGTCATGTTCCTGATAGATTCTTCTGACTCCGCTCTTTACTCACGTTTTGTCGCTTGTTTTCTCTTTCTCGAAGGCGCTAGCGGACCCAGAGTTTCATAGTCAAGTAAGCTACCGAAATTTCGAGATCATTGAACTCCGACCTTATTTCTTTAGGTCCACAAATGTCTCGCTGCTGCCAAACCTCAAGACGGAAAAACGATCATCGTTGCTGGCAGCGTCAACGCGTCAGCTGACAGGCAAGTGGTGCATTGCGTCGGGATTTTCCGCTCTAAGCGCGTTATCCTCCTGGAACACAGCTTCTATTCTTCTCAAGGGAGACAGACATCCTTTCCCGATCAGAACGAAACCCTCGTCGAACATCTGCAAGCGTCAGTGAAGGATCTAGCGACACTTGAGGTAGGACCCTTCTAGCTAGAACAAAGTATGGCGCCTCATTTCCGTGACTTTCCCTTTTCGCTCGTACCCCATTGTTGCGAATCACGCACTAGATGGAGACCTTTTGGCTGTATCATTTGGCCGCCTGCTGGACCGGTCGGAAGAGAACCGCGAGTGCTCATGCGCCACCTCTCGCGACCAGTCCCGTGCAACCAACGGCGTCCCATCAATCCACCGCCAAGGTCGCCCCAAACTCTCTTGCGGGGCACGAGACGGTCATGCGTGCCGCTGCCGCACAGATGGTCTTCGCCTCACGCACATCGCAAGATTTTATTACCCCAGAAGAGGTCGCCGTCTTGGAAGAATGGACCGCGAAGGTTTGCCTGTTCCTTCTTCTCGCTGCGCTGCCCCTTGTTGACCTGATTGCGCTGTTAGGGCGTGCTTGACGCGCTTGCAGGGATGCAAATCGCACCCGACGTACGTTCCACTCTCTTAAATACTTCATAAGCTAACAGCTTCCGACTGCAGCGCGTACATGCACAGGAAGGCAGCGTTTGGGCGTTGTAATTTTCCTATTTTACGTATACTCGTTAATGGTTGGGTCTAGTATTTTGCCTGTCAGTACCCCAGTACTATCTTAGGAATTGACCCACTGTCAGCCCCATATCGACATGACCAGCGCCAGACTTGCGCCCGCCCGATCGACGGGTATGAAACTCGTCACACAGTCTCGGCCAACCCCGTCCTGAGCTGGCGAGTCACAATGATGTGCGGGGAATCTCAGCTCTGCCACGTCAATAATCATGAACTCAATCTATTATCGGCGAGCTACAGCGGTAATTTCGGAATTAATTCTTTCTGCGTCGGTAAGATGGAGACTAAGGCCTACTCCTCTTCGTTACTCCACACCACCTCGGCTACTCCTAATGCTCGCAGCGACATGGCCTGCTCCTCTCCAATCATGGCACAATCCTCGATTCGCACATAGCTAATCCGTGCCGGCCGAGCTGCCTCCTCCATGGCAATTATGCTTGATAAGATATTGCTCGAAGCTGCTCGCGATGAAGGACCCTCCCCAACACCATGACCCTGACGGCGAAGCTTCTTCATCGGCCGGACAGTCCCCTTGTTCGCCGCGCCGGCGTTGTCAGACGGCGGAATCGCCGACCCTCCGCTGCTGTTTCTATTCCGCGCGATCACGATTCCAATAAGCGGAGTGATCTCAACGTCGGCGCAGCGCCAGAGTGCGAGCGCCTCGAGGCGCGGACACACACGCACTGCAGGGCCGCCCACGGCGGAGCGCTGCTGCAGCCCGTCGAGGAGCTTCCAAACGCCCCCACACTCATCAAGCGTCAGCGAAACGAGCGCGGGCATGTAGCCGAGCATCGCCTCCGCCTTCCCAAGCTCTGCGGAAATCTCGAAGCGGCAGATCGTGAGGTGCGTGAGGACGGGGAGGCGCGGGTCGCGGAACATCGACTCCAGGCGCGGAAAGGTCGGGAGCGCGTCCCTGCTTGCGCCGCGCCCACGGCCGCCCACATGCGTCAACTCGAGCTTTTCGAGAATTGGGAACGCAAATTTCCGCAGCACTGACCCGATTGTGTCTTCGTGTCGGCATTGGAGGCTCACATCGCGCAGGGCACCGAGCTCGATGACGCGGTGGCTCGCGAAGAGCTGAGAGGCGGCGGTGTCGGGGTAGCCGCGTAGGAGAAGGACGTTCGTGCGTAGGATAGGAAGCTCTTCGACACCGACGTCAATCTTCTCGAGTGCGGGGACGTTGAGAAATGAGACGAAGTGGTGAATGTCTGGACCAAAGGGGTACGTCCAATCGAGTGTACGCAGATGAATGAGCTCGACGGGCGATACCTGCAAAAGGGCGTCTGAGATTTGGGGGGCGTCCGCCACGTCCAGGTAAACATCCATATAGGGAACGGTGTTCGATAGAATGAGCTCCTGGAGATTGGGAGTGTAGTTCAGAAATCGAATGAGCTGTGACATGCGTAGCATGTAAGATGTTGGTCCTTCGGCGGTGGATTTTTTGGGAGGAAAGCATAGCTCCAGAGTCGTCAAATTATGGAGGAAGTGTTTGGGGATATTAAAGAGAGGTAGTTTTTCTAGGCGGAGATATGTCAGGCTCAAGTTGGTACCAGACCCCCGAAAATGAGCTGGTATTAGCGGCGATGTGATCGAGGATGGTTCCAGCGACACCACGGAGAGGTTAAGACTCCGCAGGGACGAAAAGACGTTGCTTGTAAGGGTAAGAACGCCGACGAGCTTCTGCATTGCCTCCGAGCTGCGAGATTGGAATGCGATACTACGAATGCGTCGAATGTCATGGGAAAGGTGGATTAGCAGTCGATCCGCTCGACGGTATTCCTCCTCGGAGGTCATAGCAATGGGAGATATGAATACAATGTCCAACGGGGCCTTGCCGGAGCGGGCCAAAAACGCCACAATAGAGCGGGGATTCCAAGTCGCGCTCTGAACGGATATTCTGGACCACATCTGAGACGTTCCCAGCGATATGCTACGCCATCTGGAGGATACGTGCGAGATGATGACTGGGGGGCGATGGTAGACCTCGCTTGGGTCATAGTTATCGAGGTCGGCTCCGGTGAAAGTGACGAAGATGTGGATAAGAAGCTCAGCAGGGAGCCAATTAATGGGCTGCCGTTCGCTGTGAAGCTCCTTCTGTTTCGCCTCTAGTTCTTGCCTCTGCCCAGAGACCGAATCCTTGAGCCGCTGCATGTCGTCCAAAATTCGCTGGAACTCGGCCTCTCGCGTCCGCAGGATCTCGAGCTGCGCGTCCACAATACCAAACTCCTTGTCGATGGAAGTTTTTCTGCGCCGAGCCATTGAGAATGGGAGGAAGGAGGGATTTGAGATCTGCGCCACTGTGGTGAAAGACAAGGGCGTCACGCTGACACGCTGTGTGACTTGACGCGTTTGGTGGCCGTGCATGTCGGATCAATGCGCATTGCGATGATCACTTTGCAACCGCGGGACCGAGGTTTCTGACCAATGGTCCCCGCGGTTAATTTCCCACTCGATTCAGTCATATTCTTCTTCTTCGTCTACATGACCCTGAGAATCGAACCAGCTGGCAGCAATTTGATTTCCGCCGCTCTCATAACTATTACGCTGTCATCTTCGTCCAACTTGCAAACTTCGGTTCCAGTTGTCAAGTCTGACCTTCTGGAATCGTTTTTGCCCCATCCTGCTATTAATTTCCGTAAGTACAGAACGCAACGCGAAGCCAACCTCAATCACCACGGACCAAATGCCGTGTCAGAGCTGAACGTCGGTCATTGCGAGGTATGGGGTGCGAACAGCTTCTGATATGTAGAAACCAAATGGAACGTCGACTGTCCCCGATTTCATGAAATGGTCCATCAGACTTGTGTTCAAGCATCGCGAGAGAGAGATTGCTGCCAGGAAAGCACGTCACTATCCGTAAAGACGGCTTGTGTCATAATATGCGTACTAGTCACACAAGCGAAAATCGTTCGACATCAATTGCAACATCACGATGAGTCTACGGTGAGAGGAATTCGGACACCCCAGCACGCAGGGACGGTAGGCGAGCCAGTTCGGAATGTACTGCCTTACCAATATCGTCCGAACCGACTAAGCATGTTGTCCCCTAATTTATAATTGAATTTTGGACGGAGTGTGAAGAGGAAAACGCACTGCACAAACCACATCCGATCTGTGGCCACACAATTGCCTCCGTGAGCATTCTGGGTCGCCTGAAAGTTGGGCGCAACAAAATCAATCAAGGAGGCATGCAGATATTAATTGAGAGTAAAGTCTCATGAGAATGAATGAGAATACCCAATCGGTTCCGCAATATTCGATGGGGGGTCAAATCCTGGTTTACAAAAGACGAGAGACAGCTTGAGTACTTCATGATATTGTTTACGCCCTTGAAAATATGAGAGAAGAACCAGTAGATTCGGTCAGAGGGAGTGCGTTCAGTACTGTATCGAGGTACAAACTCGAAGTATGTGAACGAGGTGACATCAATAGTTCGAGCCAAAGGGCGATGGAACCTGCAAACTTGAACAAACAATGTTCAAAATGAATCTCAGTCATAGTCTCGTTCCTGACGTTCTAGAGCAGTATCTGTTCGCTGCGCTCACGGGCAGAGATCCAACCAGACCATATGGGGGATCAGCCTTAAGAGTGATTCACCCTAAATCGCAGGCTAAGTACTTGCATTCAATCATAATGGAAAGGTGAACGAACTGGGTGAACTGTCGGTTGGTTGCAACACACTTCCGCCATGGGCATTTTGAGTGGCCTGACAGTTTGAAGCAATGAAGTTGACCAAAGTAGACTGTTGCAAAGACCCATAAGAGTCTACAAAATTGTGGTCTATGCAAAGCCCACCCAGTCGTTGCGGCAGTATTCAATGGGAACTGTATCCTAGTTGACGAAAAAGGTGAGACAGCTGGCGTATTGCATAACCACGGTGTTGTTCGTTCCCTGCAAGCATTATTATTTGCGATGGAACCACGAATTGAGCTTGTTCATGTCACCGTTCCGACGGTGAAAAGAGCTCCTAAAAAATATTGTAAGGGCTTTTGCAACGTTCAATTCAAGGAATATGACTAACCAATGTTCTGGCTGTCGTAGAGGAAAGCGCCCGCAATAACAGCGCAATCATTGAGGTTGGGCCCTCCAGAAGGAGGGAAGCAGATCATGTCGCCCGGAACAGTTGAGGAACATGCAACAATTGAAAGACATTGACATCAATTGGTGCTTGACGAGTCTCCCTTGACCTTGGAACTGTATTTGGGGCAGGTGGCATACTGGACTCGGACATTCTTGTCTTCACCAATGAAGGCCTCAGAGAGTGTGACCTGCCCCTCGCAGACTAGGTTTGATTTCGTTAGCGGGCCCGAGAGCAGAGGAGAAATCATGAACAGGACCGACCGTCTCCGGCTGCACGGGTATATGGCACGGCGCCTGCAAGCGCGACTTTGGAAAGCAAAAGGGCGGTTGAGATGAGAGCGAAAGACCACATGTTGAGGTCAATGCCTGGTTTCTTGTTGAATTTATACCCAAGCCAAAGTTCTACGGGCTTCAAACATCGTCGACAGTATATTTCGAGGACCAGGAGACGGACTGGAATCCCCGATCTACTCAGGTCCTGCCTAATTCATCGGGTAATGACGTGATGCGCGAAGTGAACCGGAACGTGGGCAGAGGTGCTTGGTTGAAATCCCGAGTGTTTGACTGAGCCAAAAGCTATCTTCAGACCTTGGTATGTCGGTGTTCAATCCAACAAGTGAGGAGATTACCTACTTTGCAGTCTCCGCAGGCCTGTTTGCGACTAGCGAAACTGTACGATGTATATCTGGTCCACATGTATTTTTCCCGTCGATTTATTTATTTATTTATTCAGTGTGGTTACTACAAGTGGCCTGTTCGGCGATGGTAGCAGTACTACTGGGTGTGAGTAAATAACTCGGTATGTGGTAGGTATGAAGGATTTTTATCCAAGGTGGTATAAGAGAGAGGAAAAGAAAGACAGCTACGAGTGGGGAAAACTTGGATTGGAATAACGGGAAATGGGGCAAGGCGTCTCATACCTGGGGATGTGGAGTTCGTTTCTGTTGTAGTTCTGGGGTTATATGTTGAGAGAGAGAGAGAAAGAGAAGAAAAGTAAGCGGGGAGAATTGATTCCGGATATAAATATTATTCAACATAGTCTCTTATAAACAGACGCTACAACTGCAAACTCGTACCTCAGGCTCGTTTGTTGTATATTCGACATCCCGCTGATCGCAATCGTAGCAATCGTATTTATCACAAGAGCGCGGCGGGGCGCGAAGGATGTCATGGGTGCATCTCACGGCAAGCTTCGGCCCGGACTCGGCATTCTCGGTAATGCGGAGGTGCAATATTCGTTAGCTGATTAGTGGCAACTGATTAGTGGTGCGGTGCCATCAGCGGAGCTCAAAAAGCTTTGGACGGACACGCGTAATTTTATAAAGAGAGTGAGACTGTAGTATAGTACATTTAGTCTTTTGTAGCACGTTCCTTGACGTCGTAGTTAGCTATTCTTCCTCACTGTCATCCTATTTTTTCTGACTACCGTGGCTTTGGTACATCAAGCAAAGTAATGTTTCCGATACTGGAAGATTTCTGGTGCCAAAAAGAACGCCAGCTCGCTGCGAGCTCCCGCAACGTGATACGGTTATTATTCCCTGCGAATTTCCTTTGGAAATTAAAAGCCGGCCAAAAAAAAATGCACCCAGAAACAATCTTCTGCTTTAGATATTTGTTGATGTTACATAAAACAGCAGTAGGAAGTTATAGGCATTGGTATGAAAAGAACGAAAGAGGCACTAGCATAGTAGGAAGAGACAAAAATCCAACCCGAACAGGTACCTTTGACGCTCATGGGCCAACCAAGACACCTTGGGTCTACGAGTGGTTTACCCTAGGATCATAAATGCGTCAGACACCGTGCAATCAGAAAGAACTTCAACTGACTGGGCGAACCACTGTTCGTTGCTCGCAAGGCAGAAGCCGCCATGGGCATTTTGAGTCGCCTGGCAGTTGGGCGCGATGAACTTAACCAGGCTAGACTGTTTGAACATGAATACGAGACCTAAAAGAGTCGTTGTGGTTGAAAAACCTACCCAGTCGTCGCGGCAGTATTCAATTGGAACAGTGTCCTGGTTGACGAAGAAGGTGAGACAAGTGGCGTATTGCATGACCACGGTGTTATTGGTGCCCTGCGAGGGGGTTTATTCAGTATGGAACTGTAAGTTGGACCGGGGTTTGTTTATATACCGTGCCGACAGTGAAGAGGGGTCCTGGTGGAACCGTAAGCTTGGGTAGCACATGACGAATAGCACCAACCGATGTTCTGGCTGTCGTAGAGCAGGGCGTCCGCAATAACGGCGCAATCGTTGGGGTTGGGACCTCCACCTGAAGGGGTGAAGCAGCTGGTGGCGCCTGCAAAACACAAGGTTAGGACTCGAGTATCATCACGAAGTTGTTTGCATACATGAGTTTCCGCAGACGTCGATTGGCGCCTGACGAGCCTCCAGTGTCTTGACCTTGGAGCCGTATTTCGGGCAGGTCGCATACTGTACGCGAACATTCTTGTCTGGGCCGATGAAAGCCTCAGACAGGGTGACTTGGCCATCGCAGACTGAGTCCATTGCGTTAGTATGAGCATAAAATGCCTCGGGTATACTGACTATCTCCAGCGGCTCGGGGAACGAGTGCGGCGCCTGCGAAAGACACCTTGGAGAGCAGGAGGGCAGCTGAGATGAAAGTGAAAGACCACATCGTAAGAATACATTTCACTTACGATTCTGTTGCAATTTATAGGAGAGCCGGAAATAAATTGCGGGCTGCAAGGCCGCGCTGAAGTTATTTCTGGGGGGAGGAAACGGACTGGAATGCCCGGTCCATTTGATTGTGAGCATGATGGACATACATTTGTGTCCGGCAGCACTCTCAGTAGTGATGCTCAGGCCTAGGCAGGGCCCGAAGCCCGCCGGGCCGGGCCCACTGAAGACCAAGCCCGGCCAGGCCTGACGGGGGGCTTGAGTGGGCTTAGGGCTTGGGCTTCAAAATCTTCAAGCCCAAGCCCAGGGCTCAAGCCCGGGCCTCAGTATCACAGAGTATCACCTACAAAAGGTGAACTTACTTCGGGTTCGGAGTTGGTTCGGAGACTGAAATTTGTTCAGTGCAAGTCCCATTCACTCTGAGCGCTACAGAAAATATTTTTAGGGGTTAGTATTGCGTTAGAAGCGGTTGGAAAAACATCGAAACCTCAATTCGGAACACCCCAAAAGGGAACTCGCAGGTTGAAATGCCTGGAAATGTTGTGAGCAGGAAGAAATATGATTGGGAATGTCACATTGACCTTACATGTGCTATAGGTTGCCAACCGGTGCAGTGGTGGTAAACCTTCGTGACTTTCAGATTCTGTGGCTCAGGCCCGGGCCTAAGCCTGGGCTTCGGGCTTGGGCTTGGGAAATCTCAAGCCCAGGCCCACTCAAGCCCGGCCCAAGCCCGGGCTTCCAGGCCAAGCCGGGCCCGGAACATAACTACCTGAGAGTCTCACCCTCGCAATCAAGCACGCGGGCCTCACGGGGACGACATCTTAGCAGTTGTGATACCGCGAGGAGCGGCACTTGACGGCACTTGCAGCCCTTGACCGGCCTTCACCTGACTTTGCACCGCTGAAGTTGAACAGTTGGACAAGTGCATGTCATCATTCATAAAATCAAAGAGTTATATACGATACATTTGCGTCGAGGATCAACGCTAACGAGTGAGTGGATAGCAAGTCGATAACTTAGCTAATAGGCAAATTCTGTCCGTCCATCGAATAAAGTCCTTCCCCCACACTTGGGCCCGATCAAAACCAGCAGACGCCTACTGCGCGGCCTTGATGAGATCCGCCGCCTTCTCTGCAACACCGTACAGCGTCGAGCTCAAATGTGCGCTGATTTGAAGTGGCACAACTGAGGCATCCACAACGCGCACGTACGAAGTGTCGTATACCGTCAGTTGTGCATCAACGACTCCGCCAAGCTCCCGTCGCATCATTGCGGCAGTCCCAATCGGGTTTTCCACGCTGCGTCCGCGCCCCTAGAGGCATTGTCGGGAACTGCTGAGCCAGGAATTGTTTCACCGGTCGACAGCGAGCTTTTTTGAGTCCGGTGTTAAGTGGGTCTCAGGGGTCGACAAATACAATGAACCTTAGGGGCGGGCTGGTGAGGATGCGGCGTGCCAGCCGTGCACCGGCCACTTGCATGTCGAGATCCATTGCAACACTGAAGTAGTTAACCTTGATGGTCGGGTACTTGAATGGGTCCGTGGACTACGGATTTACAGGATTAAAAAAGCCGGAAAGTCGAGAGGAGAAGTACTGACAGTAATTTTCACATTTCCACGACTGAAGGGAAGCAGCTGCCACATGTCAATTCCGAGGTCGCTACAAATTATTGTGGGTATACCATCCAGAGGCAAGGAAATTTGGAAGAGCGTACTCGGGGAAACCGGTATCATAGAACAACTCGACAACGGGGGCTACGGAGGACTCGTCGACGTCGTGCTTTATTTCAGGTGGGAAATCGGGCGCACCATTGTTGTTGATAATGAGATTTGCCTGTACCTGGTATATCTGTTCCAGAGCATCTGCGGATAACGCCGATCCAGCTTGTGAGGTTGCCCATGCTGAGAGGTTGCCCTGAATCTGCGAAACCTTGGTACTGGCTGCGCTGCCAAAGAGCTGGTAGATGTTTGGGTATGCGATAGCGTCAGAAGGGCCTTGGCCGTCGTGATCGAAACCGTTGCCGCGCGCGCCGAGCGAGTTCATCGTCTAGATGTTCACCCAATTTGCGATCTGGTTTAGAATAGAGACGTCAACGCACCTGTTCCTGAAGATTTTTGCCGACCGTCGGAAGGTTGACGTGGGTTGAGATTCCGAGAGGATTGAGAACGGCGGGATCACCGACACCGGAGAGTTGGAGGAGGGCAGGCGTCTGGAGCGATGTTAATGACACACGATAGTGATTACGAAGGGATGAACCTGGATGGCGCCAGCCGCGACGATGACTTCGCGGCGCGTGCGCGGTGTAGCGTGTCGTGCTATTGGTCCAGAACGCATATTCAACACCTGAGGCGGTGAGCGGCACGCTCCCGGGGTTTGACCATTGGATTTTAGTGACCTGGTTTAGGTGAGATATCATTATGTAAGAGCTAAAAGAATGCGGACGATGTGTTCGGCGAGTGTGACCAGTTGGTACGCGCGCTTTGAACGGGTGTGAGATAAGCTTCCACTGAAGATGAACGGTGGTCGGATCGGTGCCAGTCGATGCTCTAGAAGCATACGAGTCGTCAACATTGAAAATTGTGGTAAGCACGACGACGTACGAGAGGGGTAATGGACACGCAGTTCGGCGTTCCACCGTTGAGGTCTTTAAAGTGACTGATGCCTGGATATAAGTTTAATACACCCCTTTCAATTCAGGTGAATGAAAAGCCAATGCGGGTAAGGTTAACGATAGTGTTCACAAAGGCAGGTTGCTGCGGCCCACCGTACATCGCATCTGGGTACGTTACTTGGACGGGGCCGGTGGTTCCATGATACGACGCGATTGACTGCGCCCCCTTTGCTGCTTGTTGCGCATTTGGAGCAGAGAAAGTTTCAGCCTGAGAAGGAATACATTTCCATTTGGTCGCACTTCACAGAAAGAGAAAGCGTACCTTTTTCATGTAACTGAATATGCCATCCCAGTTCCATCCCACACTGGCTTCGTCATCTTCGAGCAACGTCGACCATGCATCGTACTGAGTGTTCAATCCTCGAGTCCAATGACCACCGTTGATGCTGCTGCTTCCCCCTAGTGTTTTGCCGCTGATGAACCAAACTTTTAGCCCAAGACCGAGCGAGGCGCGCTTACCACTTACCCATGTATGACCTTTCCTTGTTCTGCCTTCCATGCCCAGTCTCCAAAGGCCTGGCTGTAGGCGTAGATGTCGTAGATTTCTTCGTTTGACCGGTCGTCTGCGCCTGCCTCAATGAGAAGGACAGTTATTGAGGGGTCCTCCGTGAGCCTCGACCCGACAGTCATTCCGGCTAATCCTCCGCCGACCACAATGTAGTCGAAGGTCGATTCATTTATACCTGACGAAGAGGTAGTGACCCCAGAAACGCGTTTGTGGAGATTGGGAAATGCAGACGATGAAGAAGCAAGCGAAAGAAGAGCCAAAGAAATTAGGGAAGTCATAAAGTGGAAAGGAGAAGATTGAGGGCCAGGCGATAGCCCATTCATTTTATGTGATCTTCACGCCAGTGGTCATTCAGCGCGTTTGAATGCGAAGTTTCACGTTGGTTTCACGCCTGGCGATCCTTGTCATATCGGTGATCCGCTCATTGCCCAAGTTGCGCTAGCCATTTTGCTGAAACTCCGGTGGCAGAGGTATCGCACTCATGGGCCCAGCCTTCAGGATTTTGCGATTCTTGAGCGAAGAGACTTGAACTCGGGCACGTTTACATAAATAAGATCAAACGAGTCGGCCCGCCGGGCAGTGCCGGTTCCAATGCGGCTCCGACGCCGACATAGTTTTCCTTCGGTCCTCAAGTTCCCCACAGCAATGCAACGCTCCTTGTCCCCTCGGTTTACCCGAATTTTGAGCTGACAGCGCACCATATGCAGCCGCGGCCGACTTTCGCCGCAATTTGTATTTCTGCTTGAAGGTTCTGTGTAAATTATCCACATTGCCACCACACTCGAAAAGTGCCCGTGCTCACAGAAATCTCGCTCGTCAGAGTCGTTTCCTCTCGCTGCGAACGAAAATTGGACCAACGCTGGAAGCGGACATTTGGCAACGGTGGCGTCGCCATGTTTACCTTGGTCTCGGACTCTCGGGCATCGGCAAAAGATTCCCCTCACTTGGGACGTTTTATCATCAATCGCAAGAACACTAACGGATGTCAATGTCGTCCCAACAGCAGTCATTCCGCATGGAACAGAACCTGGACTTTTAGAAACTCTCGAGGAAACTGGAGTTCAACAAGAGCGAATGCGGGACACGGCTTATGACGGAAACACCGCAGAATTTCTGCGGTGCTGTACCTCTTTGGTTTCTCTCATTTTTGCGCTTAGAAGAAGACCCATTGTGAACTGCTCAAGTCCTGACCTGAACTCTTGCTTGTCGCCACATAGCGGCCCGAAAAAATGCACAGGGACTCTAGGTCCATTCTCAACGTCGGACATCCACGTTGCGTCCCCACCTGTCTGCTAAGGTTCAAACCGCTACCTACCCGGAGCCAAAAAGGAGCACCGAGGTTAAAAAACAAACCTCGAATTGGAGGAACAAAATGTGCCAAGAATTTCTCGGGAACAACCTGTATCTTCTGCATACCCGGGACGTTGAAGTAACAAATAGCAAGTCCCAGACAGAGGGGGATCTTGACTCTACACTGAGGCGCAACGGGAGTTCGGGGCCAAGGCCGTGATCGCCGTCTTATTCGCAACCTCCTTTTCTACTTACCTCCCCGTCTTCGAAAAACGACGCACTTTTTTCAGATGCACGTGAATTCTTCCCCGCCGTCCTCCAGAACCTATTCACTGCGGTGCCGCACCCGTTAATGTCGCAGAGCCACGCCCGGACCGCCAGGTGTGTTTTTACCGCTGACTTCTTCGTCGATGTTCCTTTAGCATGGGCGAAAACCGTTAGATACTTCAAAGATATGTGACTTCTGCTAAGAGGGCGTTGAAGAGAGGAGGGACGAGTCGCCTCTGCCCAACCCCGCCGACGGTATTCTTGATGGTGACTTCAGGTGTGTGGCGGGTGGTATGTTATCGTGTCTTCCATGTGGATAGGCTGCTGAACAGACGGTATGTTTTGTGGATTTGGGTGCGGCATCATTCGTCCCTCCAGGATATGACTGCAGATACTGCGGCTCGTTTACTAGGGTAAACTTTTTTGTTCGAAACTCGACTTCCACTTACACTACTTAGTACTAGTGTTAGGACTTTTATGTCCGCACTTTCCCCACTCACTTCGCCGTCGCGCCAAATAGACGTGCTCCACCGCATTTTATTAGCTAAAGCTCAATAAATGCACGTTTTTGCGCACTTCTAGGACGTCGCTCAAAGCTTGGACGTCGCTCTTTATGTCGCCCCGGGCTTTCTTGGGTATTTTGATTCCCGTTGGCGTTTGGGAGGAATTTGCCGCATCTATCTGTGCCTGACTTTCATCTCCCACAGCACCCTCGTTCCAGCCACCCGTTGTCTTGACTGTGCTCGTTGAATGCCTCGTCATTGTATCACTGTCCTACGAATATGCTTATCCTTGCTGTCGACGCGTCCCCAACGAAGATCCCTTTTTGCGGTCCAAGACTTAGGTCTCAAAATAAACTCCACATGTTTCGAGCGCGTTCTCCTGAAATGGAACCAAGGCTGTAGTTCTTTCCCAAGGCTCTGCTGTCGTTGGCTTTAAAAGATAAGACGTGGAGAATTCTTAAAAGACGACAGGGCCAGATCGTCAAGTCAATCAACAGACCCAGAACGACCCAGAACGACCCAAGGTACTGCTCTCCCGCCTGATCCGAAAATTATTTGCTGACGCCATACCTATCGATCAGGCTCCGATGCTGCTCTTACTCGTTCACGTCGCCACATCCAGGCTTGCACATCAAAATATCAGGCTGTTTCGTGGAACTGAGGGACACCACCGCCTGCATTTTGCCCATCGTTGCCGGAAATCTGTTACCGGATTCAATTGCTGTGGACTTAATCAATTGCTGTGGACTTGAAATGGCTCTATCACGCGAGGTACGAGCTAAGTATTGATAGAGCGTCTGTCAAGAGAAACTATGAAATGGCAGCACTTGACGCTCCGCTCTCGTGCCCCAAAGCCAACTCACCAGATCAATTCAATTGCTAGGTACATATTCGTTTAGGTACATATTCGTTCGCCAACTCCGATACTCTGCTGAACATATATATACCAGGCGGGCCTCCATGCTTCTCCTACTCTTCCTTGTTCACATCGCCAAAAAAGCAAACCTTGCCCATGCAAATATTCTCGAGCTACGCGCTGACGGGGTCGCTTGCAACGACATCAACGACTCCCGAACGCTGTTCGATATCATATGGGGCTGTCTCGCCACTGTCTTCGCCTGCACCTGGGTCGCCGTACACCAGAATGTTCCGCCGCCTGACCTGGGAAGGCTGTCACTACAGCTGCGAAAACTCAAGATGATGCTCTTCACTGTTATCGCTCCGGAGCTCGTTGTGTGCTTGGCTGCCCGGCAGTTTTTTGATGCTCGGTATATTGCCAAAGGTCAGGATTTCCTTTCGTTAGCGTTGTGTTCGGTACTGAGCTCACTGTACACAGAATTTGATGTTCCCAAGACGCACGCATTCTTTTGCTGCATGGGTGGCTTCATCACGGAAGACGGTCATCCCACCGCAGAATTCGAGCACCTCCCCGGATATATCCCTGCCATCCGAAGCATCAAAGAGGCCGACATTAACGACAAAAGCAAGGGGGATGCACTATCCAAGGGTCTGGCCATCACACAGGGGCTGTGGTTCACAGTGCAATGTCTTGCCCGGTTCCACCAAGGTGTTCCCGTAATCGAGATCGAGGTTGCCACCCTTGCCTTCGCCGTCGTCAGCATTTTTATCCGGCTGTTTTGGTGGTCGAAACCGCTCGATGTCCAACAACCTATTGTTGTAGCTGGAGGAGCTAGGGTACTTCCATCCTCGGACATAAGGGACTTCCAGGTCCTGGCAGCGACCACGAAGAGATTGCCAAGCTTGAAAGACGAGTTGCGCGGTGCGACGTTGTGGGATTATCCGGAATATCGGGCCTCATCATCCACATCGGTGCCCATGTTCTATTCCATTAGACTGGGCAGTTCCGGGCCGACTTCGCTGAACATGTCGGTTTTCGCGGTAGAATTCATTGTCGGGGCGTCGTTCGGGGCTGTTCACTGCGTGGTCTGGAACGCGACGTTCCCCACTATCGCGGAAATGTGGATGTGGAGGTTAAGCTCAAGCTTTGTCGCTGCGTATCCACTGTTCTTGGGTGGTTCACTTGTGTTGGATCATTTCCTCGCCAGGAAACTGGAGCATTCCACCTTCAAAAATTTGCCTTACAATGTCCTGAAAACAATGTTTCTCGGGGGAGTTCCGGTCTACATTTTATGCAGACTATTTCTTATTGTACTACCCTTTACCACGCTCCGCGCTCTTCCTACCGGCGCCCTCGTGGACGTCGACTGGAGCGTATATATTCCACATCTTTAGGTAGAGCAATACGCGCCATCTACGTACGGACTGTGCTGTTTCATAGACAATCAATACTCTTGTTTTTTGCGGCTCTCCAACTAATGAATAAGGTGCAGCAGTTGAACTTGACGATTCCAACCATGGGAACAAATAACAGGTTTGTCTTCTCGAAATGGACCCTTGAGACTCGTCTGTGAAGGTATAAAGAACCTGGCATGGAAGCCGTTTTGATGCTCTCATCTTCGAATGACAGAGAACGATTCTGCCAGTGGTAAGATCGAAAAAAAAAAAAATTGTTCAGCCCTAACCGACCGAGCTCAAGCAAGCAGTGTTTCTAATCGGACACGGGGAGTCGAACCCGGCCTTCATTCCGACTGGAATTTTCGGCACATTGGAAGGAGGCAGGTGCCATACTGTGCATCCGATTTCTGGTACGACTAGGAGGGTCAATATTAATACGTGGGCATTTGTGAAGAAATACTCAATTCAGGTTCTGAATGAAAACCTCAGGCAGCCGCTACAAGAATCTTTCAAGTGTGTGCCGTACACTACCTTCGCTGTCGCGGTAGCGGACTCGGACAAGTTCGCATTTTCTGGTGCCAGTTGAAGGGAAAAAGCGATACAATCAGGCACTATTTGGACACGGGGAGTCAACCCCGGATTCCCTCTTGCATCCTCGTGCCAAAACCCAAAGGAAAGGAGGATGTTTACCGTACACCATGTCCGATTCTGGTATCACTGTAATGGGATAGGGGGGTAAAGTTTTGTAAGCCGTCGGGCGCACACTTTGAAGGGGGAAGAAGTTGAAGTCCAACGATTCGAGTTCGCGTTCCACCCGCCTCAAGAGTAATAAGGTGTGGGTTCTGTGAAGTTGGATGAGCAATTTTTGTGTGGTGGGTTGAATTAAGGAAAAAGGATTCTGGAATGCTGACAGCGTATTCGGACACGGGGAGTTGAACCCCAGATTCCCTCCTGCATTTTATTTCGCGTGCCTAGGGAGGGTGTGTACCGTACACCATGTCCGATTCCTGGTATGACTGTGAACTTTGAAGGGATAGGGGGGTAAAGTTTTGTAAGCCGTTGGACGCTCACTTTGAAGGGGGAAGAAGTTGAAGTCCTAGTATTCGAGTTCATGTTCCACCCGCCTCAAGAGTAATAGTAAGGTGTGGGTTCTATGAAGTTGGAGGAGCAATTTTTGTGTGGTGGGTTGAGTTGAGGGAAAATGATTTTGGAATAATGCGAGTTGAACCTCAGATTCCCTCATACATCATCTTTGTCTCGCCAAGATGGGAGGGTGTGTACCCTACACTATATCCAATTTCTGGTACATCTGTGAAGGCGAATAGATAAGGAACTTTGTGCAAGCAGTTGCACGGAAGTAAGTATGTACTCAACTCATGTTCGCTTGCTGGAAGAAGTTGAAGCGAGGGGAACTGAGGTTTGAGTTCGACGAAGAGCGTGGAACTCCTGAGAAGTTGGTTGAGCAATTTTTTTGAGGTGGGTTTAATTGCAAAAAAAAGAAATAAAAGTTCTATCTACACCAATTCGGACGCGGGAGTCGAACCCCGGCTTTCCTTCGTTATCGGACGCTGACTGCCACAGGCGAGGAGGGTGGGCGCGGTACCATGTCCGATTCCTGGTATGACTGTGAACGTCAATAGTCGGGCGAGATTTTACGAGCGTTTGTGGGGAACTCATCTTTGGATGTTGACGTTGTTAACATGTTATTGATGAGCACCATGTCCCGAGCATTTTCCCGGCGTCCGAGCACCGAGGCAAAAATTACTCATCCAAGACTGTAACACCATTCGGACACGGGGAGTCGAACCCCGGATTCCCCCGTGCATTCGCGGAGCGACTGCCTTAAGGAACGAGAGGGTGTACCGTACACCACATCCGATTCCTGGGCATCTTTGAAGGCGAATAAATATGCGGATAGTACACAACTCATGTACCCTACCCCATGCCCGATTCCTGGTTTAGCTGCGAAGGCAAATTCAGATAGCCGGGTAAAAATTTTGCGACGATCAATGATGCACTTACGTTGAAGGAGGACCGGGTTGAAGTTGAACCGTTCAAATTCTCCTTCGAGCTGGGTTAAGAGCAAGTTGCGGTTTCTGTGCAGTTGGGCGGGTTGGCAATTTGCACCTCAGAAAAGAATTGCCAACTCATCAATCGGACACGGGGAGTCGAACCCCGGATTCCCTCTTTCATTAGATTGACGCTGCACCTTCAAGGAACGAGCGGGTGTACCGTACACCACATCCGATTCCTGGTATAGCCGGCAAAGTTGGTAGGTGGGCAAATTTTGCAAGCACTTGTAAGTAGGGGGGACTCAGCTCGTATTTGATTAACGAAGTATGGTGCGCTTCACTTAGTCACCACCACTTTGTAACAAGTGATCCTATGGCTGAAGGAAAAATCCCATTTTTTATCCCTCTTGCAAAAACACTCAGTTTCACAAGAGGAAACTTTTGATAAAAGGGATTTTTATTTGCTTTAGAATTGAGTGAGTAATATTTTGGGGATGGCTCAGATTGGGACTCTGCCGCTCACCGGGTCAATTTCCCGCCCACAGAGGTGTAACTTTTGACTTTTTGACCTAGCTGAAGCTCCTTTCGGTGATACAAGTTCACCACCTTGGTTAAACTGCCCTTAATATAGACAAAAACAGCCTGAAAAGGGACCTGAAAAGTCAAAATTTCCCCGCCAGATTTGGGACTAGTCACATTTAGGTGGTGACTAGATGAAGCGCACCATAGTTGAAGTTTGAACTGTTCGAACTTGAAGCCCTCGTGACCCGGTTGACCATGAAATCCTCTCGGTTCGTGAGGTCTTCGGTATCATGTGGTAGGTCTCGCGAGTATAAAGCATGCAAAGACGTCAGTCGTGAAGCAATTATTACAAAAAATAACCCGAAAAATTATACAATTCATTCGGACAGAGGGAGTCGAACCCTCGACTGCCTCATATACTTGGGTAGGCGAGCCGAAGTAAGGGAGGCGGTGTTACCGTTACACCATGTCTAAGTCCTCGCTCGTTCCCTCATTTGACTGTAGCTATGGCCATGTCCTAGTAGAATAATAATAAAAAAGTGAACAAACGTGGAACAGGAAAGCAGACACGGGGAGTCGAACCCCGAGCGACCTCTGAACATGCGCGAACTTCATGAAGAGGCAGAGGTAGTGTTTGCGATTACACCATGTCTGAGCTGGTAGGGTTGTAAAGTGGGTCGGAGAGATGACGCGATTTTGAATGCCACAAAATAGCCTTAACCTCGATTTTCCCGCGCGGAACCGGCCGCTTGCTGTTGGACGAAAAACGAGGCGTCCGAATGCGGGTGATGGAAAGTAAACACGGGCAAATACGGCTGCCTTTTGCTTTTATTGAAACGCTCGCGGGGCTGGCCATGGACTCGTCGCTGGCCAACTGGGACGGGTCAATGACTCCCCAGAGGACCGCAGCCACGGCGCATACTGCGAGCTCAAGTTCAAGTTCAAGTGCAAGTAACAATAATACCGCAAATTTGGTGGCGACAACAGCAAAGGACTCTGGGAACGCGAATCCGGGACAGAAAGAAGGGACGTTGGTGAAGAATGGCGGTGGGAATGGACAAGGACAGGTCAGTTTCTGACATCGATGTATTCTTGGCGTTATCTACCAATCTGACTCGCCCGACGCGTAGCCGCACAAAGGACATCCAAAATCGTCTGAATTGAGCGTAAACAACGGCCATAGCACCCAGGGACTGTACTTTGGTGTCCCGGGCGAGATATTGAGCGTGCGTGTCCGTTTCGATTTCAATTCGCATCCCACGCAAACGCGCCTTCTTTTTTTACAGAAACCACTCGCGCCCGCGCGCTCCTCACCTATAAACAACAACTCGAGCTTGGGAGCTGCCCTGGGGTTGTCCGCCTCGTCCTCCAATTCAGATTCAAGTACCAGTAATAATACGTCGCTCTCGACCAACGCCGCGGCCCCTCGCCACTCCCTCCTCGCCCCAACTATGCCTCTGCCGACCGACTCCTCCGCACCACCCACATTCGGCCCGCCCAACCCCGCTCTGCTGCGTCCAAATCCCAATCCCAATTTCGGCTCCGGGTCCAGCTCATCGGCGATGGGAACGGGAAGGGGGGTGGTCCCAGGTGGAATGGGCATGGGCCTCTCCCGGCGCGGCCGCGCGGCGCCGTCCGCGCTCAACTTGCCCACGGCGCTCAAAAGCGTCGCGCGCGCGCCGTCGCCCCCGCCGACGCCCGAAAACGAAAAACAGAGGGAGAGGGAGCGCGAGAGGGAGCGGCGCAGGGAGTGGGAGGAGAGCAGTGGGGGCGGTGGGGGCGGTAGCAGGGGGCGGGGACGCACGTCGTCGAGCTCTACGTCGAAGGCGGCAACATCAGCAGCAGCCGCAGGCAAGTCGAAGCCGTCGGTGAAATCGAAGCTGGCAAAAGGAAGCACGGCGGCATCGGCATCCCAATCGCGATCCTCCTCTCCGCTCTCGAGTCTCTCGTCTTCGCCCCCGACGGTGACAAGGCCCACAACCGCAGGCACGAAGCCGGGAGCGATGGCGGCGGGCGCGTCATGGTGGACGGGGGTGTATGAGGTTCGTGTCTTACCGCCGATTCTTTTTTCTTTTTTCTCCTTGGTCGTGCATGTGTTTTTTCTCGTTTTTTATTTTGGTTCCTTTCTTTCTTTCCCTTGTTAGGCGCACTTCCTTCCTTTCCGGGGTCGCCCGCCCATGACTTTTTTTCCGGACGGATGATCAAAGACGATCGATCGGCCAGCGATCGGGCTTTCCTTTGGTCTCCATCTCCGTCTCCTTTTTTTGCTCATCTCGTCTCGCTACCCTCCTGCTACTTGCTACGACGGTACCACCTCTACGCACAGCGTCCTTTCTTGCATTGTACGCCTTTGGTTCCCCTCGTTTATGACCCCCACTCGCGTTCTTGGCTTTTGATTGTCTCGCCATTCGGCTTGGGATAGGGATAAGAGAGGGCCCGCTTCTTCCTTCCTTCTCATTTGTTACTTGTTACTGCTTACTTCTCACTGCGTGGTGGGACTCGGGACCTGGCTTGCGCGCGCTCGCTTCCTGTGTCACCGTCCCTTCCTTCTACACTTCTGCACTTCCGCCTATCTATCATCTATCTTCTCATCCTCTTCTCATCCCTCTTTCTCCCTCCCTCCCCCCCTCCTCCGTGCGCGTCCTAATTAACACCCACCCACCCCCACGCAGGACCAACCCAGCAAGAGCACGTCGTCCGCCGCCTCCCGGAGCAAGAGCACCGCGGCGTCGTCTTCTGGGTCCTCCCGTGCGCGTCGCGGTCCGCCGGGTATTCGCGTCAATTTGGGATCGGGCTCGGGCACGGCTATGGGTACGACGAGCGCACGGAGGCCGAAAGCGACAGACCGCGAAAAGAGTAGGGACAGGGACAGGGAAAGGGACAAGGACAGAGAGAAGGACAGAGAGAAGGACAAGGTGCAGGCGGTGCGGTACGAGTCGAAGATGGTCAAGGGAGCGGGAGAGGTGTGTTTTCTTCCTTCTTCCTTCTTTTTCTTTTTTTTTGGTGCGCGGGGAAGGGAGAGTGCGCTGGAACCTGCGGCGGACGTCGTCGCCGTTCATCCAGGGTGCAGGGCAGGGCGCGGACGAAGAAGTTGCGCATGCTGGTGGTCCCGGCGTCGGCGTCGGCGTCGGGAGAGGCTACAGCGAGGGCTTTTTTTCATTTTCATTTTTCTTTGCTTTGTGGGGTGGGGCATGGTCTGCACGCTAGCGCGAATGGAGCTCCGACGATATTCCTTTTTATTCTTCTCGTGGACCTCGCACCGTGTGCTGATACTCATTTGTGCGTTGACAGACTAGGACTGGGACTGGGACTGGCGGGAGTGTGAAGAGCGCGGCGAGTGGCAAAAGCCAGGGTCAGGATCAGGTTCGTACCTTCTTTCTTTCTTTCGTCGCATTTTTCTTTTGGCGTGGCGTGAGTTTGCGCGTCGAGATGGGAGGCAGGGACGTCGTGCGCAACTTGAGTTCGCGACTACGACAATTGCGTCGGGGATGGATGTCGTGTCCTCCTGGGAGTGTAGGACAGACAGACCCTCTGCGGGCGTCGCGTCGCGGGCATTGGTGAGGCACGATGACTCGCGACAATTTTGTTACCTACTTTCTACTTTCGGCTTTCGGCTTCCACTGTCTGACGAGTGTGTGCTGATACTTGCTCATTTCCGCGCGCAGACTGCCCGTACCGATAGCGTGAGGAGCGCCACTGGAAGCGCTGCTGGGAGCGGCGGGTCCAACAAAGGCGGAAACCAGACTCGGGTGCGTACATTCATCCTTGCTTACATTTCCTTACTCACAACAACTACGTACTCCGCAGCTGTTCATGCCCTCCCCCGACCTCGACCTCGACCTCGCACCCGGGAGACCCTCCTCTAATCCGCTCGATCTGCTCGATTTCTACGCGAGTGAGAACGAGGGCGAGGATCAGTCGGAGCGGGGGGTACACGAGCTGTTCACGCCTCCCCCCGAGCAGATGGAGGTGGACGATTTGTTCACGCCGCCGCCGCCCGCGTCGGGTCGTCGGGGTCAACAAGAAGCGGAGCGGGAGTGGGAGGAGGAACGGGAGAGGGAGAGGAAGAAGCGCCGCGCGCCGCCGGCGCCGGGGGTGGGGGTTGCGCGGAAGGTGGTGGTGCGCGGGGACGGGAACGGCAACGCCGGCGAGAGGAAGGTCGTGCGAACGGAGCAAGACACAAATAAGGCGCAGAAACGCAAGCGGGTGATGGAGTGTGTGCTTGTGCCGCGGGCGCCGTATGCTTTGTATAAGCGGGCGAGGGTAGAGACGGGGGTGGGGAGTCGGAGCAAAAGTAAAAGCGCGATCAGGACGTATGCGGGGCGGGGGAGGAGTACGGCGTCGTCGTCGGCGTCAAGGTGGGGGAGGGACGGGGAAGATGAGAGCGGGGAGGAGAGCGACGACGGGGAGGGTGGTGTGGGTAGGAGGAGAGCGGGGGCGACGAAATCAAAATCGAGATCGCACACGACTGGTCGGCAATTCAAGATGGAAAGCGAGGAGGTGGAGGTGGAGAGCGGGGAGGAAGACGACGACGACGATGCTGCGGCTGCGCAGGACGTGGCGCCCTCGCTAGGTGCGGCGTTTAACGCGGCGTTTGCGCAGAACGAGCGTGGGGGCACGATTCCCGTCGGGAAGGCGGTCAAGGCGGCGGCGGAGACGGTGGTGGTCGTGAAGGCGAAGGCGAAGGACAAGGCAGCGCGTCGAGCGCTTTCAAAGCACACGGAGAACCAGAGTGAGGAAAAAGACAAGGGGGAGAAGGAGAAGCGTGCGCGGAAGGCGCCGCGTCCGCGGGACGAGGAGTTGCTCATCGCCTCTGTCTCCGCGCCACCGCAAAAGGAAAAGCGGCGCAGGCCGAGCGGGTGGTGCGACGAGCCGACGGCGGAGGGGGTGGTGCGGCTGCATTGGGACTTGGAGGTGGCGGAGGCGGATCGGGCGGCGTGTGCGGGGGTGTTGCGGCATCTGGGCGTCGTCGATGCGGGTGCTGAGCTTGCTCTCGCAGGCGCGGGAATGGGAATGGGAGTCCGGGTGAGGCGGTGCGTTGTGTGGCCGTTGAAGGGGGAGGGAGAGATATCGGCGGGTGGGCCTGTGCGTGGGATGTGGCCCGCGGTGGAGGCGGAGGGTAAGGAGCGGAGGCGGGACGAGGGGGCGAAGAAGATTATGGCGGCGCCGGCGGCGAGGGGGCGGTCGACACAGAGGGCGATTCAGGGTCCGCCGTCGCCGACACCCAAGGAGATGCGCCCGCAGTTTTCGCCATTGCAGATGCAGCCGCAGCAGGGTCCGTCGACGATGGTGTACAAGTCAAAACCTCGGCCCCGCGCATCGCTACCCAAGCCGTCGAAATCTTACCCGACGCTGCCGTCCCCTGCGATATCTCCAACGACACCGTCGTATCCCGCGTTCCCATCGCCTTCGCACTCAGCTCCTCCGTCGTCTATGCCTTCGCATCCCTCCCCATTCTTCTCGTCACCCTTCACCTCCAATGCGATGACCACTATTGCTGCGCAAACGGGACTCGGCGAGGACGAGCCGATGCCGCTGTCTGTCAAAGCGTGGGGCAAGCAGAAGGCGCGGTCGCCAAGCCCAGGGTACCCCGACGCCTGGATCCATAGCTCTGGGAGTCGCGGAGGCCACAGCAGGCGCACCTCGGCGAGCCACGGACCGCGGGACCCGATGCACTCGCCCATCCAAGATTTTAGCGCGTTCCTCAATCACCCCGACCCGTCGCCGCCCCGGATGCATTCGTCTCACCAGCATGTCACCCCGCAGGGCCTGCATTACCACCCCATTATCCCCGCGACCTCAAGTCCCGTTCCTGCGACGTCGATGGATGAGCCGGAGCAGGAGCCGCAACCGCCCGACTTCTATTCGCTGCCCTTCGACACGGAGCCGTACGGTAATGGGACGATCGATCCGTCGCTCCTCGGCGGGGGGATGATGGAGCCCGAGGTCGACATGGCGTATGAACCCGAGGTCGAGGCGCACGAGGCTGGGGAGCATGAGATGGACAACTCCTTCGAGCGCGACGAACAGGAGGAGGACGTCCAAATGCGAAGCCCGTCGCCCTCGGGGTACTCCTCATCCTCCGAAGAAGAAGGTGATGCCCCGCTCGCTCTCCGCTCGTCGCGGTCTCGCCCCATTCGACCACACATCCCCGCCGACATGATTCCTACCACCACGGTCCACTCGGACGGCAACTCTCCTTCGTCCGACTCCGCACCCCCAGCCCCAGCATCACCCCAACTGAAACCTAAACCATCCCCCAGCCCCTCCAGACCCAAGCAAACTGCTGTAAAACGCCGCGTCGAGAAGGGCGGCGAGACCAAGGTGGATGATAGTGTCATTCCGTCTGTACAGAGTGCCGATCCATTCTTCCGCTACAGCGGGCCGCCGTGGCCCCCAGGTGACCGCACCCTGTTTTGCCACCAATGTCGGGGCAAGAGGGGGTACCTAAGTATGAAGTACGAGAGGTGTGGGCATATATTTTGCGTACGTTGTATCATGATGAAGTGCGTTTTTCGTCGTCTCCGTTCTCCCTGGCTGCTCATCCGCGATTCGTTAGGTACGCGCCCAACACCATCGCTTTCGATACCAATCCCGATGACGACGACTGTCCCCGATGCAATAATACTTGCACGTGCGACATATGCACCACGCGCAGAGGAGAGTCCTACAACTACTACAAGTCTAGCCGTCGACCCCAAAAGAAGCAAAAGCCGCTCGGGCCACGCGTACGGCGCACGCTAGGCGAGGCGCGGCCCAAGCAGAGCCCGTATCATGTCCTCGAGCAGCAGGTCATCGAGCCGACGACATACTACGCGACGATGTACGACATGACTGGCGCGCGCATCGCCCGGACGTTCCTCGGTGTGGACGGCGACAACTCCGTTGTCGTCGCGCAGCCCGCGCGAGGACCCCGCGTGTTCATTGGTGCGGTGGCGCAGGAGTGGAGGCTCGGTCCCAATCCGGTCGTGCACACCGAGCTGGCTCCCATTCGTGGGAAACGCATTCGCGGACGCGGGAGTGGGCGCTTTTGTGTTGGGGACGAGAGGATGTTGTCGCTTCGTGTGCGCCAGCGCGCGCCTGCCCCTCTGCAGTTGCCTGAACCCGCCGCAGCCGACCTGGTCCCCACTGTGGCTGATCCTGTGCCCGCAGTGTCAATTCCAGACGTGACCGAGCCCTCAATTCCAGCTGCTTCTCCCGCCGCGTTTGTCCTTGTCGATGCCACCGTGCCGCTGGTTGCGCCTTCATCCCCTTCCCCTCCTCCCGCGCCTGTATCCGCCGACGTCGAGATGAATGTTCTCTCGGATATGGAACTTGAATCTGATATGGGTGTAGATGTCCCGGAGGACGACTTTGCGTCGTCACCGCTGACCTCGGTGACTGATTCGGACCAGGAGGACAACGGGGCCGGCGAAGGCGAGTCTGAGACGGCGGGTGAGGATGACCGCCACGGCCACGGCAAAGGCGAGTCCGGGCATTGGATTTCTCTGCATGCAGCTGACGACGCTGCTCTGCAGAAACGTCCCCGGACCGAGGGGATGGCGGATCACTGTGAGGCTGGTTCTTCCTCCGTTACGCTCACCGACAGCGACGTCGCAAAGGCCATTTCGTGCGCGTTGGGGCAACTGGGCATTCCGACGGTCATGGCTACCGAACCGTCCGTGTCGTAAAACATCTTCTCATATTTCTTTGAACCCCAGCGCGGGGATCTTGTGCTTCTTCGTCTTGCAAAAGTATTCTGACTTGCGATATCTTGGGGATTTACACAAGATTGCGATTTGGCTACATATCTCTTTGGCCCCGTACATATTATTCGATAAATTATCCCCAAATCACTAGCTATAACTACCTACAATTGAAATGACTGCGTGTCGGTAAATATGTAGTGTATTTGTACAGAAATAATTGTGATTAGCTTGACATCTTTTTCACATGCCTCGCCAACTTCAACGTAACTTTACCGACCTTGAACTGCAACCACCAACTACCAAGGACGTTCCGAATTGAAGGTCGGCATTGCACTGGGATACTGAGTGGCGGTGACTATTAACCCATATTTCACGGACTTCCCTTCCAACGGTTTCAGTTGAGAATGGCAGCCCCGACTCGGAACTCTCCGCAAATTCTCTCCGACCCGGGGTCGGCGGCAGCGCTATATATATATCATCGGAGGATACGGGGTCATTATTGTGGCAACACGGTGTAGTTCGGGTGCCGATCGGGTGAAGTCGGAATTCCCGAAAGGTATATCTTGGGGTTCGCTTCAGTGCCCTGATCACCTCTCTCGGACTATGCTTCGAGTATCGTTCGTTCAACTGCTCCCAGCCCAGCGCAATGCGGCTCTCCGCGTCGCAAGCGCGTCTGTTCTCCGCCAATCATGTCTTGGACGTGCCTTCATGTCCACAACCCCGCCACCTCTCCCCAAGTCTCCTTTCCAAGGTGGGACTGACTGGCATTTCAGCGGAAAGATTTCCTTACATAACTATGAGATGTAGAGCAACCAGCTGCATCATCTTCACAGCTCACCACGGTCGACGCTGTGAGTACCGTACCGATGGTACGCGCCGGTGATGTACGCGGTGACTGGGTCTTATTTCACCCAGTGTACACGCCAGAAGAAATGAAAGCGGTCGAAGTAGGTCACACAAATACGACGCATTCATCTCGTTGATTTTTCTCAAGATACTCCACAAAGAAGCAAAGACCATGCCCGAGAAGCTTGCATATGGATTCGTCAGACTTGCGAGGTATGGTTGAATTCCTGCCCTGCAGTAATTAAATTGATTCGCGTGCTCAGATATGGGTTCGATGTGGTCTCCGGCTATAAGCACAAGGAAATCCCTCCCGGAAAGGACATGACTGTTGCAGAACTTCGGAAAGAAGGATATATATTGGACGAAAGAGGCTGGTTGAACGTAGGTTGCGCGCATTTCCGCCGGATGCATACCTTAACCTTTCCCATAACAGCGTATTTTGTTTTTGGAAGCAATCGCAGGTGTTCCGGGAATGGTTGCAGCGACACTGAGGCATCTCACTAGTCTACGATTAATGGTATGTCGTTCATTCCCAACCATGACTGCGACCCAACGCTTATGCAACCAAGCGTCGGGATAGTGGATGGCAGGTTTACGTCTCCTTCGAACGCACCGTGCTGACGCAGCCTAGGATTCACACTTGTCTTGAAGAAGCCGAGAATGAGCGAATGCATCTCATGTAACATTCCTGTATTTGCTTTCAGTTAACCTCCTCGTTCAATCATTACCCCAGGACTTTCATGACCTTGCGGGACTCATCCATTTGGTTTCGTGCCCTTATCCTCGGCGCGCAGGGCGTGTTCTACAATCTCTTCTGTGTGTCAATTACGGTTGAATCCTAGCTTACACTCAATTACCTCCTGCAGTCATGGCCTACGCGGTCTCGCCCCGCACGTGTCATCGTTTCGTCGCATATCTCGAAGAGGAGGCCGTCCTGACCTAGTAAGTTGTTCCATTTACACAACTTTCAACCTTCCCCATTCAATTTTCTCGCTCCAGCACGCGCTGTATCCGGGACCTCGAGGCGGGGAGAATCCCAGAATGGACCGACCGCCCTGCACCGGAAATTGCCATCGACTACTGGTGTGCTTTCTTCCGCATGTTTCGGCAAGGCTTATTGTTCTTGCGTTCCATAGGCGACTGCCTGCGGACGCGAAAATGCTGGACGTGATCTATGCCGTGCGGTCAGACGAAACGACGCATAGATTCGTGAACCACAGCCTCGCGAACCTGGACCCCAAGACCGACGTGAATCCGTTCGCTCTGCGAGAGCCTGATATGTACACGAAGGGGAAACAGATTGCGTGAGTTGCCCACCGTCCTAATATTCCCCGCGCGTGCGATGCTAAGGTGCTGCAATGTCTAGGTTTGATAGAAACGAAGCGGAAGACTATGTGAGGGAGTCGCACGCAATTATGAGAGAGAAGACGGAGGAGAGAAAGGTTTGATTTCTACTTAATATTCTGAGTACTGTCTCAGGCCCTGGATGGACTCCCCATACATACTTCACATAGGCATAATTGTGTCGATTATTATTTTGCCTTGGCGCGCCAACTCTCTAATATGTCTGCCAAATGGGGGACTCTGAACCCGTGCGCTCGGGACACCCCGTTAACTCGCGCCTATGGATGGGTGAATTGCTACGCGCACGGTGCGAAGGCTCTTAGACCAGTTTTCTGGTACTTTTGGGCCCGGTGCATTGTCTTCAAGTTGGCGCTCAACTTGAGAAGAACTTGAGGAATCTCCTGCAAGATCAAAGGCCTTGAACCTTGAGCACCCTGAGAGTAGCCAGGGAGTAGTCTTCAAACCAATTAATTGTTGCAGTAAAAGTTCGAGGGCTTGCGACGGGCAGAAAAATCAGGGGATTTTGAAGGCTTGAGTTGATTTGCCGTCGCGGGTAACAAAGACTAAACAGGGAACGGTGACGCGGATAGAAACTTGATTTGACAGTGACCAGGATACATGACGCCAAAACATGTGGGCAAGGAAGCAGCACGTAAACGGCGTTTGCGCAGGAAATGCAGGAGGTGGGGAAGAGTGAGAAATGTAGAAGGGATGCTGCAAGGCCGGTCCTTGGTCGCTGTGAGCGGGGCAGCGAGGAAGTGGAGGAAAACTTAAAAGGAAGAAGGTGTTTGATCTTGTTTGACAGCATCAAAACGAACTATCTTTCACGCTCACGTGAGTATTTTGATCTGACGGCGTTCGTTGATTGGACTTGTTCAAGAGGTGTCCGATTCGCTAGCCGAGCACACTGTGATGGGCACGTGCCGCAGGGCACCTTCCATATCGGGACACCTTTCCCATCGCTCTCGTCGCTGTAACCACATCCTGAAAGGCATTCAGTGCCAATATGCTGGCCCCAGCACTCATCTAGCTGACTCTGAGTGAGTAAGGTAGATCTGAGCCCACCACTCAATATCTACAGGCACTGTTAACAATTATGGCAGGAGGCTTTGTTTTTTCAACTACTATACATTCAGGGCTCCTCCAGACTTTCTCCTGCAGATATAGCTCATGTATAGTGTATCTTGGAATATTTTTACAATTATCCAGTCGACATACCATGCCTGTGAGGTGAAACGAGCGCTGGGAAAGGTGTCCCGATATGGAAGGTGCCCTGCGGCACGTGCCCATCACAGTGTGCTCGGCTAGCGAATCGGACACCTCTTGGACTTGTTCATTCTCGATCTTTGGTTTCTCTGGATTTGGGACTCTTGCCCGGGAACCGTGAAGATATGGCGATATCTACTGGCTTACTCAGAAAGGCTAAAAGAAATCTGGACTTTCAAGGGCAAACCAATCATACCCACTGGCGTGAATGGTCGAACTCGGAATTCGATCCGGTCCACAATACGCTTTTCAAGCCTGCAGTTCACATGGGTACGATCGGAGAGAAAGCTTTGAGCTTGGGTGAGTCAGATATTTTGTACTAAGGAGAAAGTTGCAAGGTCCAAAAGTGGATGCGCAGAGAACGATCATACAGAGGCTTCGAGCATCGGCGAAGGAGAGTCCAGCGCTGAACAGTGAAGAGAGCGACATGTACGAATTTTCTGACAACATTTTCGATCAATAAAACTTTATCTGCATTGGTGGTGCCCAGAATATCTGACGACCTGGATCATGTGTGGAACTCAGCTGTAAGCGGGCTGGGTATATGACTGCAACTGTTCAGCTGAACACTGGCCGGACACCGGCTGGGGCCAGGATTATTTCTGGCCATCCACTGGCTGGGCACCTCGGGTGGACCAACCTGCAGCTTGGGTCTCTGACGGGTCGCACGGGTCGCGGCCGGGGTCACCCGCCAACCCGCGACGCGGCCTGTACCCGTGAGCGCGGGTACAGGTTTTGACGGGTACGGGTCCGAGTCAGCGCGCCAATACCCGCTGACGATCACTAAATCTGACCCACTTTATAACCCTGCCAACGCAGACATGGTGTGACGCAAACACTACCTCTGCCTCTTCACACCTTCCCACCCAAGTTCAGAGGTCGTTCGGGGTTCGACTCCCCGTGTCTGCTTGCGCCTCTAGTTCTAAATCCTTTTTTGGTTTGATTTTGCCAACCAAATCCCTGAGGAATCCACAAGGACATGGCCATGACTGCAGGATTCCGAGGCAGTCAAGGGTTCGACTGGCCCTCATTCCGCGTTTTGAATATGGACCTGAACGGTCAAATCTTTGACTTCTCCCTCCTCCAAAATAAGTGCTGCTCAGCAACTGCTCACCTATTGACCTTCCCAGCTGTACTAAAAATCGGACATATTGCATGGTACCTTTGGGGATCGTTCACCAACAAATGAAAGAGGGAATACGTGGTTCGAGTTCCGTTTCCGAATTAAGAGCTCTTAGCTGTGTTCGTCTTTTTCCAACCATTTTAAAAGCTCACAGACAACTTCGGTGAAATGGCAGGCTCCTCCTGTATGGCGTTCAAAGTGCACTTTTAATATTTACCTCTCTTTTTCGACTTTTTTCAAGTTTCACCTCTCTTTCTCTTAAAAGTGCGTAATTTTCACCGCTTTCAAGCCTCTAAACTTAAAGGAAAGAGAGAGGTAAAATTCGACCGTTTACCGCTCTCTACTTTCGGCGAAGTTGAAACCCGCGATATCAATCTGACAGATTTCCGACAGCTATCGGAAACCATCCCCGCTCTCTTTCAGACCCAAAAAAAAAAGCTCCCGCTATCTTTCTTGTCGTATTTGTACCTCACCTCTCACTTGTCTCCAATGTATCCCTCGGACGCCAACTGTCACAGTCACGTGCAGTTACATTCGTATCGACCATCTGCCGTGTTCTTCAGCTTGGGACACAACGAAGAACATTAAATTCCATCTAATTTGAACTGGGTGTGGGTTCAATTGTGGAAAAGAGTGTTGCTGTTAAGCAGTAGCAAGACCAAGACTGGCGTGCCTAGCCTCAAGGGGCTCCTATAGGGCTCCTCTGTCTGCAAAGACTTCAGTGCCTCAACAGCTTCGGAGAGCTAGGACCGAGCCACAGAACTTGGCAGTAGTTAGGATGCCGGCCGTCATCAGGACTGACTACTTATGTACTTCGTCCCTTACGTACGTGGAAATTATAGTTATTTGAACTCAAGTGCGAGGGAGGGATTTCGAATACTTTGATGGAGCAAGATATCTACAGAGATGGCGGGACATTTTTTTTTTGTTGGAAATTTGAAAGAGAGCGGGGTTGGGCTCCGATAGCGGTGTCGGAAACCTGTCAGATTGATATTGCGAATTTCAACTTCGCCGAAAGTAGAGAGCGGTAAAAGGTCGAATTTTACCTCTCTCTTTCCTTACAGTAGGCTTGACAGCGGTGAAAATTACGCACTTTTAAGAGAAAGAGAGGTGAAATTTGAAAAAAGTCGAAAAAGAGAGGTAAATATTAAAAGTGCACTTTGAACGCCATACTCCTGCGGCTGGCACGTTATCATAAATTCAGCAGCTGCACTTCAACTTCTTCGCTTATGTGAAGATGAGTTAAATTCACCATCCTCAAATTTCTGAAATCGAGGCCGAGATCCTCAATCTACAGCATTCGAACGTCGCTGGATTCGAGTGACGAAATATTAGGGGTAGAGCCATGGCTCGGCAGATCTGCCGCTGTTTGAATCCTTTTGCCCTCTTTTCTTTTTTGTCTTTGGCCGGTGTGTTCTGACAGCTCTTCCGTGTTCGGGCGCCTGAGATCTCCGGATATTTTAAAGAAATAGCAGATTCGACGGTTCAATTTGTACAAAGAGGAAGACGAGCGCGAGTCAACCGCTGGGTAACTAATGACGGACACATGGTTCTTCGTACTAGTACTCAGGCTACGACGACAGCTACCGAAGACGTGGCCCAAAACTCTGGTGACGACGGGCCCGTTGTATGCAGCTCCAGATGTCGAGTGTTGTCCGAGTTCGTCGCCACCGAGGTAGAGGACTTTTGGAATGGGGGCCCTTGAGCGATGTGCGCCAGGTCAATCTTCCGAGTACAAACGATCAGCTTGAAAATCCCTCCGGTGGGTGCATCGGTGAACTTCAGCCAGTGGCCATGATTTGGACCTATCGTTATTTCGCTCTTGGCTGCCAACGGCGGATTGATTGCCGTCGATGGGGCTAGGTACACGGCCTTGACAAAAAGTTAACAAAACGGCAAGGCGAGGGGATCTGGACGCACCTCAATACTATAATCTGCGGGGTCGAAATAAAAGAGGTAGGGATACAGTCCGACGGGGTAGTCGCTTTTGATGGTGAGGGTGTGATATTCCCGCGGTTTAACAACAAATATGTTGTCCTTTGGGGAAATCTGTGCGCCAGGTACGCAGAATCCATCTGAATCTTTGGTAAAGGGAGTCATGTGAAGAGAGATTCGGTCGGCCACCGATAAAGCATCGTAGTCCAGCCGCGCCTTAGCGGGAGATTTCTGACGGCCAAGATGGAAATAGAAATGGGCGACCTTTTGCAGGGCGTGACTGAGGGAGACACTGCTCTCAGCCAAAAAATCTGCGCTACGCCTAGCAATCTCGTTAATCAGTGGATCCTCTCGTTCCACTGTGATTTTTCCGGGGGATGCGGAGGAGAGGGAGATGCGGCCGCTCATTTTTTCGGTCGCTTGATGCAGTCTGTATTGGGATTGGAAGTTGGAAGGGGAATGCGGCACCGAGAAATCAGCGAAAATGTGCAAATCTCCTCCGTTCCAAGTGCGAATCCCTGCCCACGAGTTCATGGGCACATCGAAGGTGATGTCCCTTGGGCGGCAGGCGGCAGACACTGGGTAAACCTTCCACACGACCAGGACTCCGAGGCTCTCCACCGCGGAGGCATCTCTGTAGACATCCATCTCCGTTCCGACGCTGAGGCCATGCGCCTGTCCAACAGAGACCCGAAAACCTTCGCTGTCGGGTTCCAAAGAAAATACCCAGGGGGCCCTCTGGTTTCGTTCCGCGAACAGAAAACAATTCCCAAAGTGCCCTTCGCACTGAGGGTGTTGGTGTTCCGAAAGGCGTTTCGGTTCTATGGGGAGTGCCTCCATCAATTCAGAGTAAGTCACACGCTCGAGGCCAGAGCCCAGAGCGTGGAGGCGGGATGTCAGGGCCGTAGTGAACGCTCCAGATCTGTCAGGCCGTTCGTAGGCCATTTCTTCCTCTGTGCAAGCCGCTAGAAGAACGTGCGATTTGTAACTGCCGTGGAAGGGGAACATCTTTCCCTCGCAGTTGGCTCGAGCCAAAATGTCGTGATCAACGTATGGTGGGAGTGGGGGGTTGTTGGGGTTGTAACGAGCTACCAGTGGCTCAGAGTCGGCGCCGATTCCGCGATCGATACCCCCGGAGTGGCACGTATCACAGATAAAGGTCTACGTCGATTAGCTGAGGAGTGTGTGACGAGGGACGTCGGCTTACAATATTATTACCCTTATGCCGGGCTAAGATTCGTAACAAAGCGTTCACAGTAACATCGGGAATGCCCGGAATGAGACCACCGTTGACATCTACCGTCGATTGGTCGGCCGGACAGAGCGTTTCGATAGTATGCGACCCAATAAGCCAACGCTCTGGGGCTATCGCACGACCTCCATGTCCGGAATAATGAATTATAATGGGGTTCCCGATTTTGATGTTAACGTTTTCGATGAGGTGTTCAAAGAAAGCCGAAATGATGGCTGCTCGCGTCGCCTCGCCGTTGCGAAGAACGCGAATTGCCGAGGGGTCGCGGGGCCCGAGGATTGATTTTAGGCAACATTGGATTGATTCGGAGTCCTTGAGACAGCCCTCGAGCTTTCTAATGGTCGTGGACATGTACTGCGGAAATTTCAACTGTTGAACAACAAAGCAAGCAATGAAACCCCTAACCGAATTGATGGCAATGGACAGAAGGAAGTATTGTGCAGGCATTGGGGCAAAGGAAATGTGAGACGATCCAGGCTGACAGTGTTACGGAGAGCTTTAAACAACTCCAGCGTCAATGGATCGATCGATTCAATGGCGATCTTGGCCGCTGGGAGACAATAAATAACTCGTAAAGCGCTCATTTGTGTTCACTACCTGAGAATGGGGGTCCTAATTATGCCCCGCCAAATTTCAGATGGCATCCTAGATTGAGCTGGTCTGCCAATCTCGCCCAACGGTGAATGAGGGCTTCTACTAGAAAGCTACCAGAGAGCACTGTCGGGCCGTTACTCGTGGTGCATCAGTCAAATTGCTGGCCCCTTGGCGGTACTCGCCTTGAAGTGCATTTCAGCACCACCGTGCGACCGACATGATGAGGTGTATGTGAAACGTGAGAGCAACGTGAGAGCGACAAAATTAGCTCCCGGCAGTAAGCGGGCATAACAGCATGGCTCAGGGCCGGCGGCGACCTTCTTATAGGCTGCCTCCTGTACTTCATGCGTTTTCCATGCTGCAACCAAGTCGCTTGGGAACCGGAAAGGTGGGGTCGATGCAGGCTGAATATGTCCACGTACGTCAACATCGATCGGAAAAGTCTCCAACGTTGTAACCGTTGTACCTTTTACCTACCTTTCCCGAATCAGAACAACGCTCACAATCTCGCGTAAAGAAAGCTTAGCATTCACCATGCAGAGAAAGTATTACTCACCTGCTCAAAGTTTGATCCCACGTACAATCTTCGACGACGTTCGTGATCGGTGACCTGAAATACACCACCTATTAACGCTGGGAGTGCAGGCTTCTCTACCCACTTACCATGTACCCCCCAATCTTCGCCCTTGTCATTGGTATCAACAAGGTTCGTAGCCTCTGGCCTCCCCTCCAATGTAAAAGCTCACCTGCCGGAAGTATCGGTCGGACACCATTATGGATGTCTGTGGCTGCGTTGAAGATGCTCAATCCGTCGGTGACATGCTGCTTCAACTTTCGGGTGGGACTGCGCAGATTCGTTTCCTCGTCGACGAGGCTGCAACGCAGGCGGGAATAACGTCGGCCTTCGAGACTCATCTTACAAATAACGACCGGATTCGGAGGGAGGATCCTATTTTGGTGTATTTTGCAGGTCAAGGACGACGGTTGGAGTTCGGTTTCGAACGCCAAGTCGACATTTTACTTCCCCATGATTGCGACGAAACAAATTTGGGCATATCAGACTTCGCTCTGCATACGCTACTCTGCAATTTAGCACAGAGAAAGGGATCGAATATCGTGAGTTCTCCATCTCAATGGTCACACCGGGGGCAAAGAACAACATATGCAGAAGGCAAGTGTGTTAAATGCATGTGGCTCGCAGTCAGAACAAAGCCTACAAAGCCGCCTTTAGCATGCTCTGGTGCTGGGGAACAATGCGTGCTAAAGGCGGTTTTGTAGCCTTTGTTCTGACTGCAAGCCACATGCATTTAATGCATGTGGTGTTCACATGCGTCGTTGGCTGACCCCGGTGTCATTCTACTGCTATGAGCATAAACTCAACATAAAGTAGATGTTAATCCTGGATACTTCTTTTTCCAATCTTGTGCCCCGGGGGACCACTGGGCATCGTTCAAATATCTCTCCATCATCACCCCTGGACGCGTATCTTTCGTGGCACACCAAGTCAGGTGGCAAATATCCAGGATTCTACGCCTTCTGTTCTCCTTTCTATGTTTTGTTCGCTGCCTGCAGTGAAAATCAACTCGCGTATGCATCTTCCGACGGCGGCATTTTCACACGCGCATTGGTAGCAGAAATCCAGAAAAACCCGAAACAAACTTATCGTGCCCTATGTTCGGCGGTACAATTTGAAACACAAAATCCCATTTGCACAGGCCGTCACATAGACAAACCGCTCTTCGTTACCGGCCCAAGCGCGCGGATTCCGAAACTCAGAGTCTTTGTTGCCTCATCCATCATTCAACTGAAAATGGATGAGCAGGATGACTTTCTTCTGGTCACCTGGAAGTGGAGAGCCAACGCTGCTCTTTCTCGCGATACAGACGGCAACATGGTCGTCGAGCGGCTCGATGGGCTCATTGCGACTCATTCAGGCCGTAGGGTCCTCACTGCGGCCCAGGACTCACATTCCATCGCTCTTGTCTTGAACAAGATTGCTCGTTTCAACTATTACCTCCATCTACAGCGATCACGCTCATCCCGCTGGAGGCAAATTGTGAATCTTGTTTCCGGCGGACTACCCAGCGAGACTTCGCTCGAGCTCTATCACTTAACTTGGGACGAATCTCTCATGGTCGAGATTGACCGCGAACGTGGGAACCTGTTGAAAAACGGTGTTGCCCATCTTGACCATGCCTCCACAGGCCCAGAGGCAATGTTTGGGCTGAATATCATAAACTCATCCAACCGAGAACTGTACCCTGGACTACTTTATCTGCAACCCAGCAACTACAGCATCACAGTACGTTATATTCACATTCGCTCGACAATCCCTGACTGCTTTAGTAGCCAATAAATTGGGAATTACGCGAAGGAGGGGTTTCTTTGCCGCCAAATATCTCGCCGAGCCTTCCTCCCGGGACGTCGTTTGTGGTGGGAATGGACAGTAACATCCCGCTGAGGTTCACGTCGAGTCAAGGAGCAGAGGCTGGCATTTTCAAGCTCCTCATGTTTACCAGCGCCACCGACATCAGTTACATTCGACAGGCCTCCGCTCTTGACACAGTGCAAGGCCCGAGTGAGCCCTCATACCTTGTCAGTTCCTCCGCGCTTTGGGATTCCTCCCTAGCAGTTGTGAGCATTGGCCAGCTCGCCGCTCCCACATCAGCCTCTTGGAAGAATCCAATTTGCAGAGCTCTGTTCTATCCTGTGAGGTGTTTCAAGGGGTTGTTGAAATTGGTCGCCCATTGGCATTAGAAGGACGTAGATATTTGGTTCCACCGTTGGAATATTTATGTAGGAACAGTGATCCCGTGGTATATAATCGCCTGAAAAGTGCGTCAGAGTGAGTAAAAAGGGCAACACCAATTTATCACGGTAATAAATATCACCTGGCATGCTGAAGGCGCGCATCTCATAATCGATGGAACAAGTACTGTTGCCGGAAGCTTCGCCGAACACGCCAGTGCGTCAGCGTGAGTAAAAGGGCAACAGCAAAATTATCACGGTAATAAATATCGTCTGGCATGCTGAAGTCGCGCACCTCATAATCGATGGAACGAGGACTGCTTCGATTCACAGTGCGCGTCTAAGTGTCGAATGCTGTCATTGAGTCCACCGGCTGGATGCGCCAGTGTCGTTGACTTTGGCATGAAGAACGCAGCTCCCATCAAGAGGGAGGCGAGGCGTAAAGCGGTTGTAATGCTCGCTGTCGGAGATCGGCGTTTTATTTAAAGCTTGACCCACCTGTGTTCCAACTGTACCCACGTTATTCATATGTACACACCGGAACCCCGTTTTGTCTGAAGGGCGAAATGTCTCTCAAGAGAGCTGTACAAGAAGGCAACACAAGCGTCTAAGCCAAGTCCCAACAAGCAAGTACGAAGTGGCCAGGAGAGGAATGCCCCCAGAGAAGGATTGGCAGGAAATAAATAAAGCAGGACAACGGCGTAGAGGCGGGGCTAAGAAACGAGAAGCGGCGTACAGTACAAGTCCGTAGAGGCCGTACCAGCAAGCAATCATAAGACAAGAAAAAATGAGACGGAGACCAAAGACCAATCGATCGTCTTCCATCCCTCATACGGAAAAAGTGGAGGGGGCGGGTGACCCCGAGAAGGAAGGAAGTGGGCCGAGAGAACCACAAAAGATACGCCGCCCCGGCACCAAAGCTCGGAAAGAAAAGAAAAAAAGACTGCGCAGAAATGAGAAGCAGCGTACAATACCAATACAAGCCCGTAGAGGTCGATTCGTAACCAGCAAGTAGCAAGCAGTCGTAAGACGAGAAAAAAGTTGACAGAGACCAAAGTCCGATCGATCGTCTTCGATCGTCCGTCCATCGTTCCCACGGAAAAAAGCGGAGGAGACGGGCGACCCCGAGATGGAAGGAAGGAAGGACGTCCAAAAGGCGAAAAAAAACGCCGCCCCGCACGGCTCGAAAAAGGAAAAAAAAAAAAGAAGAAAAAAACCGTGCAAGGAGAAAAAACACCGAACATTTTTTTTAAAAGGACACGAACCCCGCCATCGTTTCGGGCTTTGTCCTTCTCGTCGTCGCCATCGTGGGGAGCGAAGGCGAGAGACTCGACAGCGGGGAGGAGGATCGCGATGCCGTGCCCGTGCTTACTTTTGCTGGCTTCGATTTACCCGCTGGCTTCGACTTGACTGCGGCCGCCTTCTAGATAGAGCTGCTCGACGTACGCCCCCTTCCACTCCCACTCCCACCCCCGCCGCCGCCGCCGCTTTCCTCCCACTCCCTCCGCCTCTCCCGCTCGCGCTCCCTCTCCCTCTCTTTGACTTTGACCTCTTCGGGTGTCGGCGGCGGCGACGGCGCCGCGCGTCCGCGCCGGGAGAGGCCCATGCCTATTCCCGACATTCCCGTGCCCTTGCCCGCTCTGGACCCGCTCCCGGACCCGTACCTGTACCTGTACCCGTACCCGTACCCGTACCCGTACCCGTACCCGTACCCGTACCCGTACCCGTCCCGATCGATGAGCCGGAACCGGAGCCGGAAGTGGGATCGTGAGCGCAGCAGAGCGGAGTTGAGCAGGCTGAACACGGGCGTAGGTGGTGCGACTGGGGCGTTTGCGGAGGGTGGGGTCGGTAGAGGCAATGGTGGGCGCGCGGAGGAGGGAGTGGCGAGGGGACGCGGCGTTGGTCGAGAGCGACGTATTATTGGTACTTGAATTTGAAGACGAGACGGACGACCCAAGCACAGCGCCAAAGCTCAAGTTGTTGGACAGAATTGCGGACGAGGAGCGCGCGGGCGCGAGTGGTTTCTGTAGCGCGCTTTTGCGTGGGATGCGAGTTAAAATTGACAAGGACACGCACGGTCAATATCTCGCCCGAGGCGCCAAAATACAATCCCTGGGTGCCCTGCAGCGCATGTCCTTTCTGCGCCTACGCGTCGAGTCAGATAGACAACACCAAAAATACATAGATAACGAAAACTGACCTGCCCTTGCCCACTCCCACCGTATTCTTCACCAACGTCCCTTCTTTCTGACGGATTCGCGTCTTCCATATTGCTGCCATTGCCACCGAATTTGCTGTGTTATTACTTGCACCTTTGGGCTCGCAGTAAGCGCCGTGGTTGCGGTCTTGTGGGACTCATTGACCCGTCCCAGTTGGCCAGCGACGAGTCCGTCGTTGCGTTGAGTAAAGGAAGGGCGGAAGGATTACGAGTATTTTTGATGCAATCAAAAATCTCGTTCTTTTACCAAACAAATGGGGCCCCCAGAGCTTTTGACTGCGCGTCGGAGACATCCATCGCGCCAATAATTTCAACGCCCAATAATTTTAACCCCGCGGCCGTTGTACTCCAATCCCGCTGACATGCGGGACTCCATTGCCCCCCTCTGGGTGATCGCAATTCTCGCCCGTGTACCACAAAACACCCACAGAATGCCCAAAAGGGCCGCCGCCGCCGCCGTATCAACACTATCTCTTGGGAGGAGATATTGCTTGCTCTGGGTGTTATAACGACACTCCGGGTCCTTCAACTCGACAGAGAACATCATCCCCTACTGGCATTTATTATTCACAGTTTTTATTCCACCTGGCACCCTCCCTTCCTAATTTACATAGGCGCATTCTGATGGTTTCTTGTAATTTCATTTAACCACATGTACTTGTGCGTATGGTTGGCGCATGGCTTGCTGCATATTATTTGCATATTATTCAATAGTTCTCACTCATGAGTTCCTGGACTTTAAAAAAATGCATAGAGATAAGTAGACCGAAGTTTTTCCATTGTCGCATGAAAAAAAGGAAAGCTCAATAGTGGCTGTGTTCAGTGGCAATTAGTGGCTGTGTTTAACTTGGTTTCACCGTTGTTACCCCCTTAGTGGCTGTCCTTTTTGTTTACATCCCGGGTAAATAGTATCCGAGTGCCGCAGCTTGTCTTCGCTTGGTCGCGGCATGCTTTGCCGAGTAGCGTCGGAAATTTCCGTTGATGTGCATCGATCATGTTTATCAGTCTGATCACGCGATCATAGAAATTCTTCCCACTCTTTGCTTTGAACGTCCATGTAGCCGTCATGCGAGACCCGAGTCCGGCGGTCAGTCCTCGCAGCTTCAAGATGCCTATAGCGTGGTGTAACCCTTCAACTGGCCTATCGTCCCCTCGTCTCCCACCTTTTCGACCACCCAGAGTACTACCCGGCTCTCAGTGCAGCGTCCCCCGCAGAAGGTCCCCGCCCATTTCGTCCTTAGTTTTCCATTTATTCTCTTCCGCGCCATCTTCTGCCTGTCTGCATTGCCTGGTGTCGGCAACCGTCCCTTATTATCGCTCCCCTGCTCCCGTCACCGTCGGCGACATGAAGCACGGCACCGCGCGCTTCTCTTCGCCGAAAAGTGACCACCAATGTTACACTTAGTGCCAGACACATGGTGTTCGCCAAGCACAAGCTCTAAGCCGAGGACTTCCCATACGATGAGTCAACCCAAGTTATTTCCTTTTTTTTTTTTTTTTTCCGCCTTCTCTCTCGCAACACACGTACGAACACGTTCCCAGTAGTTATCATCCTCCCCCGCCTTTAACTAAATTTTCCTTCCGTCATACACTACTAGAGTTGTACATGTGGCCGCGCACTGTAATAGTAATTGTATGAATGAAAAAAAATGCCATGCCCAATAGCACTCTATCGTCCGCCCTTTTCCCTTCAAGAAAAAATCAGATTTATAATACATAAGTCGATGGTGTCAAAGCCTAACGGAGGCCTTGAACTTTAATGGGTTATTGACGGTAATAAGTATATGCTGGCGTTGCGCAAAAGCCCGTGTGTGCCAGCGTCGGCGAATGAACCGAGTTTAAGATGTAGGAGAGCAGAGTAAGTAGCATAGCTGATTCTTTCATAACATATAGACCGCCTACTATCAACGCGTCAACCCGGCTTTAATCACGCTGACTGTGGCTTCGACAACAGTGAAACACTATCCACTCTTGCTTCCATTCATCTCGACATCTCCGATAGTGAGCTCTCCCATCCTCTGCCTAGTGGTGGGCAATCCTTCGTCGTCACTGTCCGAATCGACGTACGCAGCGATTTCTCTTGAATGCCTGGGCCGGCAGTACCGCCCTAGTGTCGCTCTTCAATCGTTCGAGTCGCAAAATTTGGGCTTGCTGAGAGACTTTCAGTGTTCATTCGCGTACAACATCCAGTTACGACTTACTTTCGTTATGGAAATGTCCAGGAGAGTTACGGATCGAAGAACAAGCTTGCAAGTGAATCTGGGTGTCTCTCCCATCTTCGAGCATTTAAATACGCATATCGATACTCCGACCTGGACAATGTCGCCGACCCTAAATCCAACAGGAGCTTTCCGAATCACCCTGCATTCTGGTTCAGCAAGTGGCCAACGATTTCACTCCAACTCACTTTGAATTCTTCAATTCCAGATATTCAACGTCGTTATCTTCGCAATGGGATATCGAGTTCGATAGGAATTTCCCTAGGACGTTTTCCGGATCCACCTTGTCTGAAAACGCAACTTTGGCGTCCTCGGGAATGCTGTGCCCCATTGTGAAATATCGACACCCAGATTCCACCATCAGGCCGTGTTCTCCTTTGTTCACGGCCCAGAGGGCGACTGAATCCTCCGCAAATTGGCGGTTCACCTTGTCGCTAACATCGAATAATTTCTGGATGCCTTGTTCGAATGCAGCTGCTGCCGAATCCTACTAAGGTCACCCGTTGTGTCGCCATATTGAGCCTGTGGCGGGATATACTGAAATATCGTCAGTGAGTAGTCCTTTGCATGAGTTATATCTCACTTCGCGGAGTTGGCCGGGGGCAGGTCTTTGTTGATAATCGCCCCAATCATTGTGAATATCGCTTCCTGACGCCCTTGACTTCCCTTGAGTACAGCCTTCCACGCAGGGGGAACACCTGTATGGGAGACGGAAATCTTGTCAAGCTGGATGCCATTAGTATCCTGTTTTATCGCAACGACCGTCTGGCCTCACATCGACGTCCACCGCTGCGATCGTATATTCATCCCCAGATTTGCCTTCCGTCTTCATAGCTTCAACCCATTTTGCGATGCAAATCCCTGTTATTTGTTAGCTTCTGGCCGCTTCCTGCCATGCCACTCACCTGCTTCTTTGGTGTCGTAGTTTTCCATTGTCGTCGTACAGAAACAATAAAGAATAGTGGGGCTCGCAAGCGTATTGTGTTGATATAAAGTAGCGACGACGGGTTCGATCGACATTAATTCACGTGTGGCCGTTACGGGTCCTATGTTTCATTTGTCGCTTAGTTTCAGTGATTCGGACATATTCGAATAAATACGGCCGTTTGTACAAACCAGTTTCGAGCGTACGGTTTTCTCTTTTAGGCCCGACATTCATAGTCTTCGCAATAACACTGTAGGTCAAACTTACAAATGTCTTTTGCTTGCTTTCATCCTCCGTTCGGCTAATGCTGGTTGAAAATGCAAACATGTATTGCGTTCGATCACTCGTTCGATCGCGTTTGTGTTCGAACAATCGGTCGCACATACAGGAGGACGGCAAATTTCATCGTCTCGATGGCTACTACAACACATAGGGTCTTTGTTCGTAGCATCCAGGGTCAAACATTCGTTCAGGATCCCATTTAACTTCGAACTTTGGTTCCTACGAGCGCACTTGAACTTCGCGCTTTGAATCCTGCCATGACTACCCCTCGTGCTTTCCCAAGAGCTGGTCTCTCTCGTTTGAACCCTTCCAGAGTGGCTGAACTTACCACCTCCGAATCTGTGTCGTCGCAGGACGCCAATGAGGAGTACTATTATTCGCTTCAACCTTTGTTGTTCCTTAACACCCATCCTAGACTCATCCCTTGGGAAGTTACGCCTCCCCCTCCTGATAGATCCCAAAGTCGTCCCAAGTATGCTTGTCTTCGCCTCCTTAGCTGCCTGAAACTCAATTTTTTCAACAGGCGTAGTCTCAATACCCAACCCCTCGTGACACGCAGCAAAGCAGCCTCGCAGGCGTCCACGTCTTCTACAGATTCGACTGCTACTCAAACTTCATCAGAGGTCACCTGGTTCTTTCCTCTTAAACACATTCATCCCTAAAACTATTTTAGTCCCCCCCCATCGCCCCCACCAATCTGCTCGACACCACGAGTTATCAGGGGTGTGTATTATTCTTCCTCCTTCGTCCATTGCTCTGAGCTTTATTCAGTCGCCTCCCGTCTCGGATCCAGGCAGTTCAATCCCCCTCCATTTCTGTGGACCCCAGTGCTCCACTTGCGAACCCGGTGCAAACGCGTCTCGCTGTCAAGTCCATTCATTTCAAGAAAAATCTGACTGCCACCCCTCCCTCGACCGTCGATACTACGTCTACTACTATACCCTACATCCCTAATTCCGCCAGTTCATCTAATACTGCTGCGTTACCCGATGCTGCCACTACGGCTTCGTCTGCAGCGAACTTCAGCCCTCTTCAAACCATTAATCCTTTGCCTGTTTATACTCATCAAGCCCCCTCGTCCGACATGGCCCTGTTCATGTACGTGTGCTTTGCGCCTCACATTCGCCTACTCATTCCTCTCCTATAGGCAATTTATGGAGTGGAAAAACATGATGACACAGTACGCGATCTAATCAATATTTTCATACAACATTTAATCCACTTTAGGTCTGAAGGTTCCACAGCTGTCAAACGCAAGGCCTCTCCTCCTGCTTTAAACACGTCGTGAGTTGGTCTTCCCATCACTTTCGGTCAACTCTTTATTGGTTTCAAGCGACCCGCTGGCAGCCCAGGCGTCCTCGTTGACTCCGGTTGCCTCCGCACACGCCGTGCCGCCTTCCCGGGATGGCACTCCCAGCTCGTCTGGATCTCCTCTCAAATTCAAGCCGGCTGCTGATGTTTCTGTTCGCGCTGCTAAGAAGGCCAAGGTGGAAGATGACGATCCAAAGCCTGATAATAAGGAGGCCGAATTTTTACGTGTTACGCGTGTGGTTCATCTCCGGCTTTTGTTGACTCTAAATCGTTGGATGCAAGGTCCCTTCCAAGCGTTTGTGAAGTTACCGATGTTAACCTTCAAGACGACCTCCTTAAGGACGACTACCTCGACTTGCCCAATTGCAGGTCCGTAATCTCTATCCTCCCTCGACCTCACCTAAACATCCGCAGAAAAGCGACCATTGTTTCTTGGAGCAAAGATATAGGCCCGGGCAACGTCCTCCCCTCAATGTGGGAAAACGTGAGCGACGAAGTCGACGGAGAGTGCGTATCAATCCATCGCATCCTTTCTCTCTGCGACTGATTGTTTTCAGGGTGTTATATCGGTTCTTAAGCTTCCGGTCGAGTGGTCAATACGTGAATCTTGCACGCGTTGATCCTACGGCTATATCCGCTTCACGCCAAATTTATGCTATGGGCAAGGAGCGCGAGCGGTAAATTAATCCTTTTAGATGTCTCCAGTCAAACTAATGTGCTTAATCCCCAGTTTTACACTTTGCATCAACGACCGCACGGCCATTTGCTTGTCCCCTGTCATGATAACCAAATCTTCGGTCACCAGGATTGGGCGAGTAAACCGGGCCGAATCAGGTATCCAGCTTAAATTTGTAACCGGCATCTTCCATTCCCAAGAGTTCGAACGCACCATGGGTGTCGCTGGGATGGCCTTTCATCAGCGTCGCATGGACACCCAGATTCACGCTGATTCTGTCACGTTCGGTACGAGGTCGGTGTCGGAAGGAAAGAAAAGTATGTTATCTCGTTTGGATACAATCTACCTGTTCTCATCGAGTGTCAGAATCTCCTTCCAAGGCCCACTCGAAGATAGTCGGTATCCAAAGTTCTGCCTCCCAGGTATCTGCAGTGTCCCGTTCGCTGAGCGAGGATTCGCTCGGAGCTGATGATCATGGTGAGTCACGATTTTTTTTTTTTTTACTTGATGCGCGTCAGTCGTTCATTTCCTTTAGTTCCCGTCTATGACGTGCGCAAAATCGATTTCGACCCGGCTTCGCAGATTGAGTCTGTCGCGAGCCTTCCCACCTACAATGAAGGCGCCGAGATCCCAGAAAATTCTCTCGCTGTTGTGGCCTACACTGTTAATCAGTTCACGAACAGTAAACAGAATCCTGCTATTGGCTTCAACTTGCGTTGGGTTATGGTGCTTGGAGAGCCGGTCGATGAGTAGACACTAGTAGTTTTAGTGCTAAGTTGTGCTGGTCGTGAATCTATTCGATAGGGTCCTGCCTTTTTTGTATCATGCACTGCGCCGGGCCGGCACGGGTTGCCGACGTCGGATGGCGTGTGACGACCTGTGCCGATGATGGCATCTTATGATGTCCTAACTTGTGCCGATGGAGCCGCTCAACGCAGCGATGATCCTCATCATCTTTGCCCGGGTTGAACTTGATGTCTTTTTCCTGTCTCTCGGCTTCGCTCGCGCCAACCGGTAGATTATATCTAAGGTACAGTAGTTTGCGGCACATTGTTGCCCGACAATCCTGTCACGTGCCCCAACCTGTGTACAGCGTCAGTTTGATGTGTATATTTTCTTTTTTGCGCTTAAGTTAGACCTTACTCTTACTGGCGACAGGCATTCAGTGAGTGTACGTTGGTGAAAACTACGCGGGTATTAAGTGCTGAACTTATGTTTCGAGCTGTTATTGTTATTTCACGAACTTTCCGACCGTTGGTAACTGACTAACCCCTTAGATCGATCCTTTTCCCTCTCACTCTCCCTCGCGTTTTTATCCATGTGTACCCAAGGCGAGCATGCAGACGTCTTCCATTCCAAACCTCCCTGACATTGTCCCAGCCATCGATTCTATTGGGTGGGAAATCTGTTTGTCGTTAATCCAGCATTTACCCCCTGGGTCGCTCGACTGGGATCTCGTATTGGAAGGTTTCGATGACACTGCTTTATTCATGCTCGCATTGCGCTCGCCAGTGCATTACGCCTGTGTCATGAATTTTGTCGGGGCCAAAAGGAATGGTCCACCCCCTGACGCTTGCGAGTGCTACCTACGTTTGCGTCGTCGTATATACTCAAGCATTTACAGTTAATATCGGAGCCCCCGGCGACACGCTATCGATCTTCCCTTACGACGTTTGCGTCGATATTTTGGGATATCTTGCGTTGTCCGATCGCACCACCCTTGCTCGTGTCTCTCGAAAATTTAGAGCGCTGGCTGCTATAGTTCTCGATGCCTGTGTCATCGATTTGCTAGGGCAATTCGGTCTCAAAGCGTATGAAGTCCGTCTCATGCAAACAGTGACCCAGACCATTATATGTGGATCCTTGCTACCCCCGCCTGGCGGTTTATCCCAGGTACTCTGGCGACGCGTTTCAGCCTGGCGATATCGACTTTTACTCACCCGAGCCCGCGCTGGCGTTGGTACTTCGGTTTTTCAATGTTGGGACTCGTTATCGTGCATCCCGCTTACCCGCCTCCCCTTACGCCAAACTTCCATTGGTGCTGAAGATTTGTTGGTTGTCCGACGAGTCGATCCAACCGACTCGACGCATCAACGTCATGCAGGCACGCTCTTCCAACACGCTTGAATGCCCCACGCAGTTTCATTCGTCCCTCGTCTGTGGGGCTATCACAGCCAACGGCGTCTGGATCTCCAACCCATTGGACACGATCCATTGGTTTACCATTCCCAACCGTAACTTCCTGCACCTCACGGACCAGTGGGAACGCATCCAATCGTTCAATTTTATCAAGAAGTGGATGACACGTGGGTTTCAGTTTTGGTTGGAATATCCGTCGGACCACGCATGTGGCACCCATTTACGCTGTCCAGCGACAGTGAGGGCCTCCAACGACCGCGGTTGTCTGGTAGCTTGCTTTCCCTACTCCACGCCGGCAGCTGTGTTGCCTCATCATGTGGTTTATTGGACGTACTCGCCCTCAAACTGCGGGCACAGTTTTTTTAGCAATCTTCTCGGTTCGCAACTTATCTTCCTAGCTCATTTCGCATCCTGACCGTAACTTTCAGACATTGCGTGGCGCAACGAGCTGCTTGGACTCATCTCCCTGGCATCTAATTACGTTATCAACTAAATCGACCGTTCAGTTCATCAGAGTCCCGGTCGACCATCGATCCGTGAAAACTTGATCGTCGAATCTACTGGGGAAAAACACTGTTTATGGTGTCATATTTATCGGTTTCCTAATGAACCTTCATTATCGTCATTTGTAAACTCATTGATGCCCTATGAAATATTTATTTAATGTATGCGTACATCGTTAGCACCCGCTACGAACTAAGCATGGCTTTGAATTCGAACAGATTAGTCCCCGAATGACGGTATAATATTAACTCGATTATACATATATGTGCACGAACATCCTGATGTGCTTACAACCGTTCAACGATTTTCAAAAGGATGCTATGTGTTTGAGCGCCTACTTCATAACTACGGCGTTATATCTCGCTTCCCAAACGAAATCTACCGCGTGTGAGTTCAGCCCCATAACAGAAATCACAACGTTCACCTTTAGGCCCTGTGTCCAATTTGAACGTCCGAACGAAAAATTCCATGGACGGGAATGTGTTGCACCCAGCATAGCCCAAGGCCCATACCGTCCCAATCGACAAGTTTCGGCTTACAGGTTCGAATCCAAAGGGGCGACGATGGAAATGCCCAAAAAAGGCATGACTGTCTTCGGATGTCCGGATCGTTGTTGGACAGGATAAATCCTTGCCACATCGAGGTATTCCCCCTGGCATTTGGTGAAACGCCCTGAACATTATTCCGTGGTCTGTTTCCAGCTCCCGAGCCAGCCGCTTGAGTTCGTCTATGCCGGCTTTCCCTTGAAGTTTCATGTATGATGGGTGAGCGAATGTGATTCCTTTGAGGGTATGGGTGGTGTCAGGGGAACCCCCCTTCAACACCCCTTTCAGACACCTGCCCTGTCTCATCAATCCCGATGGCATCAAGCATGTGATCGTGCGCGTGACCTTTGCACAGGGCGCCGACGATCTTTTCCACATGCTGATGATCTTTCACCATAGCGACACAGATCCTTGCACATGGTGCCGCTCACATGTGATTCTCCAGTAGTGCTTATATACTCTGGCCTAGCAGGGGAATCCTCAGAGTTTCTTCTCTTTGGATCCCCCTTGCTAGGTGTGCCTTCTTTCACTGTATTCTGATACATCTTATTCATATCCTTTGGATCCCCCTTGCTAGGACTCTTGAGTATTCTCGGGCCTCGAGGTTGCCCTTACAGCAGAAGAAACTCTCTAAGGGATTAACCGGTCAAGATTGCGAAGTTTGGCACAACAGACCAGGACTCGGACGACTCGTCTACTCCAGTCTCCCCAACATCGAATCTTGTCCCCTCCTCCCCGATCCCTGTACCTGACGTTGCCATGTCCGACCACGCTGATCTCGCAGCTCGGATGGGCACGATCGAGGCTACAATTACCCGCCTAACCAACCTACTTGAAAACCAACAACATAACCCTGCTCCTGAAGCTGCCCCGTCCCTTGCCTCACCGGCTCCGGACCAGGGTCCAGCACTGTTTACAAACCCCGCTACTGGATCCAAATCGGTCCTCCGACCGAACCCTCCGTTCGTGTTTGACGGCGACCGCACCCAGGGTCGGGCATTCCTCCATGCTGTCCGGTCTTATGCAACACTTGTCCCAGAGGTGTTTGCAGTTGACGGAGTCAGCTCTGAAGAGAAGGTTGTCCGGTATGCCCTCTCGTTCATGGCCAAGGATGCTGCACAGCGCTGGTCTGAGCGTCACTCTGCCAAAACCCCATTCCCCTTCCCAACTTGGAGCTCGTTCATCACCGAGTTTAAACTCCGGTTTGTGCAGGAGAACGAGCAGGACCACGCACTCCTCAGGCTCGAGTCTCGGGCCTACCACATGGGCAGCCGCGATGTCTTCCGGTACACTGATGAGTTTGAAGACCTCGTCGACCTTGCTGGCTTCTCAGACCAGATCATCAAGGTCACAAAGTATCGCACTGGGCTTGACCCCGTCATCAACCTCGCCATTACTGCGTCAAGTGATGTGCCTTCGCTTGAGGACTATCCTGCGTGGCGTTTGCGTGCCTACCGCCAATACGAGTCCCAGGTCAATGCACGGACTCGCAGCTCTGGGAACGGAGGTGCTGGTCGTGCTTCCGCACCTACTGGACGTTCCGTGTTCCCCACTGGTCGCCTCCCAGTTGCAGCAACGCCAGCCCCCCGCGCCGCTGCTCCAGCGTTGCCACCTCCGATCCCAATGGACATTGACCGTACCCGTGCCCGAGGTGCAGCTCGCCGAGGGTGTTTCCGCTGCGGCGATCCTAACCACTTTGCTCGCGACTGCACCACTCCAGCAGACGTCCGCTCCATTGATGTCCTCGATGAGGTCATCCAGCAACTCGGTGGAGAAATGCTGGAGGAGCTCATAGCACGCCTCGCTTCCACCAATGCTGTGGCTGAGCATGCTCATGCTGTGGCTGAACAGGAGGATTTTGCCGTCCGCGACGAGTGAGCGGTGCGCCCTCGTTCGCGTCCAGTAACCGTTTTGCTGTCCTATGTAACGAGTCTGACAATATATCTCATGCATACAACGAAACGGAAGACGCATCCCCTGGCCTGAGTAGCAACCCAGTTGCTCCGGTCCTTCCTGTTCCCACCCCAGCTCTGGTTAATCCAGTTTTCAATGACCCTCTCCGCCTGCGTCGCAAGCCTATGTGGGAGCGCAAGCTTCCCAAAAGCTTCACAATTGCTGCAGAAGCTGGTGCCAATTCCCTACACCTCCCCCTCGAGATCGAGTCCACCGATGATGCTGTCAAGCTCTCACTATCCGGACTTGTGGACTGTGGTGCTACCTCCGATTTCATTGATTCGGAGTATGCTGCAGAGAACAAGGTCCCCCTCCGCCGTCTCTCTCGTCCCATTCCAGTTTTCAATGTTGACGGCTCTCCCAATGAGGCTGGAAGCATCCGCGAAGTGGCTGACATCATCCTCCGGTACAAGTCCCACAGTGAGCGCGTTGTGCTTGCTGTTACCCGCCTCAGCAAGCAGAAGCTTATTCTTGGATTCTCGTGGCTCCGGAAGCACAACCCGGAGATTGATTGGGAAACCCGAGAGGTCAAAATGAGCCGATGCCCCTCCGTCTGCACAACCTGCCGTGATGAAGTGAGAATCGCACGCCAGCACTCTAAGACTGCTGCTGCGATTCTCCGGCAACTCCGGATGGGTCCGGTTCCCCAGATCTGCGCTGTTGACACGGACCTCCGCTCTGGCGAGGACGATGATGATGAGTTTGAAGATGAGCTGCCAGAGCTGTATCCGGATGACTCTGATGATTCCGACGACGAAGATGATCCAATTGAGGATGGAGACCGGATTTTCTATACCGCGTTTTCTCCTCCAGAAGACATCTGGGCCACCTCCACGGTTTCTCAACGCCTGGCAGAGGCCCATGCCAAGAACTTCGCACCCGGTAAGGAACCACTTCCTGAGTGGGTGCGCGATTTCGAGGATGTCTTCAACCGGGAGTCATTCAACTCACTACCGGAGCGCCGGACCTGGGACCACGCCATTGAGCTTGTTCCGGATTCGAAACCAGCCAACTGTAAGGTCTACCCGATCTCACCCCTCGAACAGCGTGAACTCGACGTGTTCATCGAGGAGGGCCTTTCGACCGGCCGCATCCATCCCTCAAAATCCCCAATGGCTTCTCCAGTCTTCTTCATTAAGAAGAAGGATGGCGGTCTCCGGTTCGTTCAGGACTACCGAGCCTTGAATGCTATGACCATAAAGAACCGGTACCCCCTTCCGCTAATCAACGACCTCATCAATCGCTTGAAAGGCGCACGGTTCTTTACCAAACTAGACATTCGATGGGGTTTCAACAATGTCCGAATCCGTGAGGGCAACGAGTGGAAGGCCGCATTTCGTACTAACCGGGGACTCTTTGAACCCCTGGTGATGTACTTCGGCCTGACCAACTCCCCTGCAACTTTCCAGACTATGATGAATGACATTTTCCAGGATCTCATTATGTCTGGAGATGTCATGGTTTACCTCGATGATATTCTCATTGCACACTCGGACCTCGCCAAGCATCGCAAAATCGTCCAGGAGGTCCTTCGACGTCTCCGGGAACACAAGCTCTACCTGCGCCCAGAGAAGTGTGAATTCGAGAAATCATCAATCGAGTACCTCGGTGTCATTATCTCACACAACCATGTAGAGATGGACCCTGTCAAGGTTGCTGGAGTTGCTGCCTGGCCTACCCCAGAGAACAAGAAGGATGTGCAGCAGTTTGTTGGCTTCACAAACTTCTACCGGAGGTTCATCCGAGACTTCTCAGATATTGCTCGACCCCTCTTTGACCTCACTTCAAAAGGGAAGCTTTGGGTCTGGACTGAGAAAGAGGCTACCGCATTCCAAGGTCTCAAGGATGCGGTGACTTCTGACCCAGTACTTATCCTTCCGGATGAGTCTCGGATGTACCGGCTTGAGGCAGATAGCTCTGACTTTGCCTCCGGAGCCGTCCTCTCGCAGGAGGGCTCTGATGGCAAGTGGCACCCAGTGGCATTCTTCTCCAAGAGCCTGTCTCCAGTCCAACGCAACTATGAGATCCACGACAAGGAAATGCTCGCAATTGTCCGCTCTCTTGAGGAATGGCGTCACTTCCTCGAGGGCTCGCAGCTCCCGGTCGAGATCTGGACTGATCACAAAAACCTGGAGTACTTCCGGAAGTCGCAGAACCTCAACCGGAGACAAGCACGATGGTCACTTTACCTGTCCCGGTTTGACTTCGTGCTGCACCATAAACCCGGAAAGCTAATGGGTCGCCCGGATGCACTCTCCCGCCGTCCAGACCATGGATCTTCCTCTGACAACCAAGATGTGACGCTCCTGAGCCCAGAGCTCTTTCACCTTCGTGCCCTTGAAGGTGTCACCATCTCTGGTCCGGAAGTCGCAATTCTCCGTGACATCCGACAGGCTCTCGCTGGTGAACCGGACCTCGAAGATCCTGTTGCTCTTGCAGCTCGAGAAATCCTCAAGGTCCATGGTGCTCGCTCCTCTCGGAGCGCCGAATGGCATGTTGCAGCCGGCCTCCTCTACTTCCGTGGCAAGTTGGTTGTTCCCCGAGACAAGGACCTTCGCCGCCGAATTTTGGAACAGCATCATGACACCCGGGTTGCTGGTCATGCTGGTCGGTTCAAGACGCTGGAGCTTGTCTCTAGGAACTATTGGTGGCCCCAGTTATCCCAACACGTTGGCCGCTATGTCGCTACATGTGATCTGTGCTGCCGCACCAAGGCACTTCGGAAACTTCCAGTTGGAGAGCTACACCCAACCGAAGTCCCCCCAGAGCGCTGGCACACAGTTTCGGTGGACTTTGTCGTGGAGCTTCCAGAGGCCCATGGCTACGATGCCATCATGGTTGTGGTTGATGTTCTGGGGAAACGTGCTCATTTCAATGAGTGCACAACTCGGATCGATGCTGTTGGCGCTGCCCGGCTGTACTACCGGAATGTCTGGAGGCACCACGGCACCCCTGAAAAGTACATCTCCGACCGAGGTGTGCAATTTGTTGCAGAGTTCACTGCAGAGCTCTGGAAGCTCATTGGGATCACCCCGGCAACCTCTACGGCATACCATCCACAGACGGATGGTCAGGCTGAGCGTGTTAACCAAGAGATGGAGCAGTTCCTCCGCATCTTCACCAATTACAAGCAGGATGACTGGGACTATCTCTTGCCGACTGCAGAGTTTGCCTACAACAATCATGTCCACTCTTCGACACAGCAGGTCCCATTCATGACTGACACTGGCCGGCTTCCCCGGATGGGGTTTGAGCCAACTGGAGTACGCTCAAAAGTGGAGTCTGCAAACGAGTTCCACGACCGGATTGCCTCTGGTGTCTCTGAAGCCCAAGCTGCGCTGGCAAAGGCAAAAGAGGAGTACAAGCGGTACTATGATCGCCGGCGCACTCCGGCTCCAGATATCAAGATTGGTGACCGTGTCTGGCTTGATGCATCCGACATCCAGACCACTCGTCCGTCACAGGGTCTCTCGCACCGGCGGCTAGGGCCCTTCAAGGTGGTTAAGGTTGTCGGTCGGGGTGCTTACAAACTGGAACTTCCTCCTCGGCTCTCAAGGCTTCACCCAGTCTTCCCAGTGGTCAAGTTGCAGCTTGCTGAAAATGATCCATTTCCGGGCCGTCCAGGCTATGATGAACCTGCTCCAGTGCTACCACAGCTGCCTGGAGATGCTCCAGAGTGGGAAATTGACAAGATCTTGGATGCTAAAATCCGCTGGAAGTCACTATATTATATGGTGTCTTACAGAGGGTATGATGCTTCACATAATCAATGGGTCAAACACTCCGACGTCTTTGCTCCGGAGGCTGTCGCAGAGTTCTACCAAAACTACCCAACCAAGCCCCGGTCTATTTCTGCTGCCGTCTTTGACTCTCTGCCCTTCCACAACCGCAACTTCCATGTTCGGTCTATGCGTCGAGGCGCCGCATTCCAAGGGGGGGATGATGTCAGGGGAACCCCCCTTCAACACCCCTTTCGGACACCTGCCCTGTCTCATCAATCCCAATGGCATCAAGCATGTGATCGTGCGCGTGACCTTTGCACAGGGCGCCGACGATCTTTTCCACATGCTGATGATCTTTCACCATAGCGACACAGATCCTTGCACATGGTGCCGCTCACATGTGATTCTCCAGTAGTGCTTATATACTCTGGCCTAGCAGGGGAATCCTCAGAGTTTCTTCTCTTTGGATCCCCCTTGCTAGGTGTGCCTTCTTTCACTGTATTCTGATACATCTTATTCATATCCTTTGGATCCCCCTTGCTAGGACTCTTGAGTATTCTCGGGCCTCGAGGTTGCCCTTACAGGTGGTATCTGCGATCCAAAAGCCTTCGCCGCTTATGGTGACGAAAAGCGCTGAATGCTTCTGGCGGAACACGGTCGCCCTCGGGTTTTCCGCATGACAGATATGAACCGCGATAGTGAAAGGGTATTCCTCGGGGTCCGAGTGCTTGAATTCGACTGTTCTCCTTACGCGGTCGCTCGGTGTGAGATGTGTAATGCCCTATTAAAATGTTAAGGTTGGGCGTCCCAAATCGTATACACTCACCTTTGAGTATTGAGTAGCTACATTGAGGAACTGAAAGATGCTTCTGTACTTGACACCGTCCGTGAAAATGTCAAGCATTTTCGCTTCTCCGCTCCCTCCTTGATTACCCATAAAGGCTGCTTGGTTTGCGCTCAAACCCGAAATCAAGCTGCCTGTATGGGTGAGCATAAACCTAACTTCGTCCCATTTCAAGTCCCTCCTTTTGAAGAAATTAGCCATTTCCTTTTCTATCTTCGCATTCGCCTCTTTGTGATAGAATTTGCACGTCCTTGCGACGATGATCAAGTCCTGGACATCCAGAAAGTTCAAGATCCTGATCACGACTTCAGCCGATAGGACGGCCAATCCGGCGGGTCCGTGGGCTAAAACTTGTTAAATTGCAGGTATTTTGTGTGTGCGAAGTACACATACTCTCGAGGAATCTTCCTGCGTGCTTTGGTTGGACGGTGTGGGCGTGAAGTTCATTAGATATGATGGTCCAAAGGGCCGGGGTCTGTAAGCCGATTTTGAACAATTTATCGTCGTCGTAGTTCGCAATGAGTTTCGACAGAACAGTCGAACTACCGGGAATTGCGGCGACTTGTTCAATCGCGTAACTTTCTTTAGCCAAAGCTTGTGCATTTAATTCGTTAAACTTTAAACTATACGCTTGTTTATCGACACTCACGATTTGTGTTCATGGTGGCGCTGTGGAAGGGTAACCTACAATAAATTCGAATGTAATCGGTGTCCAGTACGATCGGTTGTATGAAACCGATTACTATCTAATCTTATCCGGGTTCTTCCGCTTGTCTGCATCATTGCATGATTTCTAATCATTTTTTTTCGAGCTCACGTGGTACTTGCTTCTTTTCCTCAACCACAATATTGCTCAAAGACCATGCGCCGTTCAGACGAAACGGTAGAGCTTGAATCATTTAGTATGGTTAAACCTTTTCAGATTTAAATAGAAGCAAATCCTCCGAGCCCAACGAATACATTATAGTCGAGTCTTTCTCGATTTAGAGGCAAGAACTTCTGAACACGAAGAAGAGGAAGACGATTTTGAAGATGACTTCGATGGTAAGGCGATCCGCGCCTTCGGTTACAGTGACTTGGCTTAACGTTCTTAGGCTTTTTGGATAGACGAGCATTTGCCGATGACCCTCATCCGCGCCCAATCGCGGTCGCGATGTTGGATGATGTCGGTCCATCGCTTCAGGAAGAGGCAGACGCTATACGGGCGCGCCACAGGGATAGGATGGACCGAGAGGGTCATTTTGAGCCGGGGCAAGATATATTTCAATGGGTTCATGCTGAAGCGGCCCATCCTGCACTGACCGATGCAGCCATCTGGCGTTTGAGAGTGAAGGTAATTACTTCTGCCGGTGTAATATTTCGCACGCTTACCTCTGTTTTCTAGTCTGGGCACGAGGCTGACGTCGTCCGCACTGCGACGTTAATCCTCCCTGGCAGTCAATTCCATGCGTCTGTCAAATCCATCACTGCCCCTGCGACAATGCGCGGGTCCGTTTATATCGAGACGGACGAAATTGCTGCGGTCAAACACCTGCAGAGTCGTGTCGCATTCGTTCTTCAGAATTTCCAGGCGGTTCGCGTCCCTCTGGCGGACTACGTGTCTTTGGTGTTTTCAAAATCGCCCGCTCTGCTATCATCTCATTCCTGGGCTAGAGTGAAACGCAAAGGCCCATATTGTGGATCATTGGCGTGGATTCAGAACGCAGACCCTTACGCTTGCTGTTACGAGCTTTGGCTCGTACCCATCGCAGCGGATGAGGATCCGTACGGACCCTTATGTCAATGTTATCTTCTCAATGGCAATATCGCCTCGCTGGATGAAGTACAATTTCGCGGAGGCCTGCTCGCGGTGGAAGACGTCCCCTTATACGCCGTAGTCGAAGATGATCCCTGTCCGACGCTGCAGGAACTTGGACAGTTCTTAACCAGCCAAATGACCAGTGACGGTCGTGTGCCTGAGGACGGCGAAGATCTGCTCGACAGTGTTCAGACTTCCATATCGCTTCTTCATCATATATGCCCAGCAATGCGCGGTGATCAGGTGTATATCATTGCAGGTGCGCTCGCTGGATGCTTCGGGACAGTGATCGTGGCAGACGCGCGACTGCTAACGGTGAAGCTCGTCAGTTCGACAGATACAGAGGAGCAAGTCGAACGGTCCGCATTTGTTTATCGCCTCTATCCAGGGGATCTCGTCGAGGTCGTTCGCGGCCCTCGTCAAGCGGTCAAGTGCTGGATCTTATCTATCGACTGGGAGAAACAGGTAGCGAATGCTGTAGCTCACTCCTTCGCACCTTACATTGGGCCGGACGGCCCTTCGGCGTTGGACATTCCCGCATCGCTGGATTTGGATGAGGTGATTTTTTCATTGCAGTTAATTCGAACGCTGTCCGTTGACATCGAAATTAGTTCGACATCGGGTTGGCGTTTGTAAGACCTACCTCTCAAACCTTCCTTATGTCAAGCCCATCGGTTATCAGTCCACCTCCTGCAAAACCTCCTGCAAAAAAGATGAAAATAACTCAGACGCCAGACCCATTGGCTAATATTGAAGTTCGGATCGGCGGCAAGAATAAATTATCTGGAGTGTTTGGGACGATAGAATGTGGAGATCACCAATACAAGGCCGCATGGATCTTAACGGAAGGACGCGCAGAGAACGTGAAGGTCAAAATCCCCTTGGAACAACTTACAGAACGACAGTAAGTGAAGCTACGCTGTCCATGATCATGTCTCACGATCTTAGTAGCACCGGCAAGTCACTCAAGGACTACGTGGGCATCCCAGTCCCAGTACGACTCGCCATGCGAAGAGATCGAGAGCGTCGTTGGGCTGGAATCCTGGACCCTGCCCTTGAGGAAAGCTTATTCCACGGCGCGATGACGGGGCAGTGGGCCCATCCGTCGATCACTATTGACAGACGGGATCTATTCCCCCAACTGTATGAGACACATACGTCGGCGGACGCACCGACTGCCCAACCCGACTCTTCTGCGACCACCCCCGCTATAGGCCTTAGCGAAGGCGGACGGCGTGAACCATCTTCCTCCGATCCCGCTTGTCTGGAGCAAAATTACGGTCTCCCCGGTGGGCAGATGCCAGGACTTTGGTTGACGCAGCCGGCTTTACGTGGCCATAGTCTGGATGTTGTCATTCGAAACTCTCAACGTTCTCACCGGGGGAAATACGAAGGGAAGATTGGAACATTGGTCATTCCTACCGGGAAGAAAATCTCTATGGGCAACCGGGACAATTCACTGGAGGTCACCATAAACTCTTCATTTTCGCTCAAACAACCGTTCAAGTTGTGGAATATATTCCCCTTGACGACGACCGAATTTGAAGGCCATATTTCGGCCCACGACTCTGTATCGTTAACTGAAGCTATAGGTGCCTGGGCGCTCATCATCGGCCCTGACAAACTCGGCAGTCCACAATACGTGGGGAAATTTGGCGAAATCCATCACGGGGGCTATGTTGTCGTCGACAACGAGTGACTCGAATTTGAAACAAATTCACTGTGCAGGTCGGATCCTTTCCCGAGATTTAAATCAACAGTTGTACCGATCGAGACAGAGGAAGAAAGACAACGGCGCGATGCCATGCGCGCAGCTATGCAATGCTAGCCTCGCCGAGTGGCATGCTACTTACGACTTACGACGGACTTCGTTATTGTTTCGACGATTGTATGATGATTGGCATCAATTTGATTAGTTTTTTTTTGTTTAGGAGAACTTCGGATGTAAAAATGTAAAACTGTCTTCTTGGCTATTTGTTACTTTCGCACACTTGTATAGAAATCGAAAGGTGAATTACCAATATACATCTTGTTTTCGACGTCCATGCTCCGCTCTCAGTGGACGTTACTCTTGGGCTATGCCTTCCTGCTCGCGATCTTCAACAAAGTCGCTGGTCTCATCAATCCTAGCTTGGTATCACATCAACTAGACCATGTCTCACAGGGGTGCATCCCCTTGGAACGCTGTTCCACACAGGCTGCTAGCCTCGAACTGAACCATTAGATTCCGTGTGTAAAGGGACACTGTGCGCATTCCATGCCGACCTATTTGTATACTCTTTTGCCTTGTTCCCTGCCGTGTGTTCCGTCACTGGGTGATTTGCTTCTAGGGCCAAATTTGGGGCCTACGCTGGCATCCACTTACCGAAATTTGAAGCAACGCTTGCGGCCCTGTTTGCCGTTTTTAATTGCCCTGCTTCGAGCGTTCCTTACCGTCCAATACCAACTCGTTTTTGTTTGGCAAAGTGTATTGTACAACTCGGGTTATGAGTTGTGCATAAGATTCTATCATAGATTGAAAAGGCTGTTCACGCGTCGGCATGACTGGCGCGTAGCACTGCCATGTATCGCTGCCAAAGGACCTAAGGATGCTTGTGCGCTATACGTCATGCGGTTTACCGGAGCCCACCGCGCCATCTTTTACTCAGTGCTAGTCTGCCAGTTCGTGGTATTAATACATCTACTACTAACTCGCAGCAAATATGCGTCTTTCCATGTGACTTGCTCTCGATCGGTGGTAGGAGGCACCAAACGCGGTTTTTTAGCCTCCGAAGTGTCCCCTTGGGCTACTCAGCCCGTTATCCTGGATTCTATTGCGAATGAAGTAACTTTCCTCATGCATGATTACCCCAACAACATCGATGACGATATATTGAACGACCCACAAAATATAGTAGCCAACGTGCCATTGAAGTTTGTGGCTGCCCGCGTGAGTAAAGGCCAGGCTCGGCGTGTACTCCAAGTACATCGCGAATCTGTGGGGGCCAAAGCTAAAATATCCAAGATTGTGGACGCCTTCGACGAACACAATTGCGACGATTGTGCCGATGCCGTTTCCGTCTTTCGAACTAAGAGTAAAGCCGACGAATTGGCAGGTCAGCGTGCCTTTGCGAATATGCGGGCTGCCGCAAAGAGGAAAGAGAGGGAAGGCCGACGTGCGGCGTCCAAAGATAAAGCTAAAAAGACGAAACCGACAAAGTCAAGCAAGGCTTTGCGCGATAAGTTGGAGCGAGTGAAGGCCGCCCGTACTGCGAAATGTACGAAAGTTATTCCTGAAGAAGTCTTGTTTCCGCCCGTGCCTCCGACCAGAGCCAGCCTGCATCGCACACTAACCGGTATGTGCAACACTTTCACCCCGCAAGAATTCGAGGAGGCCGGATGTGCGGTGTGTGGCGAATTGGTACCGCTGCAAGAACTTACGTTGAAGTCGGAATTGGACGAGAAACTGGATTATTCACCTCTTGATGTTGCCAATGTCACTCGCCGCGAAAGATTGAATGAAAATGATCCTGTTATGGAATTAGAAGGCCCGATATTTGACCCTAGGTGCGTACACGTTTGTGTGACTTGCGAATCGGCTCTTATCAAGGGTTCTCGGCCGCCGCGCAGCTTGGCTAATTATCTATGGGTGGGCGCCGTTCCTTGGCAATTACAAGACCTTTCCTTTGCCGAACAGATGCTCATCGCGAAAATTAGGCACAACCGTTGCGTGGTGCGTGTCGCTTCAGGCAGGGGTAAGTTGAGCGCTAACGCCATATGTTACGGGCAACCCATCACCAAGATCTATGACACCCTCCCTCCTAGCCTACAAGATCTTAGTGAAGTGTTAGCGTTTACATTTTTGGGTCCGACCAAACCTACTGAAGAGGAACTGAGACGGATGCCGATGCTTGTGCGGAAATCGCGAGTGAGGGATGCGTTAGAGTGGCTGAAATTGAATCACGTAGATTATGCAGTGTTAAACATTTCAGAGAGCGAAATTTGGACGCTTTGCCGGACGAAGGTGTACCCTTCGGATACACCTGGACTCAAACAGAAACTGATGAGTCTACCAAAGACTCCGCACAGATGGCTGTCAACGACGACGGGGAAGAAGACGGGACTGCGACCGGCCCATGCCCTTTTGCTGTCCAAGGTCTCACTGGGGAAGAATATGGCAATGCCAGTATGAAGACGATAAAAATGGCGGCACTTAACCATCTTAAGCATCGGGGAATGACTATGGGCGTAGGACACGACGAAACGCCACAATCCACTTTCAATAACTTACAACTGTATCCGCAAATGTTTCCATGGTTGTTTCCTTATGGCCTTGGGGGGATCGGGCATCCAGAACATAAGAAGAAATTCGGGGAGGAACGTCACAAGAAACATCTGTTGATGTACCACGACAAATGATTTCAAACCGATTTTTACTTCCCGATGGTAGCTTTCAATGAACTCCAGATAAAGTCCGGGTCTCGTGGGAGTCATCTCTTAGCCAAACGAAAGCAGTTTACATCGATAGCCGAACGTATAGTGGACCTCGACACAGCTGTTTTGGCCGATTTATCCCAACGAATGTCAGAAGGACGTAAGATCTCAGCGCCGACGCCGGCCGAACAAAATTGTTTTAGTGTATTGGATGATCTAGATCATGTCGGAGGCAAAGTATCTGGCTCTTTAACTTCCAAGAAGTACATGAGAAACGAAGTCTGGTCTCTTATCGGTTTCAAAGGCGCCCCCACATGGTTTATAACATTCTCTCCCGTCGACCAAAACCATCCGCTCTGCCTATATTTTGCAGGCACTAAATTGGAGTTTTCTCCCAAAACAAGAACTTCGGATGAACGAATCAAACTGATATCGCAAAACCCTGTGGCGGCTGCCAGATTCTTTCACTTTGTCGTCCAAGCTTTCATCACCCACATATTAGGTGTCGGGTCCGAACATCCTGGAATTTACGGCCATACTGACGCCTACTATGGCACAGTTGAGCAGCAAGGGAGATTGACGTTGCATATGCACATGCTTATCTGGATTAAAAGCGCGATGTCGCCTCAAGAAATTCGGGAAAGAATGTTGGCGAAGGACGGCGATTTTCAAAAGGCGATGATAGCCTACCTTGAAGCGGCCCACGTTGGGGAGTTTTTGACGGGTACTTTGGCCGAAGTGCGTGCAACTGATGTGCATCACTCTGATACTTTGGCAGGGCGCTCGCGTACATCACGTGTTTACGCTTCTCTCTGTGGTGCGTCCACCAGCGCCAATCTCGAATACAGGCATGGGGTGAATTTAATTGCTTGCTAGTGAACGATGAAACTCAGAACGACTGACCTTGGGGGCAATTGATCCGTCGTGGCACCGTAGAAGTTCTTTCCCGAATGTGAAGGCATACAGCAATATCAATTTCTGCCTGTAGGATTGCGGTCAACTTTTTTGCGGACACGACAACATAGCATGCCGACCCAGGGGCCGGTGCGGTAAAAGGAGTGAAATAGAAATATGACAGGGGTTCGTTTATAGGTGACACCCAGCCCTTGGGCTCCTAATGAAGTGCGTACATTGGTTTAGCATGAGATAATCTATGCATCAACTCTGAAAGTCCTATGAGAAAGACTTTGCGCGGTCGATAGCAGGCGGGACGCTGGTTAAACCAGCCAATATGGAAGGGGGACACGTCGCAGGGCCCGAGGAGTCTTATGACTGAAAACGCAGTAGAATTTTAGGAGTACAACGCATCCCCTTTTTATTTGCCTCTTGTGTTAGCCCTTCATGGCCGCCATCCAATTGTTGCCTTCAACGAACTGGGACGGAGTGCATTTTGTAAGGGACTTGATAAAGTCCAAGAAACCGGTAACAATTTAAATGCTGCCTGGTTGCCTATTTATTCCTCAGAATTCTCAGGGCTTCGCGCGAGTGCAAGCGGCATGGCTTTTCCCTGACGGCGACATTACCGACTTCACCAATATTCGGCGCAGGCTCTGGATTCGTGTGCCCATCGCGCTGAACAAGCGAAGGGCGTATAATCTTGAAGACCTCGAGACAGAAATGTGGATGAATTTGAACAGAGTCGCAACAGGGCCGACCTCGGATATCGATCGAAACTCAGTGCTAGTTGACCGGTTTCCCTTCGACAAGCCTCATCCACTAGAATTTGCGTTTTACGTGCTCGTCGCCGACCAAAGCACTTCCGGCCCCTATGTGTACCCGGAAAACGGAATAATAAACCGTTGGCTTCCAGACCTTCCACAGCCGTGGCGCGGAAATGTCATTGTCTTCAAGCGCGGTAAAGGGCATGGTCATCCAATAATCAACATATCTGAACAAGATACCACCTTTGTGGAAGCTATCGTCAAGAGGTGCGTTGCAGCAGCTCAACCATGAGATCGTTTCATAAACTAGTTTCAGAGTCATCAGAGACGGATTGGTAGGGCGACCCAGGGAAATATACGCTTAAGCAAGTATTTAAATACATTTACTACCGTGCAATAGCAAACTTGGAACCATCTCATGCCTTCCCTCCGTTCTAACCGACTAATGGGACGCCGCGCTGCAGCGCTCATTGTCTGGCGCGTGCCAGAACTCTACGAGATGATCGTCAAGTGCATGACACTAATTACTCTCGCTCACTTCCGGGCAGTCTCCAAAGCCAGCAAACAGGATGTGCACGAAATCCTGGGGCGACGTGTCGTCCTATATACATCGCCTTTTTTCCCCCGGGCCGTTGCGCACAGTGCCTTCATGGACCTCATCAACGAACTCGAAAGTATCATTGTCGGGTCCGTTCCTCTCTGCGCCATGTCCATGCCACTGCGCCCGGACTGTCCCGACAACCTGAACGTCATCGCGACGTTCAACACCTTCGCACGTTGGATGCATGCAATGCTCTATCTCTTCAACTTTTATGTACTATTTGAAGGGGATTGCGATGGTCCCTACAGGCTGGCCGGATATCGATTCATCCGGTTCAAACATCCTGATCTCATGGTGCGTCTGCATCATATCCCATGGCAACGCTCTCACAATCTTCGCAGAATACGGTGACCATCACATTTTCAAATCTGCCCGATTTGTGGGAACTGGAGTTCTCGGCGCCAAACAGTTGTCAGTGGAACGTGATAACAGGGAGGACTCTCATATGCCCGACTGTTAATGGGACGTCTTTGCGCGAGGGCGTGATTGGGTGTTGGGCTCGCCATCAACATTTTTCAGCAAACCATCCACCTATGATGAGTGAGTATAGCCGATTTGTATTTCCGCAACTACATCTGACTGAATGAGTCAGACACATTGACAAAGATCACGGCCTCGCTTGACGTCGACTTTGTGCTCTATGAAGACACGGACGACTGGCAAAAGCCATGCGGTTGGTTGTGCCCTGGCCGATGGCGTTACGCGCGCGCATGCGAGGGCGTAGGCTGCTGGTCGTGGGGCGGAGTGCAAGGACGTTTCGAAGAAACAGACACTATCATGAACCGATTTGCTCTATCGTCCTTCAAATGGTCGCTCGGAGACACCTGCTTGAACGTCCATTGTGGCTTCAGCGCTCGTGGTTCACTCGTCGAACACTGATCATAAAATTTATACCCCTCGATTATTTCATTTGGCGTCGTCAGCGCTATTCAGCGGGAGGTCTTGCTTACAAGCTGAAGCGCTTATACAAATGCACTGGAGCAAATAAACATTTAATGTCTCATTGCTGCCGTACCGTGCACTTGAAACACGCGCATCAACACCTCCCATTCAATCCACCAAGGTCGGTTCGAAATGGTGCTGTCGCGTCAATGGTCCGAGACGCGGTGCAGGGGTTACTTCCGCCATATGTAGGCGCCCAAGACATTCTCGCGGGGCACCAGCGTGAGGGCAAATTCATTTTCTATACGATTTGACGTGTGATGGATTTTGCAAGATCGACCCCTGTCTAGGAACCCCTCCGCGTCTTCACTGCGTCCCCCAATATGAACCTCGTCGACGATCTCGTGGCCAAAATCTTGGAGGAAGCGTTAGACTTCCGCGGGCGCATTTGGTGGCAAGTCGCCCTCGACCGCCGCAACATCGCTACGCTGTCTAGAGATTGGCAGGCGAAGCTATACACAAACTTCCATCTCTGGAGCAACATACCCGTGAGGCGTGCGATGAGCGAACGATATGTTGCGTTCCTCGGTGAACGGGCTGCCAGAGGTCCCGTAATCCTCGATATCAGCACAGAATCAACTGGGACAAAGGATTGCACCATGACGGAGCTCGTGGAAACCCGGCTCCCTCTACTGCGCCCTGTATTTGCACGCGCCAAGGCTATAAACATTCAAACCGTTGATTACTCCCAGTGGCTGCAAATCGCTGCAGTGATTGGGCAGTACAACGCCCCCAACGTCACCTCTGCATTGCACAGCGTAGCTTCTGGGTTGTGGCTTGGAGAGGGGGAGCTTCCTTTCCCTGAGTGCGTGTGGATTCACTGCGTTCGAACCCTAAGGTTACAGTCTGTCCCCCCCCTTTGGATTACCACAGGCGCATATTCTTCTCTCCGCCAACTGCGATTGGTACGAGTCACCGACATTTCATGGCCGAGGCTGCGCGACAGCCTCGTCAGCGCTGCCCAAGTCGAGGTCTTCGAGATCAAGGACGTCTGTTGCTTCACCCCGGCCTTCGGGACACCTATTACGATGCCTAATGTTGCCGACTTTTACCTTGGATATGGCGACGACGAAACCGCAGAGCTGCTTTCGGGCATACTCCTTCCTGGTCTCCGGCGCCTGATGGTAGATGCGTATTTGTATGCTACATTGCAACCCCTTCTGGAGGAAGACGCTCGAGTCCTGCGAACAGCCATAATCTTGGATATAGGTGTGGTCGAACCTACGGCTGGACATCTTCTCTTGGCTTTATGCGCCATGGAGGGCGCAGTGGAGATTGACGTTCGGAGATGCGGTGACCAGGCCCTGGACGTATGCCGCTCTCTGGGTCACCATCCACAGTATAAACCTGCCCGTTTAGAAAGGCTCGTCGTGCAGGGCGAGCTGTCGGTCGAAGTCGTTCGCGCATGGATCGCTAAGGCTTCCCCCCATTTTACAGTGATTTCACTCGCTGGATTCCCCATCTACGGCTATATGCGGAGGACGGCAGTCATGGGACGGCCGGATGAGGTCAATTTTGTTCAACTGGAGTACTTAGGGTTCTGGCCAGACCGCTAGGGGTATCGGCGGGTTTAGCTACACCGCCAATAGGGCAAGGCAGCTACCTTTACCAAGTAAACCAAAGGAAGTATGTCTGTATATGTAATCCATTCTGCCCGTGTTGCTAGTTTATGCTACCCAGGACTGCATCGATTTGAAAAGGTGCCGACCATTTCCTAGGATCCAGAAGGATGGCTACACTGCGTAACCTTCGGCACTAGCGCGACTTAAAGTGCATTCAAAGTCTGTCCGAACCAGGGATGGAATTCTTAACAGTACTGTACTTCTTTCAAAACCGCTGACGAACAATCGATGTGTCATCGCTCTTAAAAACAACGCATCATTGTTACGTCAGCATCATTGTGATTCCCGACGCGTCGGGAACGCAGCGGCGAGACCGTCTGCGTCTCTCCCTGGCACCTCCTACGGTGTGCTTGCAACTCGATCTCATTTTGTGTGCACTTGTTTGGCATTGTGGGTCCGCCTAATTTACTGGCTACCACCACTCTCTCTTCCTCTCCCTTCCCCTTTTTCCCCTGCTTTCCAGATTGTTATGTGAACTGCTGTCCTGCTACTCCTCCTACTTCTCTCCACCTTTCTCTCTTCCTCTCAGTTCCCTCTGATCTGTGGGTGCACTTCATTTGCCTCATTTCCTGTGTACTTCCACTTACTATCTTTGTGGTTCTCTCTCTGCCTGTTTTGTTGGCACCTCTACTGCTCTGGATCCTCTGCTCTCTGCCCTCTTGCCTTCTAGAATCCACCCACCAGCGACCTATTTGCCTTTTTATCCTATCTGATCCCATGACCCCCACTATTCGTTCTCGCGCTACCGCCTCCCATCGCCCGTACTCCCTGATTACCTGCTCCAGTCTTTGTCTTTCTCCGGCCCTCTCTCGTCACCAGGCGCTGCGCCGCATCGCCCAACACCGCGAAGACGCAAATCTCCAAATAGGGCTCCATCTCGCTAATAGTGGCCTTTATGCGCTAGACGGCGTATCATCCGGCGAGGTATATTTTGTCGGGCGCTTACCCACCGTCGATTATGACCGGCTCGTGCGACACACTCTGCCGCTCGACGAATTCACTCGTGTAGCATATCCTGTATAATAGTTAGCGCGCCGATTTCGGCTGTACTATACCGTACCTATTTCTTGGATCTCGTAGCCTATCCTATATAATAATTAACGCGCCGATTTCGGCTGTAGTAGAAGGAACCTACCTTAGGGCGTTCGGATACTTGGCTCTGTACCCTACGCATCTCCCTTTATTAGTTGTATCCCCATGTCCGTACGTAGTGTTTCAATAAGTATCTGTTCTAGAATGACTACTCCCGGCAACATAACGAGAACCAATCGCGGGAACGTGCGTGCGTGCTTTCAACACAAAACTCAGGGTAAGCATAAGTACTTTACTTCCGGCAGCGAGAGAGTCAGATTATTTTCGGAAAAAAAAAAACCCCTGGTACCTTTGTCTCCTCCCGACGCTGTTTTTTTTTTTTTTTTCACCGGGCGGAAAAGTCACGTGACGGACTGCAATGACTCGCGGGAAAAAAAAACCCAAAATACGAGGACTGCCGGGCACCGCCACGGCCCATACCCCCAAGTTTGGTCATGTTTACTTTGTATCACCCGGATTCGGACGCCTCGTTTTTCCAACGTTTGTCGTCCATCAACAGCCGCTTGGGGCTGCGCGCGTGCTACAGGAAAACTGCGGTAATTTTTGGCGCTACGATTTGAGCTGAGGTGCTGAAATTTACCTCCGGAGGATTCGGGCAAAAAAAAGGAACAACACGTTGACAACACCTCTTCATTTCGAACCTGATTTACCTAATACCACCTACTTACTATGTTAACGCAGACATGGTGTAACGCAATGCACTAAAGTTCAGAGGTCGCTCGGGGTTCGACCCCCGTGTGGGATAATTCTAATGGGAAACCCGGTTTCCCGAGAAACCCCGCTCCATCAGAGAAATCTTCTATCTTTCTAATGGGAAACCCCTTTGAAAGTTTTATTGTTTACGGAAGAAACAAACTTTGGAATGGGCCAGTTGTGTTTTTCAAGTCAGGTGTATCTTCTATCCGCCATAAATTGAGAGGGTTCGTTGTTTTGAGCACCTCCGCTGGGCAAAACTCGTTGCCGCTGGAGTGCCGGGTATCTCAGCACATCGGTACCACTTCCGAACACTCGGCGGCTTTGCTCAATTGTCTGATAACTGAACTCAAGGTACAGGCTTATCCTTCGGGTGGTTAATGAGGAGCTTTGTGAACTCCTTTCTCCATTCAGCAGCTTTCACCTGTCCCTCGTTCACTTCAAAATGTCGTGCGGGCCGAGCCATCAATAGTCGGAGATCAACCCGGCCAGTTCATCTGACCGTTGAAGGTGTTCATGCCACCAGACGCAGTGAAATTCATTTAAAGCTATTTTCTTTGTGTACCGGAAAACAAATTAAACAATTCAGAGTGAAGCCGACTGTGCCGAGCCAGAAGGGGTTTCTCAGAAACCGGGCTTCCCGATAACACACGATATTTGGAGGGGGGTTTCTCCAGAAACCGGGTTTCTCATTAGAATTATCCCCCCGTGTGTGCTTTCTTTAAATTCTATTTTCCCAACCAAATCCCTCAGCAACCCGCACTACAGCTAGGGAAGAAAATGGGCAAGCACTCTGACATGGTGTAACGGTGACACCGCTTCCAGGTATGGGTCAATATGAGCTGTCCCGACACTGGTTGGGAGATTCAAATTTTTCACCTCAATTTACGGTGAAAAATGTCGTTTGTTTTTCAGACATTTTTCACCGAGAAAAGAGGTGAAAAATTTAAAACTTTTTCACCACTATTTCAAGTGGAATTCAAGGTGAAAAACTTGAAATAAAATTCATAATGTTTTACACCAACTATTCACCCAAAATTCAGCGGGATTTTTACGCATTTTTCACTGAGAAAAGAGGTGAAAAATTTAAAACTTTTTCACCACTATTTCAAGTGGAATTCATAGTGGAAAACTTGAAACAAAATTCATAATGTTTTACACCAACTATTCACCCAGAATTCAGTGAGATTTTTATGCATTTTTCACTGAGAAAAGAGGTGAAAATTTTAAAACTTTTTTCACCACTATTTCAAGTGGAATTCAAGGTGAAAAACTTGAAACAAAATTCATGAGTTTTACACCTCAAAATTCACCTCTATTACCACCCGGAAATTGGGGTGGAAAATGTAAAACATTTTTCACAACAATGTTCAGCGGGAAAAGTGCTGAAAAAATTGTGAAAAAAGCGATAAAGAAATGTGGTGAAAAAATTGTGAAAATTTTGAAACTGGGGTTCACATTTTTCACATATTTTTCACATTGTTTTCTACTGTAATTTTTGGTGAAAAATACAATGAAATATACATGTTCTTTTTCAGCCCATTTTACACCAAGAATACAACTGAAAAAGTTAAAACATTTTCAGACATTTTTCACTTGGAACTGAGGTGAAAAACTTGAAATATTTGAATTCAAGTTTTTCGGTGAAAAATGTGAATTTATTTTAAATTTATTTTCCAGCTCAAAATTCACCAGTTTTTCAGGTGAAAATATTGGTGAAAAACTTGAAACCTAGTCGTCTGAAAATGTCATGCCCTTTTCTCTTCTCTAGTCATTCTTTGAGTGCGCAACAGGGTTTGAGAGGTTGTGCATGTAACTGAAGCATTGAGTTAGAACAGCACATGCATGTTGGTGGTCAGCGGCCGTATGTTTCTGTTTATGACATATACCTGTCCTAGTAGCTGCAGCTCTTCTTGTGGAGGCAAATAGAAAGGGTTTTAAACTGTTTCAAAAGTACAACATATCAAGGGGACAAACTTGGAGAGGTTTTTCTACCGTGGGTCAGATATCGCAAGGAGGGGCATTGATAGGTTCCTAGGGAGCATGGCAATGCGGGTGCCATGTTGGCGGAAAAATCGGTGTGGAATTGCCCCTCATGTGGGCAAAACAATCTCCTCATGCAGGGAGAACAAGCTAATATGGGCAGTTTTCGTAGTTTGGCCCGCAGATTTTCTACCGTAGGTCAGACATCGGAAAGAGGGGCACTGATGGATCCCTGGGGAGTGTAGCAATGTGTGTGGTATGTTGGCAGAAAAATCGGTGCAGAACTGCCCCTCACACGGGCAAAACAAGCTAATACGGGCAGTTTTTGTAGTTTGGCCCGCGGATTTTCTACCGTGGGTCAGATATCGCAAACGGGGGCACTGATGGATCCCTGGGGAGCATAGCAATGTGTGTGGTATGTTGGCAGAAAAATCGGTGCAGAACTGCCCCTCACATGGCAAGACAAGCTAATATGGGCAGTTTTCGTAGTTTGGACCGCAGATTTTCCACCGTAGGTCAGATATTGCAAGGGGTGGCACTGATGGATCCCTGGGGAGTGTAGCAATGCTCGTGTCATCTTGGCACAGAAATCAGTGCGGAACTGCCTCTCACACGGGCAAAATAATCTCCTCTTGCAGCTAATATGGACAGTTTTTGTAGTTTGGCCCCCGGATTTTCTACCGTGGGTCAGATATCGCAAAAGGGGGCCCCGATGGATCTCTAGGGAGCATAGCAATGTGTGTGGTATGTTGGCAGAAAAATCGGTGCGGAACTGCCCCTCACACGGGCAAGACAAGCTAATATGGACAGTTTTTGTAGTTTGGCCCGCAGGTTTTCTACCGTGTGTCAGATATTGCAAAGCGGGGCACTGATGGATCCCTGGGGAGAATAGCAATGCGGGTGCCATGTTGGCAGAAAAGTCAGTGTGGAATTGTTTCTAATGCGGACAAAATAATCTCTGGGAATCGGGCATTCAGCAGGCAAATTTTCTGCCAGAAATTTGTAGTGAGGCAAATGTCTTGGGCGAAGATCTCAGTGGGTATGGCGGAGGTGTAGTAGCAAGGGTACCATATCCGAAGAAAAATTGGTGTGCAAATGCTTCAGATGCAGGCACGGCTGTGGCCGCTTTGTCTTACTGGAAGAAAAACAGCCTTGTAATAGATACATCTTGTTCAGTGAGTTTTACCTGTGTCTATTACTCAATGGTAAACCCGGCTTTGTTTCACCTTTGTTAAGACTAACCCTCTTTCTTGCGGTAAAAGCTTTCTCCCACCAAGCATGTGGTTAGAGAAAGCTTTTAACCCAACAAAGACGGTTCGTCATGACAAAGGAAAAATTTGGCCCGTTTTTACCGGTGAGGAAAACCCGTTGGGAAACTCACTGAACATCACCTATTTATTACAGGCTGTTTTTCTTGCAGTAAGACAAAGCGGCCACAGCCGTGAGGCGAAACCATTTGAGGTGCCCAAAATTGGGCATTCGGTGGGCAAATTTTCTGCCAGAAATTTATAGCGAGGCAAATGGCTCCGACAAAGATTTCCCTGAGTCCGCAGGAGGTGTAGTGGCAAAGGTGCCATATCCGAAGAAAAATCGCGCGGCAGGTCACATGTCTTGGCCGAAAGTGTCGCTGGGTTTGTAGGAAGTGTAGGAACCACAGTGGGATATCAAAAAAAAATTGGTGCCCAAGTGCTTCCGATGCAGGCCAAACAGCCTGAAGTGCCCAGTTTCAGTCATTTTGCAGGCAGATTTTCTGCTGCAGGTCCAATATCTTGGATGAAGATGTCCCTAGGTCCGCGGGAATCATGGTAATGTGGGTGGCATGTCAGCAGAAAATCGGTCCCCAATTGCTTCTGCCGCAGGCCAAACAATCTGAAGTGCCCAGTTTCGGTCATTTGGCAGGCAGATCTTCTACTGCAGGTCAAATATCTTGGAAGAAGATGTCTGTGGGTCCGCAGGAAGCGTAATGATGCAGGTGGTATGCTGGCAGAAAAATCAGCGCTTAATTGCTTCTGACACAGGCCAAACAATCTGAAGTGGTCGATTTTGTTATTGTGCTGGCAAACTTTCTGCAAATTTTCTCCTATGGATCCCGGAAGGTCTAATGTCTCAGTGAAAATGTCCCTAGGTCTGCAGGAAGCAGAGTAACGATGGTTGGATCTCAGAAGGAAATTTGGTGCCCAAGTGCTTCTGACGGAGGCCGAACAATCCAAAGTACCCAGTTACGGTCATTCAGCATGTGAATTTCCTGCTGTAGGTCAAATATTGCAGACAAAGGTCTCTCTGGGTCTGCAAGAAGTGCAGAGACATTGGTGCCCAAGTGCTTCTGATGCAGGCAAAACAATCTGAAATGCTGAGATTCAGTCATTCGGCAGGTGAATTTTCTGGTGTGGATAGGCAGTGAGTCAAATGTTTCGGGTGAAGAGTTCCTGCAAGAGGTGTCTGATCTGCAAACCGAACCCACTATTCCCAGCACCTGCCCAGATTCAGGCATTCGGGGGGGTGAGTTTTCTGCTGTGGATGCGCAGCGAGTCAAATCTCTTGGTCAAAGGTGTCTCTAGGTCCGCAGGAAGCGCAGTGATGCGGGTGGCATTACAAGGCTGTTTTTCTTCCAGTAAGACAAAGCGGCCACAGCCGTGCCTGCATCTGAAGCATTTGCACACCAATTTTTCTTCGGATATGGTACCCTTGCTACTACACCTCCGCCATACCCACTGAGATCTTCGCCCAAGACATTTGCCTCACTACAAATTTCTGGCAGAAAATTTGCCTGCTGCATGCCCGATTCCCAGAGATTATTTTGTCCGCATTAGAAACAATTCCACACTGACTTTTCTGCCAACATGGCACCCGCATTGCTATTCTCCCCAGGGATCCATCAGTGCCCCGCTTTGCAATATCTGACACACGGTAGAAAACCTGCGGGCCAAACTACAAAAACTGTCCATATTAGCTTGTCTTGCCCGTGTGAGGGGCAGTTCCGCACCGATTTTTCTGCCAACATACCACACACATTGCTATGCTCCCTAGAGATCCATCGGGGCCCCCTTTTGCGATATCTGACCCACGGTAGAAAATCCGGGGGCCAAACTACAAAAACTGTCCATATTAGCTGCAAGAGGAGATTATTTTGCCCGTGTGAGAGGCAGTTCCGCACTGATTTCTGTGCCAAGATGACACGAGCATTGCTACACTCCCCAGGGATCCATCAGTGCCACCCCTTGCAATATCTGACCTACGGTGGAAAATCTGCGGTCCAAACTACGAAAACTGCCCATATTAGCTTGTCTTGCCATGTGAGGGGCAGTTCTGCACCGATTTTTCTGCCAACATACCACACACATTGCTATGCTCCCCAGGGATCCATCAGTGCCCCCGTTTGCGATATCTGACCCACGGTAGAAAATCCGCGGGCCAAACTACAAAAACTGCCCGTATTAGCTTGTTTTGCCCGTGTGAGGGGCAGTTCTGCACCGATTTTTCTGCCAACATACCACACACATTGCTACACTCCCCAGGGATCCATCAGTGCCCCTCTTTCCGATGTCTGACCTACGGTAGAAAATCTGCGGGCCAAACTACGAAAACTGCCCATATTAGCTTGTTCTCCCTGCATGAGGAGATTGTTTTGCCCACATGAGGGGCAATTCCACACCGATTTTTCCGCCAACATGGCACCCGCATTGCCATGCTCCCTAGGAACCTATCAATGCCCCTCCTTGCGATATCTGACCCACGGTAGAAAAACCTCTCCAAGTTTGTCCCCTTGATATGTTGTACTTTTGAAACAGTTTAAAACCCTTTCTATTTGCCTCCACAAGAAGAGCTGCAGCTACTAGGACAGGTATATGTCATAAACAGAAACATACGGCCGCTGACCACCAACATGCATGTGCTGTTCTAACTCAATGCTTCAGTTACATGCACAACCTCTCAAACCCTGTTGCGCACTCAAAGAATGACTAGAGAAGAGAAAAGGGCATGACATTTTCAGACGACTAGGTTTCAAGTTTTTCACCAATATTTTCACCTGAAAAACTGGTGAATTTTGAGCTGGAAAATAAATTTAAAATAAATTCACATTTTTCACCGAAAAACTTGAATTCAAATATTTCAAGTTTTTCACCTCAGTTCCAAGTGAAAAATGTCTGAAAAATGTTTTAACTTTTTCAGTTGTATTCTTGGTGTAAAATGGGCTGAAAAAGAACATGTATATTTCATTGTATTTTTCACCAAAAATTACAGTAGAAAACAATGTGAAAAATATGTGAAAAATGTGAACCCCAGTTTCAAAATTTTCACAATTTTTTCACCACATTTCTTTATCGCTTTTTTCACAATTTTTTCAGCACTTTTCCCGCTGAACATTGTTGTGAAAAATGTTTTACATTTTCCACCCCAATTTCCGGGTGGTAATAGAGGTGAATTTTGAGGTGTAAAACTCATGAATTTTGTTTCAAGTTTTTCACCTTGAATTCCACTTGAAATAGTGGTGAAAAAAGTTTTAAAATTTTCACCTCTTTTCTCAGTGAAAAATGCATAAAAATCTCACTGAATTCTGGGTGAATAGTTGGTGTAAAACATTATGAATTTTGTTTCAAGTTTTCCACTATGAATTCCACTTGAAATAGTGGTGAAAAAGTTTTAAATTTTTCACCTCTTTTCTCAGTGAAAAATGCGTAAAAATCCCGCTGAATTTTGGGTGAATAGTTGGTGTAAAACATTATGAATTTTATTTCAAGTTTTTCACCTTGAATTCCACTTGAAATAGTGGTGAAAAAGTTTTAAATTTTTCACCTCTTTTCTCGGTGAAAAATGTCTGAAAAACAAACGACATTTTTCACCGTAAATTGAGGTGAAAAATTTGAATCTCCCAACCAGTGCGAAGCAGTCGAGGTTCGATTCCCTCTGTCTGAATGAATTGTATAATAATTTTTCTCCCCTTGGTTCTTCTCCCCTTATGTGTCTTGTTTACTTTGGTGCTCTTCAACTGATTCTTCCGCGCGTAGATCAAGAAACGAGTCTGTCTCGTGCGCTGATCAAGGGAGTCTGGTTTTCCCGCTGATTCAACAGTTATTGTAATTTCCCGAGGCCTTTTTTCAACTCCAACTCACAAATTTGGCCACCTGTTGAGCTTCCTACCTGCACTAAAAATCGGATATGGTTGTACTGTACGCACCCTCATTCCTTAGGCTTACCAGCGACGAA